>JAMXBD010001631.1:0-325129 GCA_024138025.1 Combretum micranthum
TCATATTTTCTATTTTGCATATATCGTTATAATTGGAAATTTCTTTCGTTTAATAATTTATGCAATATAACATATATAGAATCAATAAGATTTGGTTTTAGCGACTTTCAACCTTCACTTTACTTGACCCCTTTTTGAAGAATCAAACTCGACCACTCAACAGACGACGGACGACTTTGACTTGACTCAACCTTGAATTGATGACGACTTACTGTGACATACACTGGTTCGTTCACTTAACAAAGGAAGGTTGTGAATTCGCTTTCCCATTCTTATGTGAGCATATTATGACATGCATATATAAAATACACAATGTTTATACTTATTCCGTATCGTTGTTATATTCTTTATGTGGTCATCTGACAAGGTTGAGGTCAAGATGAAAAAATTTGGAATTTGCTTGTTGAGATTTTATCATTACCGGTTCTAGCTTTTAGGCGATAATAGTTTATGCTTTTGATGCATTTTAGCGTGTTCAAGGTAAAATGAATTGCCTTCTTCTTTTGACATACAAAATTTCGACAATCATATTTTTATTCCATCTGGAGTAAGGTGACGATTACATAATCTATGGTCATTACTGGCAACTATCGGTATAACAAGAATTTTAGCGTCTAAGGGTAGCCTGATATTAGCTCGTATTCGTGATTATCGTTTCTTCTAAAACAACGAATTCTATCTCTTGGTTGGCTTCCTCGCAAATCCATTGTCCTTGTAGGTTAACACGTATTTCCTTGTGGGGTACTGTTGTATCTCTCTTCCATATTTTCTTCTTAGGACACTTCTTGGCAATATGTCCGCTACCTTACAGATCAACAGTGGCAGAGGTTTTCTTTGGACATCTCATGACTTGTGATTCGGGCTCCCGCAGTAGTAACACTTGTGTTGAAGCTTGGACACTGTCTTGGTTGATGTCCTTTTTGCATTTCCAACATTGGGTATCCGGTTTCTTTTTATCCTTCTTTCTAGTCGGGCTGACCGATGTTTCGAGCTCTCTTGAGGCTTAGGCTAGGTTCACTCATAGATTCTTCCTCAATTTAGACATTTCATTTCCTTCCGTCTTTCTCCTTTTCTTAGCACCATCCACAATTCGTGCTCTTTCTACTAGTTCTCGGAAATCTTGATGTCAAATTCTATCAACTTGATACGAAGGTCTTCATCCAATCCTCCTAAGAAGACTTGCCTTTTTAGTTCCTCACTATCCTTATATGATTCGGGGGCATATTGTAACAGCTTACTGAACTCTATTTCGTATTCAAGACTACGGCCTCCTTGAGAAATACTTAGAAATCTGCACTAAATTGGATTCCTCAAGCTTCCAGGAAAAAGTTCTCCAAAATTCATGTCTAAATGTCTCCCATGCAATTGGTGGTAGTAGTTCTACTTTGGATTCCCACCATATTCTTGCATTGAACCTCAGCATGAAAGTCCCATATGTAAGCTGAAGATGTTGTGGTACTTCAAAAGCATTGAAAGATCGTTCTATTTGTGCTAACCAATCATCAGCTTCATCCGGTTTTCCAAAAGCTCCATCAAAATATCGATTGCACTTAATGAACTCTGGCAACATACTTTGATAAGGTTTTGGTAATGATGGCTCAGCTAGTGCTTTTCAATGGTGGCGTTGGAACTTCTGGTGCTGCTTCTTGTGCAGGTGCTGGTGTAGGCATAGCCTGAGCTTGTGTGCGAAATCCTTATGAGTTGGCAAGTTGTTCGATGTTAGCTTGATCCATTTGCGGTGGTTTGGTTGTTGAGGTTCTTCCGGTTCTCAGGTTCAGGGGGTATTTCTTGGTTGCGTTGTGCACGAGTACGTCTCTATTTTGTTCTACAGGTTTTATTAAGCTACGAGGACTTAAACTTTATTAAGTCTTAGACGTTTCGGAAAAACATTCAAGAAATAATTAATAGCAAATGAGTACGGAAATGAATACAATATTTGAAAATTGACTGAAATCATAATAAAAAGGAAATTCATATCATTAAAATTAAATACATGGAAACAGAAGGAAGACTTAAATACTTCCTTTACAAAAGTTCAAAGAAAGGATGCAAAACATAATTAAAATTTCAAATCAAATATAACAACAAAATACATCTTTGATTAATTCTTTTTACAAAAGCATTTCTCCTATCGGTATATTAAAGCTTTTACGGAAGGTTTAGCGTCCATTCCTGCTTCGGATTGCTCTTCACAGGGTAGGAATATTTCCTTGATCACTTGATCCCTCGTCTTCATTATCAGTAACTTTTTCTTTTCCTTTGTGGTGAGATTCGGTGGTAGGATCTCTAGACGAAGTCCCACATTCTTCCTTGGATGGGTCATCTCTTTCGGGGACTGAGATGGGGTCCCCATAAACCTTGCGTCTTTAGATCTTCACATACATAGAGTACCACACCTTGCACATGTAGCATGTTTCCTCGGCATTTGTAGGGTAATTCTTGGTCCTACAGATGAGACGACTGCATACGTAGCATTTCCTTATTGTGTTGGGTAATTGTTGGCACTGTGTTTTCTCTTTGCATGACCAGAATAGATAGTGCCGTTCTTCTTAGGACAATCAAGGATTTTGTGGTCTTTGTTTCCACAGAAGTAACACTTGTACTGCAGTTGTGGGCAACTTTTGGGGAAATGTCTTCCTTCACACTTCCAACATCTGACCTTAGGGGTTGCGGAATCCTTAAGAGGTTGAAGTCGTTTATGCTTCTTAGCCTGTGGTTCAGGATTGGCCATGAAGGAAGGGACTTGTGCTACTGGTGTTGCTCCGAGTTGAGGTCTTATAACCGGAGCGGGTGCAGAGGTTATGGGTACTTGTTGTATATAAGTCCTTATCGTCTCTTCTAGACGTCTTATGGTGGTCAAGAGTTCTTGAGTTAGATCTTGTGGTGGGAGTGCTTCTGGTTCTTGTTGTTCTTCGAGAGGGGTGCTTGATTGTGGCGTAACTTCCTCGGGTAGCTTCCTAGAACCAAACGAAGCGATCGTATTAGATATTTCTTTATTCGAGTTTTACGCACAAGTTATTTGTTTTTAAAGAAAAGAGAAGCGTTATAGACTTTTTGTTTGTCTGATTAAGGTTAACGTAGGTACTTAATATTATTCCTAAGGGTCTTACTTGGAAAAGAGGCATTATACTTAAATTGCTCCTAATTGGTCTTGAATAGGGTTACTATGCATTAAGGCTTATTGATCTTGCTAAGGTAGGCTTACTATGTTTATTCTATATCTAGATTCTAAGTATCTTCATGTTTTCTCCATATTTTCTACTATGTTCTATCTCCAAGTCATTTATACTTTTCTCAATCTTGGGTCAACATCTTAGGGTAAATCGTATTCATGTGATACTTCCATTTTGTATTTCACTAAATATCCTCCAATTCATGCATAAGTATTTCCTGCCTTCTTCTAATATTCTCCAAGATAAAGTTCTATTCTTAGACATAAGATCAAGTCTACCACTATACTTCTAATATCCTGTTTCTTAATTCCCAAAACCTTGTTGCTCTGATACCAACTTAAACTGTCACGCCCCGAGGGGTACCCTAAACGTGGCAGTCCGCCGTACACAATACTAAAGCCTAGGAATGACTACCTTAGTCATGCAAAGGCTTCCATATTATGTACAAGCGTACATCACAACCAAGGCATCGGAGTAGCGCAATTTACATTGATAATAAATAAGTAGCAAGGCAAGAGAATACTTATATAAAACATAAGCATATCACATTTCAATTCTTAGGGCATGTTCTTCTTATATAATCCTATCTATAAGCACATATAAAGAACCTTACAAAATTTCTTCATCGTATGATTCCATATCCTTAATCATCCGTCCATGACTTCCTTAATGTTATGATCTCAAATTTAATCCACGAATATACCTGTTTCAACAAAATCTATAGGGGTATAAGCTACAACTAGCTTAGTGAGATATTCCTTTTCATTCGCACCATTTTCAAACAAGTTTATTTATTTAATCACACATATGCCATGAACAATGCAACAATCACATGATTACGCGAATATATATAGTCATCCGGAAACCATATATAGAACGGATTTACCCCTCCGTATCAAAGGTTAGGGAATCGGGTTGAAGGTCCTCGACCTTCTACTGCTAGTCCCCAGGTCCTCACCCACAGCGTTTGGTTGGCTCGGCTCCGAACCTAGAGTCGCTTTCCCCGAGCGATTTGGATTCTCCAGGAAGGAACATGGCCCGTGGCACCGCACGATCACAGCCAATCCAACTCTACGCGTAGGAGTAGCAGCCTTCAGAAAGATGTGACTCGATGGATGCTATGCGTGAACGTTTTATTGTTCTTAGGTCAAACCTTATTAAGGTTTATTAGGGGCGATCAATCAATTTAGCAACAATAAACAATCATACAAGTAAGTAAACAAAATTATTTAAACAAGCAGATCGAAGTTGCGATATTCTTAATTCTCATTTCACGCATAAACATAGAATCATATGTATAATCCCGAAATCCCCAAATATATTCGTTTTTATCTTTTCTTAGTATACTAATGCTACTACATTACAAGCACAAGCAAGGTAACGAAATTAGAAGGAATAACTCACTCGTCCATTTCGCTATCTTCTTAGTCGTAGAAATCCTCGGGTAGGGTATTTCTGTATCCTTCGCACCTAGACAAAAGAAATACCCGGGATAAGTATTCATGATTTCTATTCTTGGAGATTCTAAACTTTTCTTAAATCATGGTAAAATCGTATAAGAAAAATTCCAACTTAAAATGGCCATAACTTGCTCATTTTAACTCGGAATTTCGCATATGATATACCGTTTTCTACCTATTCGAAAAGTTCTATCCATTCTAAACTTATCTTGGTCATAAAAGGTCATTTGGGTTCCGAAAACGTCAGGTACAGATTTAAAACGAATTTTCTAAACTTTTGCAAAAATCCATTTTCTAACTCAACTCCATTTTAAAGAAAATCCTTTTGTACATATAAATATATATTTGATAAACACTTTGAATATATAGGTATGCTCACTTTATATGCAAAATCCTAATGGTAGTGTCTCAACAATTTATTTCATAAAATAATTCATTTAAACTTTAGCTTTGAAAACTTCCTTTCAAGTATTTAAAGAAATTTTATATTTTTCTTAGATTGTTATAAATGAGTATATCTTATTTTATTTTCTTCATTCTTTTCCAAAACAAGTTAAATTTTTCCTTAATCCTTTAGTCATGTATTAAATTTTCCTTCTAGTGATTAAAGTTCAAATTCATCAAAATACATTAAGTTGATGAAAACCCTTTTTATAATTTTTGTATTTAGGATGGTTTTTAGAAAATGAATCTTGCCTTCTTATATATTTTTCTAAAATATAAGCTTTTGCTTTCTAAAACTTGTTCTTTCATTTCTTTGAAAAGAATCATCTTTATTGATAAAATCCATTATTGCTAACCTTACTTTATTTATATTCTTTTGAAAACAATTTCTTTTTTTAGAATTTTAAAAATCATTACTTTTCCTAAGTAGTTCTTCATGAGTTGATTTTTATATTAACTTTGAAAACTAGTTTGTTCCTTTTTAGAAAAGAATTTAAGTTTTTCAACATTAACGATTTATTTTTCTTTAAACTTAAATTACCATGAAATATAAAGAAGATATTTATTTCTATAAAACTATCTTCGTCATTTTAGGAAAATCTTGGGAAAGCTTGTAGTGCTTTATTTTTGTTGTTGATAAAAACTTCATTATTTTGTGACAACCCACATGATAGAAAATCTAGTTTTGAGTTCCCTTAATAAAATGAAATTCTACTTTTTAGACTTAGTTGAGACATTAACATTATGTAGATGCAAGTATCATGAGCATATAAAATAATAAGAACATAAGAAACACTAGAAACAAATAATAAGTAAGAAAATAAAATATCAAGCATTGGGAACCTTAGCTTCATCAAGGAATCCCGATCAAGTATTGGAGCGTTAGCTTTATCAAGGCATCCCGGGACTATGATTGACTAGTCCCGAAAGATTAAAGGAATAATAAAAGATTTTTTGACTTGATATGGACAAGTCTAAGATAGAAAGACTAGTCTTAATATCAACATAAAAAAATAAATTGCATAACTTGAAAGTAAATAAATAACAAATGAGCTTATATGCCCTAAATAAATATAATATACATATATATATATATATTTATATATAGGCAAGATCAAAATATAACCAAGTAATAAATGACAAAGTTATATTACATGAAAGTAGTTTCATGAACAAGAACCGAACATGATCTTAATGTGGTTTTCTTTAGTTTTTCAACCTAAGAAAACATCAAAACCATATAAGGTTACTTGACATAAAAAATAGAATATGAGTTCTTCATTACCTAAATGGATAAGAAGAAAAGAATGATTGCTTGAAGGCTTTTGGTAGTGGTAGTAGTGAGGCTTTGAAAAGAAACTTTCTTTGATAATGGAAGAGGGGTGTTTTCTTTTTACAAGAAGTGAGTTCTGTAAGATTATAGAGAGGGTTTTTGGAGAGGATTTTAGCATAGTTTCTTTGCTTTGGAATGGTGTGAAGAAATGAGAAGGGAAGAGGTGGTATTTATTAATTTTGTGAGGGATTTAAAGGTAATTAAATAAAAGAAAAATAAAATAAAATCGAAGTGAAGAGAGAGAGTGTGCGCCGTTTTACATGGGGGCCAATGACCACATTTGATTTAATTTTTTGTAAAATAAGTAATGTGTAAAGTTTGATGTGATTAATTTATTGGAAATGAAAAAAGTAAGAAAATATATGTAGGTGTAAGAAATAGGTGTAAGAAAATAGAGATAGGTGAATAGTAATGAATAGTAGAAAGTACTATGAATAGTAGACTATACAATTAAAGTACCCGGTAGTAATAAAAACGCGCAAAAATGCGATCTGCAATTTTTAGCTACCGAAAAATTCTAAAACTGATATTTTTGGAATCCTTGTATTTTTACGAGTCTATGGTATAACGGAATATTTTTAATATTCCGACTCCGGACACACCGCTTTTCGAGAATCGATCCCATTTGGGTCCGAAGGTCATTCGAAATTCGTTGAATCTATATTTTTATGTTACCCTATATTATCACGAACTCTTCTTAGGTTTTATTACCTAATTTCGTTTTTCTAGGTTTTGGAAACGCGGGATTGCCGATCTTAAATACTAGGGTTCGTCAAGGCTTGTTGACTTTAGGGTTCCGTTTTGATTTCGATTCCGTCGAGATATTCGTAGATAGTGTAATTTTTCGAGTTTTGATCGTTTTAGAATTTAGCTCGAAATTGATGTTTTATTTTATTTTATTTATTTGTGATTATTTAATAGTTTTTAGTTCTCGGAATAGTTTAACCATCTAGGTTTATGAGTTGACTCGATTTGACTTTTGTGGAAAATTTGATTTTGTGATTCTAAAATTTTACTGAAGGAATTATGATTTTATTATCTCGTTGTTAAGCGGTATTTGGATCTATTGTTTCGTTTTGCGTTTTAGGAATTAGGGTAGATTATTTAATCGACGTACGGACGTTGATTATTTCGGTAATTGGACTTTATATCTTGTTTCAGGGGTTCTCGTTTTCTCAAGATTGAGAGAACTCGTTTTTTGTTCTTATTTAAGTTTTAACTTGGTTCAGCTTTTTGGGTTTCGTTTCTAGTGTTTTGACTCGGTCTAGAATTTGGTTTTTATCTTGAGTCGATTTTTGGGATTTAAATTTCTAACTTTTTAGGATTATTTTCTATGAATTATGAAAATTTTTGGGGGTTTACAACCTACCCACCTTAAAGAAAGTTTTGTCCTCAAAACTTGTTATGCGTACGTAGGTTGATGAGAAATTGTATATCGTCATTCATCAACATTCGTGATATTTGGAAATTTTGTCATACGTCTACTTGTTGAAATGGTATCATGATTTTATTACGTCGTTTCCCTTAGTTTCACTTCCACAAAAGGGTTTGGAAGTCAATCATTGTTTTTGAATTTCTTCTTTCATATTTTCTATTTTGCATATATCGTTAGTATTGGAATTTCTTTGTGCGTTTAATATTTTATGCAATATAACATATATAGAATCAATAAGATTTGGTTTTAGCGACTTTCAACCTTCACTTTACTTGACCCTTTTTGAAGAATCTCAAACTCGACCAACTCAACAGACGACGGACGACTTTGACTTGACTCAACCTTGAATTGATGACGACTTACTGTGACATGACACTGGTTCGTTCACTTAACAAAGGAAGGTTGTGAATTCGCTTTCCCATTCTTATGTGAGCATATATATGACATGCATATATAAAATACACAATGTTTATACTTATTCCGTATCGTTGTTTTATTCTTTACGTGGTCATCTTGACAAGGTTTGAGGTCAAGATGAAAAATTTGGAATTTGCTTGTTGAGATTTTATCATTACCGGTTCTAGCTTTTAGGCGGTAATAGTTATGCTTTTGATGTATTTTGGCGTGTTCAAGGTAAAATTGAATTGCCTTCTTCTTTTGATACATACAAAATTTTCGACAATCATATTTTTATTCCATCTGGAGTAAGGTGACGATTACATAATCTATGGTCATTACTGGCAACTATCGGTATAACAAGAATTTTAGCGTCTAAGGGTAGCCTGATATACTCGTATTCGTGACTATCGTTTCTTCTAAAACAACGAATTCTATCTCTTGGTTGGCTTCCTCGCAAATCCATTGTCCTTGTAGGTTGACACGTATTTCTTGTGGGGGTATTGCTGAGTATCTCTCTTCCATATTTTTCTTCTTAGGACACTTCTTGGCAATATGTCCGGCTCCTTACAGAAACAGGTGGCAGAGGTTTTCTTTGGACATCTCATGACTTTGTGATTGGACTCCCGCAGTAGTAACACTTGTGTTGAAGCTTAGGACACTGTCTTGGTTGATGTCCCTTTTTGCATTTCCAACATTGGGTATCCGGTTTCTTTTTATCCTTCTTTCTACTCGGGCTGACCGATGTTTCGAGCTCTTTGAGGCTTAGGCTAGGTTCACTTATAGATTCTTCCTCAATTATCATGACATTTCCTTCCGTCTTCTCCTTTTCTTAGCACCATCCACAATTCGTGCTCTTTCTACTAGTTCTCGAAATCTTTGATGTCAAATTCTATCAACTTGATACGAAGGTCTTCATCCAATCCTCCTAAGAAGACTTGCCTTTTTAGTTCCTCACTATCCTTATATGATTCGGGGGCATATTGTAACAGCTTACTGAACTCTGTTTCGTATTGTTCAAGACTACGGCCTCCTTGAGAAATACTTAGGAAATCTGCACTAAATTGGATTCTCAAGCTTCCAGGGAAAAAGTTCTCCAAGAATTCATGCCTAAATGTCTCCCATGTGATTGGTGGTAGTAGCTCTCTACTTTTGGATTCCCACCATATTCTTGCATTGAACCTCAGCATGAAAGTCCCATATGTAAGCTGAAGATGTTGTGGTACTTCAAAAGCATTGAAAGATCGTTCTATTTGTGCTAACCAATCATCAGCTTCATCCGGTTTTCCAAAGCTCCATCAAAATATCGATTGCACTTAATGAACTCTGGCAACATACTTTGATAAGGTTTTGGTAATGATGGCTCAGCTAGTGCTGTTTCAATGGTGGCGTTGGAACTTCTGGTGCTGCTTCTTGTGCAGGTGCTGGTGTAGGCATAGCCTGAGCCTGTTGTGCGAAATTCCTTATGAGGTTGGCAAGTTGTTCGATGTTAGCTTGATCCATTTGGGTGGTTTGGTTGTTGAGGTTCTTCCGGGTTCTCAGGTTCTACAGGGGGTATTTCTTGGTTGCGTTGTGCACGAGTACGTCTCCTATTTGTTCTACAGGTTTTATTAAGCTAGTGAGTTCTTAAACTTTATTAAGTCTTAGACGTTTTTCGGAAAAACATCAAGAAAAATATTAATAGCAAATCGAGTACGGAAATGAATACAATATATTGAAAATTGACTGAAAATCATAATAAAAAGGAAATTCATATCATTAAAATAAATACATGGAAACAGAAGGAAGACTTAAATACTTCCTTTACAAAAGTTCAAAGAAAGGATGCAAAACATAATTAAAATTTCAAATCATTATATAAACAACATATACATCTTTGATTAATTCTTTTTACAAAAGCATTTCTCCTATCGGTATATTAAAGCTTTTACGGAAGGTTTAGCGTCCATTCCTGCTTCGGATTGCTCTTCACAGGGTAGGAATATTTCCTTGATCACTTGATCCCTCGTCTTCATTATCAGTAACTTTTTCTTTTCCTTTGTGGTGAGATTGGTGGTAGGATCCTAGACGAAGTCCCACATTCTTTCTTGGATGGGTCATCTCTTTCGGGGACTGAGATGGGGTCGTCCCATAAACCTTGCGTCTTTAGATCTTCACATACATAGAGGTACCACACCTTGCACATGTAGCATGTTTCCTTGGCATTTGTAGGGTAATTCTTGGTCCTACAGATGAACGACTGCATACGTAGCATTTCCTTATTGTGTTGGGTAATTGTTGGCACTGTGTTTTCTCTTTGCATGACCAGAATAGATAGTGCCGTTCTTCTTAGGACAATTAAGGATTTTGTGGTCTTTGTTTCCACAGAAGTAACACTTGTACTGCAGTTGTGGGCAACTTTTGGGGAAATGTCTTCCTTCACACTTCCAACATCTGACCTTAGGGGTTGCGGAATCCTTAAGAGGTTGAAGTGTTTATGCTTCTTAGTGTGGTTCAGGATTGGCCATGAAGGAAGGGCTTGTGCTACTGGTGTTGCTCCGAGTTGAGGTCTTATAACCGGAGCGGGTGCAGAGGTTATGGGTTTGTTGTATATAAGTCCTTATCGTCTCTTCTAGACGTCTTATGGTGGTCAAGAGTTCTTGAGTTAGATCTTGTGGTGGGAGTGCTTCTGGTTCTTGTTGTTCTTCGAGAGGGTGCTTGATTGTGGCGTAACTTCCTCGGGTAGCTTCCTAGAACCAAACGAAGCGATCGTATTAGATATTTCTTTTATTTCGAGTTTTACGCACAAGTTATTTGTTTTTAAAGAAAAGAGAAGCGTTATAGACTTTTTGTTTGTCTGATTAAAGGTTAACGTAGGTACTTAATATTATTCACCTAAAGGTCTTACTTGAAAAGAGGCATTATACTTAAATTGCTCCTAATTGGTTTTGAATAGGGTTACTATGCATTAAGGCTTATTGATCCTACTAAGGTAGGCTTATGTTTATTCTATATCTATTCTAAGTATTCTTCATGTTTTCTCCATATTATTCTACTATGTTCTATCTCCAAGTCATTTATACTTTCTCAATCTTGGTCAACATCTTAGGGTAAATCGTATTCATGTGATACTTCCATTTTGTATTTCACTAAATATCCTCCAATTCATGCATAAGTATTTCCTGCCTTCTTCTAATATTCTCCAAGATAAAGTTCTATTCTTAGACATAAGATCAAGTTCTACCACTCTATACTTCTAATATCCTGTTTCTTAATTCCCAAAACCTTGTTGCTCTGATACCAACTTAAACTGTCACGCCCCGAGGGGTACCCTAAACGTGGCAGTCCGCCGTACACAATACTAAAGCCTAGGAATGACTACCTTAGTCATGCAAAGGCTTCCATATTATGTACAAGGCGTACATCACAACCAAGGGATGCATCGGAGTAGCGCAATTTACATTGATAATAAATAAGTAGCAAGGCAAGGAGAATACTTATATAAAACATAATCATATCACATTTCAATTCTTAGGGCATGTTCTTCTATTATAATATACGTCTCTAAGCACATATAAAGAACCTTACAAATTTCTTCATCGTATGATTCCATATCCTTAATCATCCGTCCATGACTTCCTTAATGTCATGATCCTCAAATTTAATCCACGAATATACCTGTTTCAACAAAATCTATAGGGGTATAAGCTACAACTAGCTTAGTGAGATATTCCTTTTCATTCGCACCCATTTTCAAACAAGTTTATTTATTTAATCACACATATGCATGAATCATGCATGCAACAATCACATGATTACGCGAATATATATAGTCATCCGGAAACCATATATAGAACGGATTTACCCCTCCGTATCAAAGGTTAGGGAATCGGGGTTGAAGGTCCTCGACCTTCTACTGCTAGTCCCCAGGTCCTCACCCACAGCGTTCGGTTGGCTCGGCTCCGAACCTAGAGTCGCTTTCCCCGAGCGATTTGGATTCTCCAGGAAGGAACATGGCCCGTGGCACCGCACGATCACAGCCAATCCAACTCTACGCGTAGGAGTAGCAGCCTTCAGGAAATAGATGTGACTCGATGGATGCTATGCGTGAACGTTTTATTGTTCTTAGGTCAAACCTTATTAAGGTTTATTAGGGGCGATCAATCAATTTAGCAACAATAAACAATCATACAAGTAAGTAAACAAAATTATTTAAACAAGCAGATCGAAGTTGCGATATTCTTAATTTCTTTTCACGCATAAACATAGAATCTATGTATATAATCCCGAAATCCCCAAATATATTCGTTTTTATCTTTTCTTAGTATACTAATGCTACTACATTACAAGCACAAGCAAGGTAACGAAATTAGAAGGAATAACTCACTCGTCCATTTCGCTATCTTCTTAGTCGTAGAAATCCTCGGGTAGGGTATTTCTGTATCCTTCCACCTAGACAAAAGAAATACCCGGGATAAGTATTTCATGTATTTCTATTCTTGGAGATTCTAAACTTTTACTTAAATCGTGGTAAAATCGTATAAGAAGAAATTCCAACTTAAAATGGCCATAACTTGCTCATTTTAACTCGGAATTTCGCATATGATATACCGTTTTCTACCTATTCGAAAAGTTCTATCCATCTAAACTTATCTTGGTCATAAAAGGTCATTTGGGTTCCGAAAACGTCAGGTACAGATTTAAAACGAATTTTCTAAACTTTTGCAAAAATCCATTTTCTAACTCAACTCCATTTTAAAGAAAATCCTTTTGTAACGATATAAATATATATTTGATAAACACTTTGAATATATAGGCATGCTCACTTTATATGCAAAAATCCTAATGGTAGTGTCTCAACAATTTATTTCATAAAATAATTCTTTTAAACTTTAGCTTTGAAAACTTCCTTTCAAGTATTTAAAGAAATTTTATATTTTTCTTAGATTGTTATAAATGAGTAATCTTATTTTATTTTCTTCATTCCTTTTTCCAAAACAAGTTAAATTTTTCCTTAATCCTTTAGTCATGTATTAAATTTTCCTTCTAGTGATTAAAGTTCAAATTCATCAAAATACATTAAGTTGATGAAAACCCTTTTTATAATTTTTGTATTTAGGATGGTTTTTAGAAAATGAATCTTGCCTTCTTATATTTATTTCTAAAATATAAGCTTTTGCTTTCTAAAACTTGTTCTTTCATTTCTTTGAAAAGAATCATCTTTATTGATAAAATCCATTATTGCTAACCTTACTTTATTTATATTCTTTTGAAAACAATTCTTTCTTTTAGAATTTTAAAAATCATTACTTTTCCTAAGTGGGTTCTTCATGAGTTGATTTTTATATTAACTTTGAAAACTAGTTTGTTCCTTAGTTTAGAAAAGAATTTAAGTTTTCAACATTAACGATTTATTTTTCTTTAAACTTAAATTACCATGAAATATAAAGAAGATATTTATTTCTTATAAAACTATCTTCGTCATTTTAGGAAAATCTTGGGAAAGCTTGTAGTGCTTTATTTTTATGTTGTTGATAAAAACTTCATTATTTTGTGACAACCACATGATAGAAAATCTAGTTTTGAGTTCCCTTAATAAAATGAAATTCTACTTTTTAGACTTAGTTGAGACATTAACATTATGTAGATGCAAGTATCATGAGCATATAAAATAATAAGAACATAAGAAAACACTAGAAACAAATAATAAGTAAGAATCCCGATCAAGTATTGGAGCTTAGCTTTATCAAGGCATCCCGGGACTAAGATGGACTAGTCCCGAAAGATTAAAGAAATAAATAAAAGATTGTTTTTGACTTGATATGGACAAGTCTAAGACTAGAAAGACTAGTCTTAATATCAACATAAAATAAATAAATTGCATAACTTGAAATAAATAAATAACAAATGAGCTTATATGCCTAAATAAATATAATATACATATATATATATATATTTATATATAGGCAAGATCAAAATAACCAAGTAATAAATGACAAAGTATATATATACATGAAAGTAGTTTCATGAACAAGAACCGAACATGATCTTAATGTGGTTTTCTTAGTTTTTCAACCTAAGAAACAACATCAAAACCATATAAGGTTACTTGACATAAAAAGAATAGAATATGAGTTCTTCATTACCTAAATGGATAAGAAGAAAAGAATGATTGCTTGAAGGCTTTTGGTAGTGGTAGTAGTGAGGCTTTGAAAAGAAACTTTCTTTGATAATGGAAGAGGGGTGTTTCTTTTTACAAGAAGTGAGTTCTTGAAGATTATAGAGGGGGTTTTTGGAGAGGTTTTAGCATAGTTTCTTTGCTTTGGAATGGTGTGAAGAAATGAGAAGGGAAGAGGTGGTATTTATAGAATTTTGTGGAGGGATTATAAGAGGTAATTAAATAAAAGAAAAATAAAATAAAATAGATGTAGAAGAGAGAGAGTGTGCGCCGGTTTTACATGGGAAGGCCAATTGTACAATTTGATTTAATTTTTGTGTAATAAATAAGTAATGTGTAAGTTTGATGTGATTAAAGTTGTATTGAAATGAAAAAAAGTAAGAAAATAGATATGTAGGTGTAAGAAATAGGTGTAAGAAAAAGTAGAGATAGGTGAATAGTAATGAATAGTAGAAAAGTACTATGAATAGTAGACTAGACAATTAAAGTACCGGTAGTAATAAAAATACGCGCAATAATGCATATCTGTAATTTTTAGCTACCGAAAAATTCTAAAACTGATATTTTTGGAATCCTTGTATTTGTTACGAGTCTATTGGTAATAAACGGAATATTTTAATATTCCGAGCGTCGGGACACGCTTTTCGAGAATCGATCCCATTTGGGTCCGAAGGTCATTCGAAATTCGTGAATCTGATATTTTTATGTTACCCTATATTATCACGAAACTATTCTAGGTTATTAACTTAATTTCGTTTTCTAGGGTTTGGAAACGCGGGATTGCCGGATCTTAAATACTAGGGTTCGTTATAGGCTTGTTGACTTTTAGGGTTCCGTTTTGATTTCCGATTCCGTCGAGATATTCGTAAGATAGTGTAATTTTCGAGTTTTGATCGTTTTAGAATTTTAGCTCGAAATTTATGTTTTATTTTATTTTATTTTATTTGTGATTATTTAATAGTTTTTAGTTCTCGGAATAGTTTAACCGAGTCTAGGTTTATGAGTTGACTCGATTTGACTTTTGTGGAAAATTTGAATTTTGTGATTCTAAAATTTTACTGAAGGAATTATGATTTTATTATCTCGTTGTTAAGCGGTATTTGGATCTATTGTTTCGTTTTGCGTTTTAGGAATTAGGGTAGATTATTTAATCGACGTACGGACGTTGATTATTTCGGTAATTGGACTTTATATCTTGTTTCAGGGGTTCTCGTTTTCTCAAGATTGAGAGAACTCGTTTTTTGTTCTTATTTAAGTTTTAACTTGGTTCAGCTTTTTGGGTTTCGTTTCCAGTGTTTGACTCGGTCTAGAATTTGGTTTTTATCTTGAGTCGATTTTTGGGATTTAAATTTCTAACTTTTAGGATTATTTTCTATGAATTATGAAAATTTTTGGGGGTTTACATCGATAATTGGACTTTATATTTTGTTTCAGGGGTTCTTGTTTTCTCAAGATTGAGAAAACTCGTTTTTGTTCTTATTTGAAATTAAGTTTTATCTTGGTTCAATTTTTAGGGTTTCGTTTCCAGTGTTTTGACTCGGTCTAGAATTTGGTTTTTATCTTGAGTCGATTTTTGGGATTTAAATTTCTAACTTTTTAGGATTTTTCTATGAATTATGAAAATTTTTGGGGCTTTACATCATCCAAACTCATTTTAACTTATAAAAATCACTACTTAATTATACCTATTACCTCTACCCTTCATTTTTTACATAAAACATGAGTTTTAAAGTTGATACAAGGGCTTTCAAAATATGCTTTGAAGTCATACGAATTTTCTTTTGAACATTTCTAACAAAAACTTTTCCTTTTCAAGTTCTTTGTCTTATCTAAGTAAAGATCCACTAACTACCACATTTATATACACAAGACCAAATCTTTATGATTATTAATGCATGAAAACGCAAAATATCTATGTGATCATGAATGTCAAGTATAATGTGAGTATCTAAATGCTAGATCTACTACTTATAATGCATGAAAAGGAGTTTAAAAGCATGAACATATATTTTTATGCAATATCTCTACATTTATATGCATGAACATGATAATATCTCAACAAAAACTCATCAAACACAAGCTCTACTCTTGTGATGACTTGATATTCATATATTAGCATTTTTTATCCCTAGCAAATGCTCGGGGATTTAAGGTGAAAATACACATGAATAATCTTGCCATTACAAAATTAAATGGTAAAAAGGCTTAAGAATCATCACCTAAGGTTGGATTAAGTGAAGAAATGAAGCTTGTATGTGTGTGTGTGTGTGGTGGGGTAGTGGAGCTCACAGCAAAGAAGAAGAACACGAAGAGGATTTGTGATTTTTTTTGAATAAATGAAATAAAGTGAAGGAGAGAGAAAGTTAAGGATTATTTATATTAAGTGAAATTAGGGTTTGTTTGAAGTAATAAAAGAAGAAAAATAAAATAAATAGAGGGCAAAAAGGGGAGATTTGCACCGGCCATAGAAGAAGAAAGAGAGTGGGAGAATTGAATTTGTTTGAAATTGGAATTTATGTAATAAAATGTATTAAATGTGATAATTTGTTTAAGAGATAAAAATTTCTTGGAAAAGAAAATATAATGTGTTTGTAAGGATGTAAGACTAGGGCATGGGTTGTGTGTGTAGTAGGTTGTATTTGTGAATAGTAATAAATAGTAGACAAGACATTTACTTTACCGGTAGTAAAGAAAATAAGGAAAAAAGGCTATAACTGTAATTTTTATAACCCGAAAAATTATAAAACTTATATTTTTGAAATTCTTATAAAATTCTAGTTCTAAAAAGTATTTCGGAATATTTTTCTGAGTTTCTAGTTCGGGGCTCGCTTTTCCTTAATGAAGCTCAGGAAGGTCTGTAATAAAAAATTTTTCGAAATAAAAACTTTCTATGGTTTGAAATATACTTTAAAACGATATTCTCAATTAAATTATTTTGTAAAAGTTCTTTTGATATGAAACTGAAGAAAAGCCAAATCTAGGGTCTCTAGGTTTCTCTCACTAAGCTTAAACTAATCCGGTTTAGGGTTTTGTTTTTCGGTTTCTGAAGTTTACTTGACTACTAGGAAAACCGAGGTTACACTTTCATTGGTAGCAATAAACTAGTGGAATTTCTTGATTGAGTACTTAGGGTGGAGAAGGTGTTTGATTGCTATGAGTAGGATGAGCGCATGAAGGTGAAAATGGTGTCTTTAGCATTTTCTGACTATGCTAGTCTGTGGTGGGATAAATTGCAAGTTGAGAGACGAAGGCCAGATGAAGAAAAAGTGTGGTCATGGACATAATGAAAAGGTTGATTAAATGCAAGTTTGTGTCAGATTACTATAAACAGGAGTTGCTGATGGAGTTGCAATCCTTGAGGCAGGATAAAAGGAGTGTTGAGGAATATGTGAAGGAGTTTGAGACCTTGATGGCGAGATGTGATATTCAAGAATCTTCATATGAATCTATAGCTAGGTTCATTAATGGACTTAAAATGGATATCGTCAGTATTGTTGAGCTCCAACAATATCAGACCCTGTAGAATGTAATAAAATTATCTAGTAGGGTAGAGATACATCAGGATAGACGGTTTTAGAAATATCATTATTACAACAAGTCAAATGAAGAGGAAAACAAGGAGGAAGGAAGAGAAAAGAAGAAGGATAAAGTGGTGGAAGATAAAGCATCTGGTTAGACACAACAAAGAAAGACCCGAGAGATCAAATGCTTTAAGTGTTTGGGGCATGGCCACATTGCTTCTCAATGTCCTAACAAGAAAGTGATGATTATGAAGGAAAACATTGAGAGCGAGGAAGAAGGACAAAAGAGTAGTAAGGAAGAGGTATCCAAAGAGGATATGTCCAATGTTCCTTTGACTAATCTAGTACTTGAGTGGGAGGATGTTAGTCTAGATCAGCAGGCTAATCTATTCTATTTAGAGTTTGGTGCAGGGAAAATCTTGTTTGACTATCATTGATAGTGGTAGCTGTGCCAATGTTATTTATGCTCGATTGGTTTCTAAATTTGGGTTACAAGTGGAGCAGCATCTAAAGCCATATGCACTTCATTGGCTTAATCATCAGGGGGACTGTTCATGTGCACAAACAGGATTATGTATCTCTTTCTATCGGTGATTATACTGATGATTTCTTGTGTGATGTAGTACCTATGGTTGCTACATACTTGATCTTGGAAGATCATGGTAGTATGATCTTAGAGCTACCTTTGATGGGTACATGAATGAGTATACTATACAGCATTAGGGCAAGACATACAAACTTTTACCTATGAGTCCTTCAAAGGTGCAGTAGGCAAAGATGATGCATGTTAAGAAGGTCAAAAGTTTGAGGAGTTTGTTTTCATGGACTAGTAAGATGACCACTTTAGGAGTTCAGACACTAAAGGAACAAGATTCGAGGACGAATCTTCTTAAACTTAGGGGTAATGATAGGTATCAGGTTACTTAAAGTCATGAAAAAGGGAAACAAAAAGGAAAAACATCAAAGAGTAAGATCAAGGAGCAAAGCAGCCAAGCAGCCAGTGTAGAGGAACTAAGCAGGCCTTACGCCGCTGGCCTAGAAGGCCAAAGCTGTCGGTGTTGAAGGAAAAGGTTACCGAGTTATAGCGGACTTTCATGGTTAAACCGCCAGCTTTGTTTGATTTTCGTACCAACTTTTATTTGTTCGCTTTTTAGGCTTTATTTAGGGGTATTTTTGTAATTATATCCTTTAGGTCTCTTTAGGGTGAGTATATATAGACCTTTGTTACTTGTTTTCTTTAGATTTTTGAATGTTACTATTTTGAGAGCACATCTTGTGTGAGAACTCTTTATGGTCTTTGATTATTGAGATTGAGTTTTTCATTCTCCTTATTCGTGTGTTCTTTTTAATTCTTGTGTTATATAGAATTGTAGTGAACTATTGTTATTTGAATCTTGTGATTCATTTGACATAGTGAATACTTTGTACATCATGGATTCTATCGATCTAAAATTTAATCACAAATTATTTTAAGTTTTATTGATCGTGGATCCTATCGAACGATATTCTTATCCATATCTTTAATTTTCTTTGTTCTTTCAAAAACATAGAAAACCTTAAAATCAAGATTGAATCCTTAAAACCTTCAAGATCGCGTCATAAGGTTAATACTAAATTTTGCTATCAATGAATCCAATAACTTTTGAATGTATGTCTAAGCATAGATACAATTAATATATAAGTCTATAGCTTGAAGAATTAATTATATGAAGTTCTCTTTGAAGTGCACATTCTAGTTTAAAGACATATTGAAAGGAAGATGCTAGGCAACTCAATAAATCTGACAAATATAGATGGTAATCTTCAAAGATTAGAAGTAATTCAAATTAAGATGTTCTATTATCTTGCTTTTTATGTCTAGATATCAACTTGAAAATATTTGCACAACTTAAACATATTATAGAAGAACTCTCAATGGTCAAAAGTCAATGAAGAAGGAAGATATTTAAATTATCCTTACTAAAAAATTTCAATAAAAAGATCTTCATGAAATGGTTAGCTCTTTTCTATCCAAATTTGACATAGAAGACCATTGGACTGTGCCCTATAAATTGAAGGATTGACTCAAATGCAAATGATAGAATTATTGAGAAAAAGTGCCACAAATACTAGGGGTAGGCAAAAAAATCGACTGGAATGCAAACTGCATAGCACCAAATCGAATTGAACCTAAAATTCGGCTTTTTTAAATTGGTTTGGTTCATGATTCGATTTAATATATAGTATTCAATTCGTGATTTGGTTTGGAGTTGCGAACCAAACTGATCGGTTCGAAACATACCGAACCATGGACGTTGATGTAATTATAAATATGAAAAAAAAGGCAGTTGCTCTTGCTTTCTTGCATTCAACAAATTTGTTAAATTCAAAATGTCTCATGGTGGATGGTTCATGCTAATTTGCATTATGCTTAGAAATTCTTGATTCCATGAAATAAGGTTATTAGTATATTTTTAAATTACATGAATGATTACTAGAAGGAATCAATGTTGGACTATTATTATGTAGAATGAAAGGGAGAAACTACTTGAAGAGATTTTATGAGTTATGAGTTTGTGAGTTCACAAGATGGGCATGAGGCATACACATGGAAATGCTTGTGTGACATTTTTGTAAAAAAGATAAAGTCATATAAAAACTTTTGGTTGATTCATATTGACCTACATTAGTCATCTTATTAATTTTTTTTTCTTTTTTTTCCTCTTTCCTTCTTATATATATTTTTAATTTTTTTAATGATAGTAAGTACACATAGATATCTAGCAACATTTTCAAACAAAGTTTACATTTTGTAAAGAAATTTTTGATAAAAGGAATAAATGAAATAATTTTATCTATTTTGATAAATATGATATATTTTTCATAAAATAAATAAAAAAGATATTCTATACAGATAAAAATATAATGTTAGTTCTATTCCTATGAACTGATCAAATAATAATAAATGTTAAGGGAAGTTAGAAAATTAACTGAACATATCATACATATAAACCCTTGAATTTTTCATAATTTTTAGAAAATAATCCTAGAAGTCAAAAACTAAAATCGAAACCCTAAAAATCGAACCAAGTTAAATTCTAAATAAGGTCAAACACAAGAATTCTTAATCTTGAGAAAAAGAGAACCCTTAAAACAAAATAGAATATCCAACTATTGGTTGATTCGATATCCGTACACTAATCAATGATCAATCCAATTTCTAACACACAAATCAAGATGATATATCCAAATAACACTCGATAATGAAATACTAAGACCTTAAATCCTTTGGTGAATTTTAGAATCAAAATTTTCAATTCTCACCAAAAGTCAAACTAAGTCAACCTACAACCTTAGACTCGATTAAACGATCCCGAGAACTAAAAACTATTAAATAATCACAGATAAAATGAGATAAACCATAGATGTCGAACCAAAAATATAATACGGGTAAAACTCCAAAATTTTATGACATTACAGATAACTTAACAAAACCAAAAGTCAAGCCGGAACCCTAAAAGTCAACAAAGCTTACAACAAATCCTAGTGTTTAAGATCCGGTAATCCCGTGCTCTTAAACCCTAAACAACGAAATGGAAATAATTATTGATAATAGTTCGTAATAATATAGGAAAGCTTAAAAATATCATATTCGCAAAATACTAATGTCCTTCGGATCCAAACAGGATAAGTTTTCCAAAACCGTGCCTCAGTACACTGGATGGCAAAAATATTCTATTAATACCAATAGACTCGTAAAAATATAAGGTTTCTAAAAATATCAGTTTTAGAATTTTTCAATAGTTAAAACTTACAAATATCGCATTGATACGTGAATTTTTATTACTGCTGGTATTTTATTTGTCTAGTCTACTATTCATAGTACTTTTCTACTATTTATTACTATTCCTCTATCTCTACTTTTTTTCACTACCTATTCTTACACCTACATACCTATTTCTTACAATTTCTTTTCCCATAAAATTCTATACCACATATTACTAAACTTCTCTTACACTATTCTTCTAAAATTAATTTTTAATTAATTTTCTCTCTTTCCCTCCCTCTTTGCCATCCACCCCCTCTCTCTATTCATTCTCATTTATTTTTTTCAATTAATTTAATTACATCTAATTTTCAATCCAAAATTCTATAAATACCCCATTCCTCCTTCGTTCTTTCACACAACTCATCTTACTACCAAAGGTCTCTCAAAATCTCTCCATAAATCCTCTCTCCAAAATTTCTCTCTACCAAAACTCTCTTAAACTAATTCTTTAGAAAAATTCTTCCTTATACACAAACTATCTACCACATGTCACTACCCATATAATACCCCATTCATCTACCATCTTCATACCACATAAACACTTGAGGTAAATTTCTTCTAACCATTTATTTACCCATGTCATGTAACTTAACATGACTATGGTGTTGTTTTGAAACTCATATGAATAGTAAAAGCAACAACATGTTCATATTTTGTTCTTGTACATGAAATTCAACTTTTATTATGTTGTTATTATGTTTATCTATATGTTGATTTTATTGTTGTTATTATGCTAATTTCTTATTCATATTTAACTAAATATATTTATGTTATATATAATCTTTAGAGCATATAAGCTCACTTGTTATTTATTAATTTCATGCTTTGCAATTTATTTATTTCATGCTCTTTTAAGACTAGTCTTAAAAACAACTTGAAATTAAATAAATTGCAAGGAAGTAAATAAATTGCAAGAAAAGTAAATAAATTGCAAGACAATAAGCTTATATGCTCTAAATAATATATTTAGCTGTATAGATATATTAGACAGTTATGAGCATAAAGGAATTTAGATCATGAACAAAAATAAAGTATGAACCTATTGTTGCTTTCTTAACCTTCATGGTTTTAGAAAACACACACTAAGTTCATACTAAGTAGATGAACATATGAAAATCTTGAAAGCATATTACCTAAAAGAAAGAAACTAGAGAGAACTTCTTGTAAGAGACTTCTTGGAGAAATTTTGAGAGAAATTTAAGTATAGTAATTTTAGTGTAGAAGTGGTGTGAAAGAAGTAGAAGTATGAGGGGGTATTTATAGAAAAAGTGAAAGATAATTTGTGCTAATTAAATAAAGTAAAAATAAAACAAATTGAAAGAGGGAAAAGGGGTGGCCGGAGCACACAAGGAGTAATGGGGAAGGAAAATTTTATTTTTTTTTGTTATTTTGTTAATTAAAAGTAAGAAATGAAAGATGTGAAGTTATATTGGAAATGAAAATGTGTAAGAAATAGGTGTATGGGTTGTAAGAGTAGGATGTAAGAAAAAGTAGAGATAGATAAATAGTGTAGAATAGTAGAAAATAGTGTAATGTGAAGTAGACATGACAATTAAATACCGGTATTAAGAAAATACGTGCATAATTGCGATATCTGATATTTTTAGTTACCGAAAAATTATGAAATTGATATTTTTGAAAATCTTATATTTTTACAAGTCTAACGGTATATTCGAAATATTTTTCCTATTTCGGGCTTCGGGATACGTTTTTCAAGAACTGTGTCTGATTGGGTTCAAAACGAGTTTTGGTTTTATTAAACCGATCTTTTTAGGCTTCTTTGGATAATTACGAACTATCCTATTCACTAAACTTTTCCTTACTCTCTTAGGGCTTTTTAAACGGTGATGCCGGACTTAAGCGGTTATGGCAAACTAGGGTTTTGTTGACTCTGGAAATCCGGTTGACTTCTAATTAGGGTTTGAGCTTTAATTTGAATCCAAAAAATTTCGAGGGTTTACAATATATGTGTTTATGTTTGTTTGTGTGTTGTTCTTTGCAGATTATGTAAGAACAAATTGTCATGTCCTAGTCGTGATCGTAGACTTCAATGAAGGCTCGATTAATCTAATTGAAGTGCAAATCTAAGGCATGACGAGTAGAATAAAACTAGAAAGCATAGCCTTGGTCATAGCCTTAACTACGGGGTAAATCAAGGGCTTGATAAGTTTAACTCCATGGTGCAACAAGTTTAAATCTATGGCTTAATAAGCATAGACTTAGTGGAAGGGTAAATTGATGTTAGGGAATGACAAGTGTAGGGTGCAACAATTTAGAAAATAACTGTTGCAGACTTTCAAATTCGAATGTTGGAGGTTCTTTTAGGGGAAAACGGCTATGTTTTTAAAGCTTCTATATATAGAATGTTTAGCGGTATTTTTAAGAAAGAGAAGAGAGTAGAGCTTAATTTGCATATATTATGTAAAAGTACTCTCTCATTTTTTGTGTGCATTTGTTAAGTGAATAGTACTATTTGTGAGATTAGTGAGCTAATATTGTAAGGCACTATTCACATGTTTTATATAAGTATTTTAGTAAAGTCCTTTGTGTTTGAGGCAATAGGTAAAGTTCTCATATATTGAGGCACTTGTGTGAAGTTTTCATGGGTGAGGTAATGTAAAGTCCTTGGTTGTGAGGTTTGTGTGAAGTCCTCTTTGTTGGGGCATTTGTAAAGTCTTCGGTTGTGAGGCATTTGTAAAGTCCTCTTTATGAGGTATTGTTGTTTGAATGAAATGCATGAAGTCTTCCTTGAGTGAGTTAATTATGGACAGTAGAGACTAGAGGGTGGGTCGAACTCCATGTTAAATTTGGTGTAATATGTTCCTTCCCTTATCTCTTTATTATTATTGTTGTAATTATGTGTACAAGGATAAAAGAGATAATGGTTGGTTAGGTGAAGCTTAAAATTGTTTTTAAGAACCCGCCTCATAGCTTTTGCTTCCACATGTGCATGTAACAAGCCTAGCTGTACTTTAATTTTTTTTTTCAACAACATAAGGAAAATAAATAAGCATTAATTTATGCTATATATAAAATGGAAATGGGAAAATCCTTTCAAAGCTGACAACTGTAGGAAATGTCGTCCTGCTAGTTTCTCTACTTTCTCTGGAGTGATTAGATTACAAGATGCAATAATAATAGAAAAGGAAAACTCTTCGATTCATTGTTACCATATTTTTGAGTGAGGATATTGAAGCTTAGACATTACCATATTGTTATACTTGTTCATCATTCCAAGATTTTGTTGTAAATAAATTTTCCTTTTCAATATACGGTTCGAATGGTATACGGAATCATTTTTTTTAGGTTCGAAAATTAGCAAACCAAATCGTATGATTAGGTTCGATTTTATAAAAATAATCGAACTGTAATTTTAGGTTTGGTTTGGTTTAGGAGGCGAACTGAACTGTGCCTACCCCTAACAAAGATTGTCACGCCCCAGAGGTACCCTAAACGTGGCAGTTCGCCGTACACAATATTAAAGCCTAAGAATGACCACCTTAGTCACGCGAAGGCTTCCATATTATGTACAAGGCGTCTAACACATGGAGGAGACTCATCAGAGTGATGCATTTTATGTTGATATAACTTGAGTGACAATGTAAAGGAAATTCAATTTACTATACTCTAAATACAAAGCATTACACTTCAATTACATTAATCGAAAGATTCCACTACAATAAACTATTACAAACCAAATCGTAAAATCTAACTAATAACTTCAAGCATTCTTATTTCTTGCCGAAATCCTGAAGTCATTCTCGGCTCCAACCATCACGGTACCCACTTAGCATTGTCGAGATAACCTGTTTAATCAAACATCTATTGGGGTATAAGCTACACTAGCTTAGTGAGAAAGAACTTTCAGGATTACATTTATAACACATCATACAATCAAGTGATTAGTTAGACAAGTGATATGCATCAAACACGTGAATTCAACAAACATATGACCTGCCGAAAATCATATGTGGATTGACTTGCGCCCTCCATCTCGGGTTAGCAGATTAACGAATCCTACGGTACGACGCCATTTAAGCTTACAGTCAAATGAACTATAAATTCGTTTTCTGGATCACGATTAACCAACTCATATTCGTTTAAGGACAACGATAAACCAACTCAATAATTCGTTTAAGGACAATGAAAAACCAAAAAATGCTAATGCTCCATCCCCATCGTGATATGAATGAGATCAATTTCATCTTCAATTCCGAATAATCAATTATACCAATTCTTTTAAGTGATCAATCAATAATGGCAGACAATCAATTCTAATTCATCTATACAAGCAATAGTTAACCACTAGGCTTCGATATTCTTACATTCCAATTCTCATATCAACAACAAGCATACATAGTCCCCGTTCGTCCCCATCATGCATATCCATTTTATCTTTACCAAATATCTAATGCAACTATTATTACAATCATATACAATAAATGAAATCGAAAGTAATACTCACTCGGCCATTGGATCACCGGTCTCTTAATACAAGTAATCCGGTGGCAGGGAATCGTCAAATTCGGGATCACCTAAAAAGGAAGAAATACTCTAATAAGTATTTCATCACTTAACTAATCCAAACTATCTTATACAAACTACAAATTCGCAATTTTGGTCCTACGCGGAAATTCCAACTTAAAACGGCCATAACTTGGTCATTTTAACTCGGAATTTCATAAATTATATATCGATTTCTATCTACTTCGAAAAGTTTAGATCAGATTAGGGTAGTAACAAGTTCCAATCCTGAAAAATAGTTTTGTAATTGTTTGTAATGTTTCTACTTGACAAATCAATTATACATGCAATATGAATGATTTACTATCATGAATGGCATGTTATAAGCTTGATGTATGCATGCTTTTGACAATATTTACTAAATGGAATTTTAGAAACTTTTTACTTGTGAAACTCCATGGCTATTTACTTTCAAGAAAACTAATTTCCTAACTTTGGTCATCTCCATTTGTTTTGGATTTATTTCTCAAGAAAATATAATTATCCTTATTAAAATTGAGTCTTCATCATATCTATTACTTATGAACTTCATTTCTACATAAAAATTCCCATTTTATACTTTGTAAACATGCTTTTAAAATTGGCTCATCCCAAAATCCGAATTTTACAAAACTTGTTTTTGTGGTGATTTCTTTATGTAAAAATCATTGGATACTTAGAAAATTAAGGCTCAATCATGCCTCACCACTAAGGACTTCATTTCTTTAATGAAACTTTCATTTTGAGTTTGGAAAGTATGTGTTTTCATGATCTCACTCCAATAGTACGAATTTTCTAAGTTGACTAGCAACTCAAATTTTTCCTACTACATTTCTACTCCTTGTTCCACATATTTTCTTAGCAAATCCCATCTTAATTTATCAAAACCATCACTTGATGATACCTATGACCAAAACTCCTCATTTTTCATATAAAACACAAGTTTTGGAGTTGATAAATGAGTTTTTAAGGCATGGCTTTGAAGTCATCCGAATTTACAATTTTTGGATAAACTCAATTTTCATACTTTATTTCTACAATGCATCATGCATAAATGTATTATCTACACGCTATTGTCATGAAAATTATGAGATGATCTACCTATATGCATATATATAGCACCAAGAATTCTTTTTGAAAACTTTTACTTTGCAAAACTTTGAATTATGCTAGACTTAAGAAAAATAGTTTTTCTTCTTGCAAAATCATACTTTATTTTATCAAAACTCAACCTTGATGATCTATATAACCATCACCTTCATTATTTCAATAAAAACCTTCATTTTGAGGTTAGAAAATAGGTGTTTACATAGGTGGTTTGCCTAAGTACGAATTTTACAAAATTTTAAAGAATGAAAACATTATGTAACCTATTCTTGGAAACCATTTGTTATTCTAAGATTATACTTTGATAAACTTTTTTTATCCTTATCAAAACTTGGTCTTTGTTATATATATTCCCTAGGACTTCCATTTTCCTATAAAAATTATCGTTTTGGCATTTGGAGATAGGTGTTTGAATTGTGGCTATTTTCAGATCTGAATTTTGAGAAATTCATTTGATCTTGTTCTCTTTGTAAAACTCATTTAGTCTTTCAAAAACCATTTCCTAATCAAATATATACCTTAAGACTTCCATTTCTTTAATCAAAGTCTTGTTTTGAAGTTGAAAAATAGGTTTTCAAAATTAGTCTTGGTTGGGATCCGAATTTACAAAATTTATTTTTGGACATATCTTTTGATAAAATCTATCTAAACTTATGAAAATCCATTCCTTACATATCCTATCCTAAGAGCCTTTCATATCTTAAATAAAAACTTCATTTTTGAGTTGGAAAACATGTTTTCAAAATATGCCTTGGCCAAAATCCGAAAATGAGATTTTTATTTTGAAAATCACCTCTGATTCTTATAAAAAGAAGTCTTGATGATATACATATATTAAGCCTTCATTATCTTAAGTAAAAATTACATTTTGACACTTGGAAAGTGGTTTTTAAATAGGGGTCTTGCCAAAATACGAATTTCACTATTTTTGTTCAAGTTCAAATCTAAGATCTACACATAATATGAACATGAATATAAAAGAAATGCATGGTAGTAAACTATAAACTCATAGATCTAAACTTTACTCATCAAAATCTTTCATTTATGTTATCTATACCCTAAGCCCTTCATTTTAAATGAAAAATACACATTTTGAAGTTGGAAAATAACTTTTCTAAATATAGTTCATTTTTCATCCGAATTTTCAAAAATTATTTTTGTTGAAAATAAAATAGATCTTGAGTTTTCTAAAACATTCCTACTATCATCATGCTACTACAAGTTATCCATGAACATAAAACAAAGTCTAATGCATTTTATGAACTCAAAACACTAGATCTAGTTTACTACACTAGTTTTAAATGCATGAACACATGTGAATGAGGAATATATGCATAAATCATAATCAATAACAAAAATAATAACTCAAATAGCAAGATCTATGGTATAAACAAAAATCAAAGCTGCAAAAAGTTAGATCTACAAAATATAACAACTTTAAACAAGAAAATAATTATGATACAAGATAATAATAATGCAGAAGAGGAGCGTTTTTTTTAGTATCATCATCCTAAGCTTTTAAGCTTATGGAAGGTCATTTGATGCATGAAACTCTCATTACACTTTACCTATATCACCTATGAAAGCTTTAAGAGGAAGATTTGCTTAAAATCTTCAAGAAATATGGGTGGAAGCAACAAAAGAAGTGGGGGCAGCTTGGTTCTTGTAAGAACAAGAGCAAAAATGAAGAGGAAAAGAGAGGAAAAAGAGAGAGAAAAGCTAAGGAATGAAAAAGGAAAGAAGGAGTAACTGAAGGAGAGAGAGAAAATGAGTGTAATAATGAATGAAAGAAGAGAAAAAAAAAAATAAAACATGGCAGCCAAAGAGAGAGGGTGCTGCACATGAAATTGGGAGAGAGGAGAGAGAGAGTTTTGTTGAAATTTGACTTGAATTTGATTTGTATAATTAATGTGTAATGTAACTTCTTTAAGAAGGAGTGGAATATAATTAATTTAGTCAAAATAGGAGTAAATAAAGGACAATGGCAGCCATAAAGGAGTCAAAATCTGCCATGAATAGATATAATGAAGTGTAAAAAGATTGAAGTGAAAAGGAAGTGATATATGTAAGGTGTACTTGAAAGTATGGGTTGTAAAAGTACTTTCTTAATAAAATAAAATAAACTTGAAAAATATATTCCAAATGTTTGTAGCAGATTTTTCATAATTAAAATTAAATAATTATTTGAATTATTTTAGTATTTTAACAAATATGTTACCGGTATGTTCAAAATACGCGAATATGGGCTATAAATGATATTTTTATAACCCGAAAAATTCTAAAAAATTATTTTATGAAAATAGCAATATTTTTCAAATATTTTCCAATTATTAAATTAATTTATTTTATTTTTAGTATCGGGTCTTAAACAGAATCTGATCTCGTAAAAGCCCGAACTAACTAAATTTTAGAAAAAAAAAAATTTCTATAATATATAAAATATTTATCTAAAAATATAAGGCTTTATAAGAATAATAAAATTTTGTAATGAAATAAAAATGAATAGTGTAAAAGACTAATTAATTACCGGTAGTAATGAAAATACGATAAAAGGTTATAACTGTAACTTTTATAACCCGAAAAATTATATAACTGATACATTTGGAAATCTTATGAAATTACGAGTCTAACAGTACTAATGGTATATTTTTTATATCTCGAGCCTCGAGACACGCTTTTCAAAGTCTGTATCCGAATGGGTTCGAAATAGGTCAAAAATTTACTAATATGATATTTTTAAACAAACTTATATTACTATGAGCTATTCTACATATTTAAACTGCATCTCGGCCTCTAGGGTTAAGGGCACTAGATTGTCGGACTTAAGCTATTGTTTTCCGGTTAGGGTTTCCGGGTGATTTTTCCGGTTTAGATCCTTGCCAATTTGGGAACTGATATTTTATGTTTATACAATATATTTGATTTGAGAAATTTATTTTAAATTTTATTTTTGTAAGTATTTAATATCTTTTAACGTTTTCAGAATTCTTGAATTGGGTTTCATTTTTGAAAGTTAACCGTTATTTACTTTTTAATAATTTGATTTTGGGTTCTATATTACCCGATTTTATAAGTCGGAGTTACGTATGAGATTTGTCATACGTAGTGGTTTTGAAATTGAAGTATGATGAGTTCTTATTTTTTTTTTTTTAAGGATTCTAAATTTTTTCTTAAGTTTCGGAAATTTCTGGATTCGCTCGTGTGTTTGGACTAGTTGAAATTCGGTTTTAATTTGGAGTGATTTTTAGGGTTATTTTTGAAGTTCATCTTGAAATTATTTACCGAAATTTTCCGGGGCTTACAAAGACTACTAAGAAAAATAATGATATACTCTACACTAATATGGGAAATTCCTTCCTTAAATACAAGAAGAAACAAAGTTATCAAAAATACACTCAGAAGTTTCCAATAGAATTTTTAAATTTCATTTGTTTAAAGTAGTGCAGAAATTGGTTATTATATTTCCTTTAGCTTTGGCCATATTTATTTGTATCCATTATGATTGTATAGAAGTGACAAAGGACACATGCATGACCATGAGCTAGCTCAATTAGAAGTTGTAATAGCTAGTGCGGGTTATTGTATTATGAAGGATGCAAGAATCTTTATACTTGAAATGAATCAGACACTAATCATTTGGAATTAAAATCATTTGAAGTCAACAAAAGCCAATTAAAGTCACTGTAAACCCCCAAAGTTTTGAGATTAATTTAAGCTTAAAACCTAATTAGAAAGTCAACCGGAATCCCAAAGTCAACAAAACCCTAGTCTTTTCCAACCGTTCAGGTCCGATATTCCCGTTTAAGCAACCTTAGGAAAGTTAGTAAGAGTTTAGTATATAGAATAGTTCGTAATAACCTAAGAAAGCTTAAAAATATAAGATTAGTCAAACCGCAATTCGTTTTGAGCACAATCGGACAGAGTTCTTGAAAAGCATGTCCCGGAGCTTGGATTAGTAAAAATATTCTAAATGTACTGTTAGACTCGTAAAAATATAAGATTTTCAAAAATATCAATTTCATAATTTTTCGGTAACTAAAAATATCAGATATCACAATTATACGTATATTTTCTTACTATCGGTACTTAAATTGTCATGTCTACTTTACATTACACCATTTTCTACTATTCTACATTATTCATCTATCTCTACTTTTTCTTACAACATACTCTTACAACCCATACCTCTTTCTTACAATTTTCATTTCCAATACAACTTCACATCTTTCATATCTTACTTTTCATTAAAAAAATACAAAAAAATAAAATCCACTCCCTCTCTCTCACTCAAGTAGCACCGACCCCCTCTTCTTTTTCCTCCAATTTGTTTTATCTTCATTTATTTAATTAACACAATTAACCTTCCACATTTTCCTATAGATACCCTATTTTCCTTCCACTTCTTTCACACCTTTCATACACAAAGTTACTCTCTAAAATGCTCTACAAGAATTCTCTCCCAAAGCTCTCTCAAGTTTAGTTCTCTTAGGTTAAAAAAAAAAAAAAATTCTTCAAGTCTTCTTTATGTTCATTTACTTAGTATGAGCTTAGTGTGTGTTTTCTAAACCATGAAGGTTAAAGAAAGCAATAATAGGTTCATACTTTTTTTTTGTTCATGATCTAATTTCTTTATATTGCTTTTATATATATGTTACTAAATATATCTATGTAGCTATATATATATATATATCTTTTAGAGCATATAAGCTCATTTGTTTTGCAATTTATTTACCTTCCTTGCAATTTATTTACTACCTTGCAATTTATTTACTTTCATGTTGTTTTTAAGACTAGTCTTTCTAGTCTTAGACTTGTCCTCATCAAGTCAAAAAATTTTCTTTTTCTTTATGGGACTGGTCTATTCTTAGTCCCGGGATACCTTGATGAAGCTAAGGTTCTAATACTTGATTTATTTCTTTACTAGCTTATTCTTTTAAGTTATTGTGATTCTTTATGTTTTCATAACTCTATGATTCATATTCATGCATGAACATAATAATTCTTGTCTCAACAAAAATAAATGAGGAAAGGTTTTCTTAAAATAAAGATTCTTTTCTAGAAATAAAAGTAGGAAGTAATTTTTCTAAAACTAAGAAGTCATCTTAACAAACTTAGGGGAGTTCATAGGAATTTTTATGACATAGAAAGAACTTTTTAGAGTAAACAAAAGTTTTGCTAAAACTTCACATTTCATTAAGTACAAGAAATTCCTTTCATGAAAATAAAATAATTTTAAGAAACAACGAAATTATTTCTATGAAGATATAATTGTTAGTATTAGAAACAAAGGAAATAAAATCATTCTTTGGAAATTTAGAGGAAAAGGAATTTCTCATCACTTGACATATTCTCTAACAAAAATAAGAAGAATTTTCAAAAGTTCCACTTTTCCTTAGAAGACTTCACTTTTACAAAAATTCATGGTTTGAGACAACTTCATTAACTTCATATATTTGACATGAGTCAATAAATATATGTATATGCATTTCAAATGTTTTACAAACTATTATAATATCTATCTCTTCAAAAATGAGCTTTTATTAAAAGAAGGAATTCAAGATTGTAAAAATTTGTAGTGAATCTGGTCACCACTTTACGGAACCCAAATGACTTAGTTTGATGAAAATAGTTTTAGAAATAGATAGATCTTTTTGAATAGGTAGAAAACGGTATATAATATGCGAAATTCCGAGTTAAAATGGGCAAGTTATAGCCATTTTAAGTTGAAATTTCCTCAAATCAGATTTTACCACGATTTTAAGATAAAATTTGAGTTTTCAAGAATATAAATTCTATGAAAAACTCATTGTGGCTATTTCATCTTGTTTAGGTGAAGGAGGAACCGAGATCACTTTCCCGGAAGACTACTTCGATTAGGAAGATACCGACATGGAGTGAGTTAATCCTTTACTAAGTTACATTTCCTTGTTTGTGCTTGTAGGTAGTAGCACTAGAAATTAAGGAAAAGATAAATGAAAAAATATTGTGTGATTTGGATTTATGATTGGTTGAATGTAAGTTAAGAATATCGAAAGAGGAGTTGATAAATAATTGTGATTCTTGCATTGATATGGTGAATATTGTTTTGATCACCTATAACTTGAACTCAACATTTATTGGTTAACTTATATTGAAAATGATTCATGCATATCATATTTGTGGGTCACTGTAAATCCCCGAAATTTTTAGATTCAAATTATAGTTTAAACCCTAATCAAAAGTCAACCGGATTTTCCAGAATCAACAAAACCCTAGTTTACAGTAACCGCTTAAGTCCGGCATTGCCGTTTTCTCTAGCCCTGGAAAATGAAGTGGGAATAATTAGCTATCATGGTTCGTAATAGCTATAGGTTACGTGAAAATATCAGTTTTGCAAAATTCAAGTGTCCTTAGAACCCGATCGGACACAGTTCTCGAAAAACATGTTCTAGAGCTTGGAATAGGAAAATATTTCGAATATACTGTTAGACTCGTAAAAATATAAGATTTCCAAAAATATCAATTTCGTAATTTTTCGGTAGCTAAAAATATCAGATATCGCATTTATACGCGTATTTTCTTACTACCGGCATTAAATTGTCATGTCTACTTTTACATTACACTATTTTCTACTGTTCTATACTAGTCATCTATCTCGACTTTTTCTTACAACCTATTCTTACAACCCATACACCTATTTCTTACACATTTTCATTTCCGATACAATTTCACATTTTTCATTTCTTACTTTTAATTAACAAAATAACAAAAAAATAAATTTTCCTCTCTCTTCCCCCTCAAAGTAGCGCCGGCCCCCTTCTTTTTCCTTCCCATTTGTTTTGTTTCATTTATTTAATTTACATAATTTATCTTCCACATTTTCCTATAAATACCCCCTCATGCCTTCACTTCTTTCACACCACTTCTTTACTAAAGTTACTCTCTTAAAATCTCTCAAGAATTCTCTCCAAGAAGTTCTTACAAGAAAGTTCTCTTTAGTTTCTTCTTTTAGGTAAACTTTATTCAAGAAATTCCTATGTTCATCTACTTAGTATGAACTTAGTGTGTGTTTTCTAAAACCATGAAGGTTAAGAAAGCAATAATAGGTTCATACTTTATTTTTGTTCATAATCTCAACTCCTTTATGTTCCTTTATGTTTCTTTATGTTTCCTTTATGTTCATAACTATCTAAATATCTATATAGCTATATATATTATTTAGAGCATATAAGCTCATGGTCTCGCAATTTATTTACCTTCCATGCAATTTATTTACTTTATTGCAATTTATTTAATTTCAAGTTGTTCTTAAGACTAGTCTTTCTAGTCTTAGACTTGTCCTCATCAAATCAAAACTTTTTCTTTTCTTTTCGGGACTAGTCTTTTCTTAGTCCCAGGATACCTTGATGAAGCTAAGGTCCCAATACTTGATTTACTTTCTTATTTGCTTAATCTTTCAAGTTATTATGTTCCTTTATATTTCTATAGTTTATGATTCATATTCATGCATGAACATAATGTTTTTGTCTTAACAAAAATAAATGAGGAAGTGTTTTCTTAAACTAAAGGTTATTTTTAAATAAATATAGAAAATAGATTTCTTTAAAACTCATGAACATGCTTAGAAATGATTTTTCTTAAATAAACAAAAAGTTTTATAAAAACTTATTTTTCATCAAGTATTAGAAATTCTTTTGTAATCACTATAAGAAACAAGAATATCATTTTATTACTTGTAAAAGTTGTTGGAATCTAAGTTTAGAAAATAAAACCACTCTTTAGGAATTTAAAGTAATTACAAGAAATTAAATTTAGAATATTCATCTTAAATAACTCCATATCTTTTCAAAAGTAAAATGAATATTCCAACAAATCTCAAGTTCAACATCTTTTAAACTTTACTTTTTCATAAGTTGAGACAACTTCATTTACTTCATCCAATTGTTATGAGTCAATACATATATGTATATACCTTTCAAAAGTTTACAAAATACTTGGAATATTCATCTTTTCAAATGAGCTTTATTTACAAGAAGGAAAACAAGTTTTTATAAATTCATGGTAAATCTGGTCGCTGCCTTTTCGGGACCCAAACGACTTATTTTTATGAAAATAAGCTTAGAAATGCGTAGATCTTTTTGAGTAGGTAGAAAACGATATATTATACACTAAATTTTGAGTTAAAATGAGCAAGTTATGGTCATTTTAAGTTGGAATTTCCTCTTATAGGATTTTACTGCGATTTTAAGAAAAGTTTAGAATCTTCAAGAATAGAAGTTCATGAAATACTCATTTTGGGTATTCTTCTTAATTAGATAATCTCGAGGAGGATTTTTCGTATCCCGAGGATTATTACGATTAGTGGAAATCCCGAACGACTCATCCATTTCCAAGAAAGTGTCATCATGGCTGAGTGAGTTACTTCCCGTTATTTTCATACTTTTGATTGTGCTTGTAAAATTAGTTGCACTTGAATTTAGGCAAAAATCAAATGGAAGTTGATGATAATATGTTGAAAGAATGTCAAGTATATCGAAACTCGATTTGTTTGTAATAAAGTTGTATGTACATTAATCTCTTGGAGTGTTTGAAATTGGTTGCTCACTTGAAAGAAGTTAAATATAACTACTAGACTTTAATTAAGAAATTATTCATGCACTTCATATGTTGAGTCACATTGCATTCACTACTATATAATTGGTGGGACAAGTGTATAATAGTGGTGGTAGACATAACCGGTATATCATGTAAGTGGCGAGTAGGAGCCAGTAAGAACTACGTAAATTGGTAGCTAGTAGGAGCCTGTAAATACTACAAGTTTTTGATGGCGTATAGGAGCCTGTAAGAACTATAAAAATGTTTTAAAAAGTTGTGGCTGTAATTGGCTTGAATACCCAACCCGAATGAAGGGCGTAATTCATTCAACACATGATTCCCGGAAAGTCATATGTCTTGTATGCTCACGTAGTTGTTGCATTTCATTTGCTTGACTAATAAACTTGATTGATAATTTACTTTGAGTATGAATTTTTGGGATTTACTCACTAAGCCCATAAGCTTACACTCCTATAGATATTCATATTCTCAGGAACATCTATTTTTGTGCCTGAGGCCTCCTCGTATCCGTGTAAGTTTTATATATTGAAGCTTTTGGAGGAAATCTGCTCGAAGACTTAGATTAGAATTCCTTTGAAATCTTTAATGTAGTATTTTGGATGTTGTAAAGATTATCGCGATCCTTAGGATTAGTGGAGGTATGTCCCTAAGAAATCATGTAATAGACCTTTGGTTATTAATGATATAATATGTTTTATTTATAGATTCTTGTATGTTCATTTTTACTTGTTTAAACTATGCTTCCCAAAAGCGTCTTCTATTACCGTGCTAGACGCCTTACATATAATACTAAGGCTTTCGTATGACTAAGGTAGTCATTCTTAAGCCTTGATATTATATATGGTGGGCTGCCACATTTATGGTACCCTTCGGGCGTAACAGTCACATTTATTTCACTACTATTCTTCATGTGGGGAAACGAGGAAGTTGTAGTGGTTGTTAGTGGGAGTCGGAAAGTCTACATGGGCTAGTAGGAGCCGAAAAGTCTATAGGGCGAGCAAAAGCCAGCAAATCTGTAAATATTGATGGTCGTATGGGCCTGTAACCTCCCAACCCCCGACATGGAGGGTGTAAAATCCATGCTACACATGATTTCCGGTTAATCTTGTGTATTTTATTTGGTTATGTGTTTGGTGCATTTTCATATGATTGTTTAAGTACTTATTTGATTTATGGAAATGTCTTGTAGATGAGAATTATCTTACTAAGCTAGATTTGCTTATACCCCTATAGCTTTTTATTACAGTATGATTATCTTTGGTTGGCACCGAGGAGCCCTGTATGCCAGGTATGAGCCAAAGCCACTAGGAGTTTTTGGGAGAAGTTATATGTATTTAGTTTTGAACATAGACTTCTAAGAAAATCTCTATAGTAGACTTATGTTATAGTTATGTTTACTTTGTTAATGGACCATTTTAAGACGTGGGAATGCCCCTAAGATGATGTAAGAGTTTGTTATTTAAATGAAGATTTCATGTTTATTTATATAAGTTCTTGCTTGCTTTTATTATCTACTTAAATATAATACTCCTATGAGTCTCCTACTATATTGGAAGCACGTCTTGCATGTGATACGAAGCTCCTGTATGACTAAGGTTGTCATTCATTAGCTTTAATATTATATGCGGAGACTGCCATGTTTAGGGTATCCTCTGGGCGTGACAGTCACGAAGGGATTTAAATGGCTTAATTTAAAAAAAAAATTGCTTATAACTAAGAACTTATGTGAATTAAAATTTTAAGATTTAGTTAATATGAATTAGACTTATTTGAACTATTTAGATCATTATATACTCAGAATATTAATTAAAAACCCTAAATTGTTACTACCTAATGTTCTAACACATTGAAATTTAGACACTTAAGATTGTGTCACATGGCATAATCCTAAAAGAAGATCCTTTTCCCATTTCTTAAACCCTAATTCAACCATTTTTCTTTCCCATATAAATATTTCTTTTGAACTTTAGACTTTTACATTTCAGGAAATCCTCTAAAACCTTAAGATAAGACTCTCCAAAATCCTAAACCTCTACTAAATGCTAATTAAGTAGGATTAGCAAAATTTAGCACTAATTAGCTAATAAAACATATGTCATCTTAGGACATTTTGGTGTTGAAGATGCATTGGAGCAAAACGAAGGTCTATAATCCTAGCAAGATTTGTGACAAGGTAAGCATGAGATTTTAAGAGGTTATGATGTGAGTTTATTAGCTTTTTAAGTACGAAAACTGACATGGATATGTTGGTACATGATTATGGCAACAAGAAATCAAGTCTTAGAGTGGCCTTAAAGTTGTAAATCCTCTTTCCAATTGAAACAAGTGAATAACTACACTCCAAAGCTAGGTATGACAATAAACCCACATGTTATGTGGAGATTTTTGAGTCATTGGTGGTAGATCTATCATAATGGTGTAAAATGAGGATTTTGTATGATTTGGGATTTAATGTTTTGTTGGAAATGGTATTAAAATAAAGAATTTCATATATGTGTGAATATGCTTAATATTTGGAGAAACAAAATAAAATGAATATGGGTTTTGGTGTGGTTGAACTTAGAGATGTAAGATGATGAGTTCTTGTAAGTTATTTTGTAAAGTTGAAGAAACATATTGGCAATAGGAGTTGCTATCAAGTTTAAGCGGTTATAAGCAATAAATTCTTTCATTAAACATGTTTCTAAGAAATAGAAAATCATAATGATAAGTTAATTTTATGTTATTATTATCAAAGGAATTTGAGCTTATTTTGTTGAGTGTTTGATTAAATTCTTATGAATTTGGTGTTTTTAATGATAAATTATTATTTTTCAGCTCCTTGAATCAAAAGAAGAAGAATTAAAGTGTTTTTCATTAGATTTGAAGCAAAACAACAACAAAAGTAGAGAACAAATTTGTCACATCCTGAATAAATACTGATTAACGCCAAAATATAAGGCAAAGCAAGCATAAATGGGTCTATCGTGCCTCAAATTTAGCCCTTAACATGACCCATGATAATTTTTCTAAGGAGATCGAGCCTAAACTTGAAGAAAAGCTTCTATCGTGCTCAATATTGTGCCCTAAATTTGACCCATGATAGTTGCTAAAGTGATGAATAGACCATTGCCACTTTTGTCGCGCTTCAAATCATCAGAGCAATCGAGCTCTCGGTAGCACTCAAGTTAGCTCTTGATTGAAGAATAGATAGAAATGATAGTGTTTCATTAACTTAAGTAGAGCCCTATCCTTAATGTAGCACTCGATCCCTTGACTTTCCCCTTGATGAAGTGATGCTTTTAGCGCTTGATCTAGATGTGCACGTAGATAAAGAATCTGCATTCCATTATAAAGAATTTGCTACATCTGTAATAAATCATCATTTCTTTCTGTGCCCTTATCCTATAAATAAGTGTGCACAATGTTGTAATAAGTATGCATTGTATCTATAGGAATTTTGTATAGTGTATAGAATTAACATAGCTTAGTGAGAGGATTTTTAGAGTAAAAGAATCTCATTTCTTCTTACTTTAGAGAATCTCAAAGTTTTTTTGGTAAAAACCATTTTTAACTCATTCTTTGTGATTTCTGCAAGACCCTGTGCCAAATATTAATATTTTTCGATTAATTTCATATTATTTCTTTAGATAATATTTGTAATGACTAAATCCATGGAGAAATAATCTCCTATAGCTTAAGGTTGTAAACCCAATTCTTGATTCTTGTGATTTCAAATGCTCTTTCAATTCAATATTGACTGGGTGTTTGTAATTAGTAGCTTGATTTTATTTTCGTGAGTCTAATTAGATTCATGTTTGATTTCAATTGGATAGGCTGGAAGGTCACTCTTTTGAATAGATCCATAGTTACTATAGAGTCGATCCTAAATATCTCAACAGGGCGACTGAAGACTTTCTATCATTTGTTTTGAAATTCATTGAGTTGGTTTTAAAAACAAAGGATTTTTATTCTTTAAGCGAATCTAGGCCGGTGATAGCTTGTGAAGGGATTATGATAGTTTGATCTAGATCTAGAGTTTATAACCTTAGGAGAGGCTTAAATTTAACTCAGTGAATATGGTGGTACAAATACCTAAGAAAACAACTCTCTCTCTAAGTTTGGTTTTAAGAAATCACATTATAAGGAGTCGATGAAGCAAATCCTAGGTTGTTGTCTTGTACAGTTGTAAGTCGATTCCCTACTTTTGCTCAAAAAACAATTGTGAATATTATTAACATTATGTAACTTTTGTTTCCATTATGTTTCACTAAACTTTTCTTGGCTAAGATAATAGAGTAAACGTGAGCATGACATATGCTACAATTTCCTTAGGATTTGAACTGATTCTTTCTATACTATTTCGGAAGGTTTGCCATTACTGTTGGTAGTTGCTAACCGAAGTTGAACATGACCAATTAGTTTTATAAATTTTGAGAAGCTTCCACTTTGAATTGTGTTTTTAAATCTAAATCCCAACCCAAGCAATTTTTGGTGTTGTTGCTGGGGAATGGTGTGGGATTCAATTATTTGAATCCCAACAAGGCAATATTAGAAGGCATTTTACCTGTTATTCAAACCGTTAACATGTGAGTAGTGTAAATAGTTGTTTTTGTTTTCTATATATACGTGTTTGTTTATAGTTTCTTTTTGTAAATATCTTTTTATCTTGTACATGTAAGCTAAACTCTTCCTCTTTTCTTTTGTATATCATGCATATAATGTATATTTCTGCCTTGCTCTGTTTTTATTTTTATAGCATTCTTTATATTTGTAAATATCCCTCTGTAAAAATGTCTTTATCTTTTTGCATAGTTTTTTTGTTCTTGTTCTTGAATGTGTTTTATTCTTTAATTCTTTATTCGTTAATTTGTTATTCTTTTATTTGTTGTATAGTTCATTCTTTCTTGTTATCTATATATGTTTTTGTTGATTTTCTTTGCTTGATTCATTTTAAAATAAAAATGAATGTAGGATTATGACTAGGAGTCACTCTCACGCATTGTTTCCATTTAATCCAGAGCCATAGGGAATAGGAAGAGTGTCCCGAAGAGTAGCTAGGGCAGAACCCAGAATCTGTGTAGAGGATATGGCTAAAAATAATGAAGGAGAGGTCTAATAGACCCAACTAGGATGAACCAACCAAGAATCATAGTTGAAACAATATATGCAATTCGATGGACTGCAACAACCCTTTGTAGCGATTCCTAGAAATCTATGATACTTTTAAGATCGATGGTGCATTTGATGATGTTATCCGGTTAAGGTTGTTCCCTTTTTCCCTTAGAGGCAATGCTAATAAACGGTAAATAGCTTACCAAGTAATTCCATTACTACCTAGGAACAAATGACTGAAAACTTTATGAGGAAATGTTTTCTCCCATTTTGAACAACCAAACTTAGAGCCGACATTGCCTTATTCCACCAATTAGACTCTGAAACTCTTTAAGAATCCTTTGAAAGGTAAAAGGAACTTTTAGGATGTTGCCTCTATCATGGTTTACCAGAGTGGACCCAAGTCTGAACCTTTTATAATGGGTTAAACTATGGAATTAGGCAGCTGTTTGATGTAGTAGCGGGAGGAAGTTTAAATAGTAAATCTCCTGAAGAGTGTTTGAATTTGTTTGAAGATATGACAAATAATCATTGCCAGTGGTCATTTATCAAGGCTAAGAAATTAAATTATAGAGGAGTTTTTGAACTTAATGTAGTGACTAATTTAACCTCCAAAATAGAAGCCCTTAGTAGGAAGGTTGACAATATGAACCTGGGAAACAGTCAAGTGAATATGATTGATGGAAATCCTAGATAGATCATGGAAGGAATGACTCCTAAAAGTGTAGAGTATGTAAACAATTTCAATGGCCAAAGAAATGACCCATATAGCCAAACCTATAACCCAGGTTAGAGAAATCACCCAAATTTTAGGTGGAGTAATAACAACTTTCCTCTATTTATTGGATACCTGTAAACCCCGAAAACTTCCACCATACGATACGACCCTAGATTAGAAATTATGGGTTGACTAGTAACCCTAGGAGTTAATTGGAAACTCTAGTGTAGATAGATACTTTAAATTTGATCGGTTTGGGACTCCTAAACTTTATAAAAGGACTACTTTGACCCCACTTGATTCCAAAAACAAGATTTCGTATTTCGAGATAATAATTCAGGTTATGATAAAAGGAAACTTCAAATCCTAAACCCGAATCATTGTCAAACAGACAGATTATATAGGAAAACCTAAATATGGATATTAAGTGATTACCTTAGTATTCAATAGAGACCGGGAATTGAAACAAGGTATAGTAATGAACCTATATTTGGATTGAAACCCTAAAATTTGAGAGTTCTAGTCAGTAATAAACTACATTGATAAGATTTCATAGTGAGTACCCAAATCTAATATATATAACTAGTATAGCCTATATATTAGTAGTAATATTACATAAATGACTCAATAGGGTTTTAGTTAGAAAATTGTGATCTTAAGATAAACTGTTAGGATTATAAATACCCAATAAAAACATAAACTGATGTATTGGAGATCTAGACCTCCAATATAGAATTCAATCATACTAATATTCGAATTAGGGTTTTCTAAAGCTCTTGAAGCCTGAGACGAAAATTGACCCGAAAAGCTTATAAAACCTAAATCGTGTAGGACAAATTTTTCTTAAACAAATAGATACGTACTATCAAGACTTAAATTTGTACTTTTTGTTAAACTATCTTGTAGGATCCATTAAAGACCTTTGTATCTATATATTTACATATATAAGCTAAAATATACCCTAATAATGTAATAAACTACGTGAAAACTTAACTAAATATTATCTAATTACTATATAACTAATATATATATATCTTCAACTTGTTGGAGACGGTTTCCACTTGTTTTGGAGGGCTGTGATTCTCTTGAAGGATGTGAGCCGAATTTTTTCAATAATTTACATGAAAGTCAATATATATCTAACTTAAGCCAATCTAAAATGGACAACTCACTCCTGCCTTAATGACAATCAAACAAAGGATTAAATGGACAACAAACAAGAGCAATTCGTTTCAGATTCGAGGAAGAAACGCGGCCGGAAATTGCACTACGTTATATATATATATATATGCAAACAAACTCGGATGGACAAGCAAACAAATTCCAAACCTTCTCAAACCTTCCAGAATTCATCTACACCTTATTAGGAGTCGAACCAACACAGAAAACAACTTTTAAACCCTCGCACCAACCCAGTTCGAGAATTCGAACAAAAACCTGGGAAAAACGCTCGAAAATAAGCTTAAGGTGAGTCAATCTTTTTCCGCGAATTTTCTTTCAGTTTTAAGGATTGAGACTGACTCTTAGACATCTTAGGAAGCTAACCAAGGCTACTAGGAACTTCGAATTTCATCGAGAGGTCACAACGAAGGTAATTTTCCTAAACCCTAGCCGAGTTTGATGATTCAAAATCATGGATAGCATGTTGTTTTTATGTTATTATTCTTGGATATTTAAGCTAATTAGGTCCCTAGGAGTCTTTTGGATCCAAAATCCCGACGTCCGGAATTGGCCGCGGCTCATCGGGGAAGACGATGAACAGTGCTCCCCGATGATGAGCGTGCTGGGTACAGGGCGTGTACAACCCGTGTACCTCTCGGCCAATTTAAAAAAAAAAGAAGAAAAGAAAAACGAAACTAAATAAATATAATTATATATAAATATTAATATAAGTAATTTTGGAATTTTTAATATTTTTCCTGCATTTATTTATTTTCTGGAATAGTAATAATAATATTATAGTATAATAATATTAAATCCGAAAACTATTTATTTATTTATTTAAATTTAAAGATAAAATTATTTTTCTGACTTTATTAAATATAGGATGTTTTAATACTTAATCTATTATTATTAATCTAAAAAGATTTTTTTTGAAATATAAATTACTTAATTAAGTAATTTCCGCATAATAAGTTTTTAATTATAATTATTAATAATCATAATAATTATTAAAAGAATTTTGTTAAAATTTTCGAAAATATTATTTTTTTGAAATAATATGAATATTAGACTAAAATTACTTTAGTAATAATATTAATTAAAGTATAAGACAATTAGTATAATTCTTAATGTGATGGAATATAATTATTCTATCTAATCTATTTTCGAAAATTTTATTATTATTATTATTATTATTATTATTATTATTATTATTATTATTGTTGTTGTTGTTGTTGTTTGTTGTTGTTGTTGTGTTGTTGTTATTGTTATTATTAATATTGTTATCATTATTAGTATTATTGATATTATAATTTTTTGGTGCTATTATTGATGATAATTATTAATGTTCTTATGATTTATGAAAAGAGAAAAATAATTTCGAAAATAGTTATAATTAAGTTAATAAATTCTTTTATTAGTGAGTATGTTTTCATAGAAAGGTATATATAAGTATAAATTATGAGTTAGTGAATACTAAGTATATACTAGAATATTTGTATATAAATATAACAATGGGAAATTAAATAATCCAAATTTGTGAGTATAGGAACATTTATACTCTATAAGAAAAATTTATTAAGTCATTAAAAAGAAAACTGATATATTTGGACAATAAAGATGAATTAACCAAGTTATTAAACTTTCCAAATACCTAATTAATAGATTCACATATCCAATCAGAATCAATAAAATAAAACTGTAAGTACAATGATTTAGAACTTAAAACTGTTTCGAAAGAAGTAATTAAGAATAAAATAGAAAACTGGCAAACCATTGGAACACTTAAATATTCATAGAAACTAAATTGTATAGTCTGGGATCTTAATATTTATATTATTTATCTCAATAGGTGACTCGGGTATTGGGGAGGACCTACCTGAAGATTACTACGATTAAATAGGATGGGCAGCTGAGTGACTCAGTCTTATTACATTGGTTGTGCTTGTACTAGTAGTGAACCTTAAATAAAAAGATAATGGAAATTGGTGAACTGTTTGAAATATGAAAGTTGTGTATTGTATTTTATTGATTGCCATGTCACTCTAAATTAAGTGATAACACAAATGCTTGTATCTTGATAATGTATGTAGTATCTAATTGAGTGTCTGTATTGGTTGATCACCCCCAAATTGATTAAAAACTACTGGTACCATAATGGAAAACAATCATGCATTACATACTATGCATAAAAAGCATTGGAGTAAGTGGTAGCTGTCACGCCCCAAAGGGTACTAAACGTGACAGTCCACCAACTCGTAAGTATTACACTTCATCCCATAAGATCCTTAGTCATCCCATAAGTTTACATATCGGGTGTAAGGTGTACTTACACAACTTTTAGGATCATACTTTGAATCGAGTAGTCTTAAGAAAGCATACATAGCATTAAGAATAGAAATCACAGCAGATAAATAGTTAAATTTTACAAAAACCAAGGGGGCGTACCCCTGCCAAAATAATGGGAGTCTACATCGTTTAGCTCCATATTACAAATATCTGAGTCTACATTAAAGAGATTTTCCTAGAAATCCACGCCTATACTAGGTCCCGACTTCCTCAAAAGCTCTTTAATCCAATGTGAAAAACCTGCATAAAGTGTCCTCTCGGAACAACCAAAAATTGGGACACTGCAACAAAAACTATTGGGGTATAAGCTAATTGCTTAGTGAGATTCATTTTCCAAATAACATACTCGATCAAGCTAAAAATATCTATACAAGCAAGTTATAATTAAGCAACCATATGAATGCACAAGCAAATGAGCAAGCAAGCATATGACTTTCCGGTAATCATATGTGAATGGATTTACGCCCTCCATTCGGGGTTTGGGGTAGTTCATAAGTCATGCAACTACAGTTCCAATGTTGGTCCATAAGACATGCAACCATAGTCCCAATCTTAAGTGGGGTGGTCCATAAGACATGCAACCACAATTTTAATGTTGGTCCATAAGTCATGCAACCATAGTTTTCATTTTTGAATGGGGTGGTCCATAAGTCATGCAACCCTAGTCCCCTTCATTAAAGACCTGCTGCCTCCCGATCATACTTTTGTTCCCACCAAAAGCATTCTCGTAATGTAATGTGACTCACTACGTGATATGCATGTATAATTTATTCATATAATCATGGCATATTAATTAGATAATTTCAAAAGTGATCATACAGATTTCAGACACTCCAAATCTATACTAGCTCATACAAGTTATTGCAACAAAGCTTGCCTCGATATACTTATCGTTCATTCATACAAGTTTAGATCACCATCCAATCACAATTTTATCTTTTCCTAAATCTAATGCCACTACTACTACAAGCACACCCAAGAGCATAATTAATTGAGAAATGAACTCACTTATCCATGTAGTGAAATCCACTAGTCGTAATAGTCCTCGGGGAGTGGTAACCCTTCCTCCAATTCACCTAAGTACAAAGAATACCCTCAATGAGTATTTCTCATAAGGTTCTAATAACTTAACTATTCTAACTACTAAGTTCGTCAATTTCCGCATAAGATAAAGTCCTAACTTTAAATGACCATATCTAACTCATTTTGACTCGAAATTGAGCATATAATATATCGATTTCTATCTACTTCGAAAGATCTATCTATTCCTAATATTATTTTCAAGTTTCGAAAATATTTAAGTCACCAAACAGAGGAAACAGTTCTGGTCGTCCGAAGACTCCAATTCCGAAAAATACTTTTTGTGGATGTTTGTGATGTTTCTAGCATATAGTTCAACTACTCATGCAATATAGACGATTTCCTATCATGAATGATATGATATGAACTTGATGCATGCATGCTTTTGAAATTATTTACTAAAAGGAAAAATTAGAAACTTCTTACTTGTGTAACTCCATGATTATACACTTTCAAGAAAAACTAGTTTACTAACTTTGACTATCTCATTTGTTTTGAGGTTATTTCTTTAAGAAAAATCAATTTATCTTTATCTAAATTAAGTCTTTATTAAACCTATTACCCAAGCCTTCATTTCTACATAAAAACTTGCATTCTACACTTTGTAAATAGGTTTTCAAATAGGATTTGTCCAAAAATCCGAATTTAGAAAAATTCATTTTCAAGTTGATTCTCTTGAGGAAAAAGCATTTTATACTTAGAACTTTGTGTATTTATTTTACCTATACCCTAAGGACTCTATTTATTTAAGAAAATACCATATTTGAAGTTGGAAAACTAGTGTTTTCTAACCATCTATCCATTATTACGAATTTGGCCTACAAGATTTTCAACTCAAAATTTCTATTGGACTTCACCTCTTGTTTTAAACATTTCCTTTGGTAGAAACCCATTTAAACTTATGGAAAATATCATCAAACACCATCTATCACCTAAAGGCTTCATTTTTCTTGTAAAATACATGTTTTGAAGTTGATAAAAGGGTTTTCAAAATAGGCCTTTAAAACCATACGAATTTGACTTTGAGTATTTCAAACAAAAACTTTTCCTTTTTGGTTTCATTAACTCATCTACCTATAGATCTACATACTAGCAAGTTATTTACTCAAGACAAAAGCATTTATGACCATAAATGCACATAAACTCAACATAAAGATGAGATCTAGTATGTCTACATGAATGTGAGTGGTAAAAATGATAGATCTACTACTTATGATGCATGATATGAAGTTTAAAAGCATGGACATGAAATTTTATGCTAGATCTCTACTCTACTCCACTCCTACATGCATGAACATGAAATATCTTCAACAAAAACTTGATCAAACACAAGATCTACTCTTGTGATGGCTTGATATTCATGTAGTAGCATTTTCTTTGTCCCTAGCAAGAGCTCATGGGGACTTTGAGTGAAAATACTCATGAATAATCTTGCCATTACAAGATTAAGTAGTGTAAAGGCTTAGGAATCATCACCTAAGGCTTGAAATAGATGAGGAATGGAGAAGAAAATTGAAGCTTGTGTGTGTGTGTGTGGTGTAAGGGAGGTCACGGCATTGAGAGAAAAGAAGAGAGGGTTTGAGAGCTTTTTGGACAATTGAACAAATGAAATGAAAAGTGAAGAGAGAGAAAAGTAAAGGGTTATTTATATTAGAGGAATTAGGGTTTGTGAGTGTTAAAAAAAATATAAAACAATGCATTTTGGAGCCAAAATGGGAGGGTTTCACGCCTTCCAATGTAAGGAGTGAGAGAGGGATATATTTGATTTCATTTGAAATTTGAATTTATGTAATAAATTGTATTAATTGTAATAATTTGTTAAGAGACAAAATTTCTTGGAAAAAAATGAATTGAGTGATTGAAAGGTTGTAAGAATAGGGTATGGGTATGTGTGTAGTAGGTTGTACTTGTGAATAGTAATAATAGTAGTAAGACATCTACTTTATCGTAGTAACGAAAATACGGGAAAAAGGCTATAACTGTAATTTTTATAGCCCGAAAAATTATAAAATATATATTTTTGAAATCCTTATAAAATTCCGGTTCTAACGAGTATTCCGGAATATTTTTCTGAGTTTCTAGTTCCGGGCTCGCTTTTCCGTAATGAAGCTCGGGAAAGCTCGGAATAGAAAATTTTTCGAAATCAAAATTTTGTATGGTTCGAAATATACTATAAAACAATAATCCGCATTAATTTATCTTATAGAGGTTCTTTTATATAGAAATCTAAGAAAAGCTGGAATTAGGGTTTCTAGGTTACTTGTACTAATCCTATTTAGGGTTTTGATTTCCGATTTACAGAGCTTACTCAGTTACTAAGAAAACCGGGGTTTACAGTAGCCTACTACGTGTTAGTTTCTCGGATCTTTGGTAATGCTTGAATTATCTAGGCCAGAGAGCTAGTAGTTAATTGCAAGATTACTTTTGTTCTGTTAATACCATAGGAACTACATGGTAAACGAAGGACGCCGCTTATGGTATTACGTGGGAATAACTAACACTTAGTGGAGTTTCTAAAGCTAAAACAGGAAATAAATAATGAAACATGATAAGCTTAAAGAGATAATTAAATTTGAGATTGTTATTTCCTGAAAGCTTAAGTCTCTCTTGGGTAGGTAGACCATAGATTGTGATCCTTCAACCCCGATGGGAGGGCGTAAATCTCCATCCTGTTTGGATTCCGAGTTATCCAAGCTTGTAATGTTCATTTGTGTGATTGCTGCATTTCATATGACTGATAAACAACTTGTATGTTATATGTAATAAGTTCTGGTTATTCACTGAGCTTGTGTTTTAGCTCAGACTCCCACAGTCCTTTCAGGTTCACTCTGCGACCCTGGCTCATTACTAGCAGAAGCATGGTCCCGGTAAGAGATTAGAAGCCAGAAGTTTAAAGTTTAGTATAGGGTTAGAATATCTATATCTGTAATAGACTTGTGATGTATTTAAAGTGCATTAGAATCATCAACTATAGTTACAAGGACTTATAAAGCATATGATCTGTAATATTATGGTTTGTGAAAGTTGTTTACTAGTTTACATCTTATATATGTTTGTTTATTCCATCTAAGCAACTAAAAGATCCTGTTTTTGGAAATCATGTCATTCCTAGAAGGTAAACTAATAATGGTAATCGAGTGGTTCTTGATTATTATTATTAGAATACCCTCGGGGCGTGACAATACCCACTTCAAAGATGGCAGGGTAAGGGTCAAGGATCGAATAGTTCTGAGAAAGGTTCTTTAGAAGATTTGATTTCTTAATTCATTAAAGCTTCTAAGAATAGGCAGCAAGGAATTGATGCTACCTTGAGGAACCATACAACTGCTATCCACAATTTGGAGACCCTATTAGGCCAGATTTCTAAGCTTTTTTCAAAGAGAGCCCAAGGTTTATTGCCATCAAATATAATAGCCAATCCTAGAGATCAGCCCAAGAATGACTTCTAGGATGATTATCCTAATTTCTTTCGAGTGTTAGTTTCAAAAGATTGGTGTTTGTTTTTAAAGTCTTTGTAGAAAATTATTTGAAGTCTGGTTAGATAGGACGGAATTTATCCTAGTAAAATTTCATGATGTTTTTTGGTTGTAAGACAACTTTTTTATGTTCTATTGAAACTTGTTTTTTGTGATGAATTCTATTATTTTATTATTTTTGGGATGAATTCTGTGAATATTGAAAGTTTGTGAATGTGTTTTCAAATGAATGATAGGGATTGTTAGTAATTTGTGATTAATGTACACATATTTTAGCCGTTTTGGAATGTTTTGCAGGTAATGAGTTTGACCAAAAGCCATTACCTCGACATGAAATTATTTGGTCGAGCTCTCGACTTAGGCCGTGACACTTCTAATTCTTTTTGCAGGATTAGGTCAAGATTTAGACCTTGGTTCTTTTATTCATTAATTCTTTGTTCTTTTAAATAAACTGTGAATTGCATTTAAGCCGCTATTCTTTAATTCTTTTATTCTTTTATTAAAAATGAGCCGTGTGGTGGGTGTCGAATCCAACAAAATTAAATAACCTACTCTTAAATTGTAAATAGTAGTGAGCAGGATCGTCTCCACAGGGACTGGGGAAAATCTATCTCTATTTCAATAATCAGCAAAAAGAGAAAAAATTGGGGGTTTTGTATAAACGATATTAAAGAATAATTTATTTCTAAAACTACAAATACGTTTATTAATGTAAATTCAATAGCAACAAGTTCTAACCAAAGAATTATCACGATTCAATTCATAAAGATGATCATTGATGCAAGATTGTATTCTAATTCATGAATAAATTGGTTATGACTTCAACAAGCTCTGAAATCTATCTCTCCTTAGAGTATGATAATCAAGATACGATCTTTAATTATTCCCTTATTGATTAGACAACCCTAAATAAGCTCTTAAGATTTAATCTATCAATAGCATTAATAATTAGAGAGACTACCAATTCTAATCAATAGATCAAAAGCATGAACTATTTAAATTAGATCATAAATCACCATAACATAAATCAATCACTTATTCTGCAACCAATCATGTTATGTATTACTTATATTGGAACAATCAAACAATTACGGATTTGATTCAAATAACAATAATCGCTTTGTCAATCAAACAAATAGGCCTAATTCGTAATGACCAATCAAAACAATTGTAACAATTCAAATAGATGAAATATGAATATTCATAAACAAAATAAACTCAATAGTTCAATTGGATCTCACAATCTTTGATGAATTGATCCCGTAATAATCCTGGCTAGATTGAGTAATTAGTTACTCATGATCAAGAAAACAAAACTAGGGTTTCTTGAGAGTATAAAGAACAAGAACAATCAATAATGAATAATGAATGAATCCTTTTTCTCTCTCCTTTCTTTATATATGTGAGATAAACATCAGATATAAGAGAGTGTTTTTCGCATGAAAGATGGCTGGAGACATGTCGCAACAAGGCTGGCAGCTATTATTCGCGAAACAAGTGGTGCACTCTTGATGGCCGGCTCCATGGCCGGCGGCCATGATTCTCCCAGTGCCGGCCATGAATGTTGGCCGGCGGCGATTCCATGATGGCTGGCGGTTGGGTGTTCTGGACGAGTTTTGAACCTTGTATATCCTCCAAATGTGTTTGCTATTGCTATAGTTCATGAGAAAACTAATAGTAATGATAGCAAATCATCCCGAGTTTGGAATGAAATTGTGAGTACTTATGCATTCCATTGAAAGTGATATTGATCCATGAAGCTTGTTACAAACTCATGCCCAATTTCGCCAAACCGTTCCATTTACTTTATAAAACCTGAAACACGACATTAAACTCGATTAAGTATCAATTCTTTTGGATTTCTAAAATTAATAATAGAATTAACATATTTTACTCAATAAAAATTGAGTATATTCCGTCTTAACAAATTCCCCCACACCTGAACCATTGCTTGTCCTCAAGCAAAACAATTAGAACCACAATTGAAATCTATCATAGAGAGTGCTAACTTTCACTTTTAAAATTCCAAGCATCTTTCTTTGATTATTCTTATGACATGCAGTTTAAGTGCCTACCGCTCTAACCAAACTGATTCCATGCAATTAAAATACTTCAATCAAAATTCAAAAGCTAATCTAAACAAAACAAACTTTAATCCATATGTTTAGCAAAAGATTCTTCCATTCAAAAGTAAATTCTCAGTTCAGTAAGGAAAAACACCCATTTGGACTTCATTGGATATTTAACAGATATATACTCCTCGCAACATAAAGTAAAAGCATATGATATCAACCATTCCCCTAGATTTTCTCCATATTCATTGTAAGTCTTATTTCAATGATGCTTTAGCATTCATTTTCTTTTTGATTTATTCAAGCATATATTGAGCCTTCAGAGAGTATTCTCTGGACGGGTTTTTGCCCGCTTCTTTTCAGCTCTTTTTTTTTTTTATATTTTTTTTTTCAAAGCTCATATAGTGAACTTTTGCCTTTCCTCCCTTATCGTTATAGTGAGTTCATCGAGTCGATACATCCCGGGCTCATCACCCAAGTGACCAGGTTTTAAAGGGACCCCTAAGAACTCTCTCTCACTCTAACATTCAAGTTTGGATACTCATAACTCAAATGCTCAAGTCAGCGGAGTAGTGGCTATGCTTGTTTCTTTACTTTGAATGCAACACACATAAAAGACTTTTTTATCATGGATCACTAAGTAAAAAGTGTCATTTACCTCTTTTACTATTTGTTGAAAAATTCTTTTTTAAAAAGAATTCAAGAGGAGTATATACATGCTAATTTACTCCTAGAAGTAAACCTGTTTATTTTTCACTTAAGAACTCGACCTACTCTTAAATTTCCGATTCTAAAACTAAATACAAGGTAAGTTTATTCAATAAAGATTTTGCTACTCAATTTTTAACCAAGTATTATGATCACAACAGTAGGTGAGTAAGGCATTTTAACAAGTCAATTTCCATATTTATATAGATGCTATCACAAATATTCATCACAATCTCCAGATTTCATAAATTTTTGAAAAATTTGGCCTGAAATTGCCATATAGTGCTTGAGGACAACAATCTAACAGTTCATAGTGTGGGTGCAAACATTTCAGATCAATTCAGATATCCTGTATATGCAAATATAGTCAAATTTCAGATTTCAGCAAGCAGTAATATTCAATTCTCCTCATGTTTATTCCCTCCCCCACACCTAGTCTGAACAGTGTCCTCACTGTTCTGAATTCAGCTCAATTGCACAAAAAATAAAGGAAAAAGGAGTAACGATTCTTCCCTGGGTTGTTGCACAATATAGGTGCAATTGCGAGTTCCTTTGGCAATTCAGATCGAGTGCTATGGATCCTGTGATCAATCGGATACAAAAACAAAGAGATAGCAAAAGCAAGGTCAAATTGTATAAACAAGTCATCATAAGTCTACCCAAAGGTTTGGGTGCTTAAACGGATATAAAATGTCGGCAAGACAAAAATCAAAGTCAGCAGAAGATAAAGCAGCTAGCAGGAACTCTAGCTATCAGCCTCAGGGTCGCTGTCCTCCTCACTGGATGTCTGGTACTGAAACTCCGAGACATCTGTGGATGTATTGCAGGCAAAAGCGGACTTCAGCATCTGGAACAGGGTGGTTCGAAACTTCTTGTTCTTTTTCCGCTCTTTCCTGTTCCGTTCTCTCTCTTTTTTGTTTTCCTCTTTGAGTTCCTTGATTTCTTGTAACAACTGGTCATGTGAACTCGCAGGAGGAGTAGTCCGGTGTGGATGGCCTACTTAGGAGCCATCTCAAGGGCCTCGATCTCTTCGGCTTGATCAGTCCTGTTGGATCCCTTTGATAATCCCCATAATCTGAAAGGGGCATCAGATATCATTTTGCAAGGGATGCCCTCATCTCCCTCAGGCTCTCGGAAGATACCCATCCCTTTCAGTAGAGCTGTGATATAGCCCCACAAAGGATGACTTTGGTCCTTGTATCCGTGCTTTGTTTATCCAAATAATTGGCGACCTCCACACCCAAGTCAATTCTGTGGCTAGTGGTCAAGCTATAAAGATAAAACATATCAGAGTTGGTGACCTTACTGTGGCTGGTTTTCTTACCGCTGATGGTATGAGCTAATATGTGATGAAGTAATTTGTGTCCGTAGCTGGGAAGTCAGTGGCGTGAGATTTGGACGGTTCAAATGGCTTGGTGCTTGGAGCTGTAAGCTGAAGCCAGAATTTTGAAGGATCCATATCAGCGGGCCAGGAGTTGGGTAATGCCATGGCAGTTTGTGGATCATCATAGAATCCTAGCAGGTATCCCACACGCTTCACATCAACCCTATGGACTTCTCCATATACCTGAAATTGCATAAAAGTGGCATGGTCCTCTTTCTCCATCGTCAGAGTTGACAGGAACTCTATGGTTATATCCCGGTAGGCTGGTTCTTGGATTGAGAAAAGTGTGAACCAAGTTCGATCCTGGACAGTTTGTGGTAGCAAATCTACCAGCCCATAAAGATCCAGTACAGTCCAGTCTAATATTGGATATTCATGAGTTCCATACCCCTTAACTTCTTCTTTCTTGCCTTGGCAAATTCCTTATTCGAGATGAGTTCTGGTTGTGGTGCTCTAGAGGAAGATGCTTCAGCGGTCTTGGACTTCTTTTTCTGGGGTGGAAGCTTTTTTGGCGGCATCCCTACATCAAATGTTTGAGTTTAGCATAAAGGGAATGCAAAGTAGATGCAGATATAGGTTACTGTTCGGTGTGTGATAGTGTCCATTGTGAAAATAGATTAATAGAACAATAAGAACCAGGACAGGAACAATGGATAGTTCATGGCAATTCATAATCACACACAACAATATCAATGATAACATGTGATCTCAAAGCAGGCCTTGCAATAGGTTTGCCTAAGTAATTCAGAACAAATCATCATCCATGAATAGTAACTGAAGGAACAATGATTTACACTGGCAATACAAACTCAAGGCTGGCAGCCTAGACTAAGCAGCTGAGTATTTGACCGTTAGAGGAGGGTTTTTCAAATTTGCAAGTCCAAACTGTCACTTTCAAGATCATGAAATAATCATGGAAATGGTGTTAACTAACAACATGGATCATAATATTGAACTCAAAGTAGTCCATAAGTGATATGTAAACTCATCAACACCATTAAACACAATGGATCCCAACCACATATGATTCAAAACATGAATTTGTACAAGCTAATGGAATCCACACGCGATCCCCTATGTTGGAACCATTCAAAAACCATGTTTGTGTCTCAAAATCAGAAAAGCCCCAATTTGACTCTACTTAGAACCCTAAAAAAAATCGCAAAGCAATTCAATACATTCAAGAATCAAATCGGTGTAAGTGGAATGGATTCGAAGACTACACAAGTAGATAAAGACTCAAGCCAAAACAACTCGTGCATGCAAGGAATCAGCAGCAAGGACGAACACGATCCATTGAAAAAAAATTTCGTGACAGAATTAGCGGGAAAAAAAATTTCCAGATTTGGTCTAATTCGAAATTGACATGCAACAACTCCAGATTGTGGTCATAATTCCAAGATAAACCATAACCTATTTCTCCTCATCGCTAATCCATCAACACGACCCATGTTATCCACAATTCCATTTTCAAAGCAAAATACAGCATCCATTGTCTTCATCCCATACCCATGAACAAGAAAGAAAAAGAAAAATAATTGAGAGTGAGATGGACTTACTTGTTTTGAGATGATGATCCACGAGTGTGATGTGGAAGTGGTGCGAGAATAGTGTAATGTGGGTTTGAGAGGGAGAATAGGGAGTTGGGAGGAAAAGAAACTTAACAAATGGGTTTTTGGGAGGTGTAGAGATGTGAAAGAACTCGTGCTGCAATTTTTATGCAGCAGCTTCATGGCCAGCTGCCATGAAATCTTGGCCGGCGGCCATGCTGCTACTGGGAGTTCGCTCGGCATCATGGCTGGCAGCCATTGGGAATTGGCCGGCTGCCATGCGTGGTCTGGGCATCGTCCCAGAATTATCATGGCTGGCTGCCATGAAATTTTGGCTGCCAGCGTGACTTTCATGTTTCATTTTTTTTTTTTTAGAAATTGAAATATTGTTTATTAATTATTATTATTTTTTTTTCAAAAATAAGAATACGATACATAGGTTGCCTCCTATGAAGCGCTTTCTTTAACGTCTTTTAGCTAGACGTATCGATTTCAGTTATATATCGGTGGTTCTAAACTGAGTTCTTCAATATTGCATACCTGAAAACCTTCGTAAAATGGTTTCAAACGATGACCATTTACTTTAAAAATTTTACCTGTTTCAGGACTTTGGATTTCGACTGCACCATGAGTAAATATGTTAGTAACAACAAAGGGTCCTACCCATCTAGATCTCAATTTACCAGGAAATAACTTTAATCTAGAATGAAAAAGTAAAACTTTTTGACCAACGGAGAATTGTTTTCTTGAAATTGTCTGGTCATGAAAAGCTTTTGTTTTATCCTTGTAAATCCTAGAGTTCTCATAGGCATCATGACGGATCTCCTCGAGCTCTTGCAATTGAAGTTTTCTCAGTTTACCTGCCTCATTATAACTCATGTTGCACTGTTTAATAGCCCATGCTCTGTGCTCTAACTCAACAGGGAGGTGACAAGGCTTACCGAATACTAACCTGTATGGAGACATACCGATAGGTGTCTTGTAGGCTGTGCGATAGGCCCATAATGCATCCTCAAGTCTCGTGCTCCAGTCTTTTAGATTCACATTGACAGTCTTTTCCAGAATAGACTTGATTTCTCGATTTGAAACTTCGGCCAATCCATTCGTTTGTGGATGATATGCCGTGGAAGTACGGTGAGTGACGTTGTATTTCTTAAATAGAGCTTCCACCACTCTATTGCAAAAGTGTGTACCACGATCACTGATGAGAGCCCTTGGTGTCCCGAACCTAGCAAAGATATGAGATCTAACAAAATCTACAACAACTTTAGCATCGTTAGTTCGGGTAGCTTTAGCTTCTACCCACTTCGAGACATAATCGACAGCCAGATATAAACATTGCCAAAGAGGGTAAAAGGACCCATGAAATCTATACCCCATATATCAAAGATCTCACAAACAAGTAGGGGTGAGGGGCATTTGATCTCTATGTCCTAGATTTCCAACCTTTTGGCATCGTTCACAAGACTTACAGAATAAGTATGCATCACGAAACATTGTGGGCCAAAATAAACCATACTCTAATACCTTGTGAGCGTTCTTTTAGGACCAAAGTGTCCTCCACATGCATAATTGTGACAAAATTGCAAAACAGAAGGAATTTCCTCTTGAGAAATACATCTCCTAATGATTTGATCGGAGCAGTGTTTCCATAAATAGGGATCATCCCATGCATAATACTTAGCATCACTTTTGATTTTATCCTTTTGAGCTCTAGACAAATCACTTGGTAAAGTTTTGGTAACTAGATAATTAACAATATCCGCATACCAAGGATTGTCTTTTGGACAGAAAATAGATGCTCATCTGGAAATCATCTTGCAGTGGGACCATGTTTCACTACCAGGTATTCTACTGAGGTGGTCGGCCACCACGTTTTCGGTGCCTTTCCTATCTCGTATCTCCAAGTCAAACTCTTGTAGTAAGAGTATCCATCTGATGAGCCTAGGCTTAGCTTCTTTCTTGGCAAGTAGATACTTTAAGGCTGCATGATCAGAAAAAACAATTACTTTAGTACCTAACAAATAAGAACGGAATTTTTCTAAAGCAAAAACAACAGCTAAAAGTTCTTTTTCCGTTGTTGAATAGTTGGCTTGGGCACTATCAAGTGTCTTTGAGGAGTAGCAGATGACATGTGGATCTCTTCCAACTCTCTGTCCAAGGATAGCACCGATTGCATAGTTGCTCGCATCACACATGATTTCGAAAGGAAGATTCCAATCGGGTGGTTTGATAATTGGGGCAGAAGTTAACTTCTCCTTTAATTTATCAAAAGCCTCTTTGCAAGCATATCAAATTCGAACACCATATCCTTTTGCAATAATTTGCACAGGGGTTGAGTGATCTTGGAAAAATCCTTAATGAAGCGCCTGTAAAAACCTGCACTTCCAAGAAAAGAACGAACTTCCCGACACTCACGGGGTAAGGTAAGGATTTAATCACTTCAATCTTGGCCTTATCAACCTCAAGGCCTTTAGAGGACACAATATGCCCTAGGATTAAACCTTGATCAACCATAAAATGGCATTTTTCATAATTTAACACAAGGTTTGTTTCTATGCATCTTTTAAGTACTTTTGTAAGGTTAGCAAGACATGTATCAAATGTATCACCATATACAGTAAAGTCATCCATGAAGACTTCTATGATGTTTTCTACATAATCTGAGAATATACTAACCATACACCTCTGGAATGTGGCGGGAGCATTGCAAAGTCCAAACGGCATCCTCCTATAAGCAAACGTTCCAAATGGACATGTGAACGTGGTCTTCTCTTGATCTTCCGGTGCAACCGGGATTTGATGAAAACCTGAAAAACCATCAAGACAACAATAATGTGAATGTCCCGCTAAGCGTTCAAGCATTTGGTCAATAAAAGGAAGTGGAAAGTGATCTTTTCTAGTAGATGCATTTAACTTCCTGTAATCAATACAAACCCTCCATCCATTCTGAATCGAGTAGGTACCAACTCACCATCCGGATTTTCAATCACAGTTAAACCAGTCTTCTTGGGCACTACTTGAATTGGACTTACCCATTTACTATCAGAAATTGGATAGATCATACCTGCATCCAGAAGTTTCAGGATCTCTTTCTTTACCACTTCCATCATAGGTGGATTAGCCGTCTTTTACTTCTCTTGTGGGTTTGCAATTTTCCTCCAATAGGATTTTGTGCATACAAGTGGAAGGACTCAATCCTTTGATGTCAGCAATTGTCCATCCAATAGCTTCCTTGTATTCCCTGAGCACCCTAATCAACTTCTCTTCTTCTAAGGCACTCAATTTATTGGATATAATAACTGCAAGAGTATCTTGTTCCCCAGGAATATATACTTTAAATGTTCTGGCAGGGGTTTCAACTCTAGCTTTGGTGCCTGCACAATAGAAGGAAGGAGTTTCGGGTTAGATGAAGGTAACTCAATATAAGATACACCATACCTGAGGGGTTGCAACGACTCCAATTCATGTACGGTGTCTTCCAAATCAGAAGGAAGTACTAACTTCCTTTCAATCTTCTCAATTTCTCAATGGTGAGACTCTTTTCAAGTGCGACCTTCAACCTATTCTCATCATTCAATCAAACGTTTCCTGTGCTAATGGGTCAAAAACATCTATTACAAAAACAGAAGAAGTATCACTAGGGTATTTCATGGCATCATAAATATTAAATTTTATAATTTCCCCATCAAACTCCATAGTGAGTGTACCATCATGTACATCAATCTTTGTTCTAGAAGTTTTCAAGAATGGTCTTCCTAACAAAATTAAGGATGAGTTTGCAGAATCATCATTTTCCATATTAAGAACATAAAAATCTGCAGGAAAAACCAACCCATTCACTTGCACTAAAACATCCTCTAATACACCTTCGGGATATACATTGGACCTATCAGCAAGTTGAGCAATCACACCAGTTTCTTTTAATGGTCCAACATTCAAAGATTGATAGACTGACAAAGGCATCACATTAATAGAAGCACCTAAATCACACATGGCCTTAGCAATTCCAAAATTACGTATCTTGCAAGGGATTGTAAACATACATGGATCCTTGCATTTAGGTGGGAGCTTTCTTTGAAGTATAACGAAAACATTTTTCCCTACACTTATCTTTTCATTCCCTTTAAGCTTCTTCTTATTAGTGCACAATTCCTTCAAAAACTTAGCATATCGAGGTACTTGCTTGATAGCATCAAGTAAGGGAATATTTACCTCAACTTTGCGAAATGTATCAAGAATTTCCTTTTCCTCCTCTATTTTCTTGGACTTTGCTAATCTTGATGGAAAAGGGGGTGCTATTGCTTTGGGTGGTACAACCAAAGTTTCTCCCATTTGGTTGCCTTCATTGTGTGGTGGCTCTACTTCTTTTTCAGTCTCTTCTCTATCTCTCTTTCGAGTTGCCTTGCTTGTGGATTCCTGTAGTTCCTTGCCACTTCTCAAATTAATTGCATTAGCACTTTGTTTAGGATTTGTGACAGTTTGAGAAGGCAACTTACCTTGAGATTCAAACCTACTTACAGATGATGCGAGTTGGCTCATCTGTGTCTCCAAGTTCTGGATACTTTGCTTCGTTTCATCCTGAAATTGTTTTGTGTTAACAGCTAAAGATTTAACAATTTCCTCTAGAGACATACCTGAACTTGAGGAAGAAGGTTGTGGTGCTTGGTTCTGTGGCCTTGGTCGGTATTGTTGATAGTTATGCGATTTAGGCCCATAGCTAAGGTTAGGATGATCCCTCCATCCCGGATTATATGTATTTGAATAGGGATCATACTTCCTTTGTGGTTGTCCCGGGAAACCTCCAATTGCATTGGCTTGCTCTAAAGGTTCCTCTTGGAGTGTGGGACACATATCTGTAGGATGATTTGGAGCAGCGCAAATCCCACAAGCCTTAACCTGTTGTTGGTTTCCAAAGGCCAACTGCTGCACAAGAGAGGTTAAATCAGAAATTTGATGCTCAAGATGAGAAACGCTTACCTCATTAACCTTTCTTGTGATGGATCGTGTCTATAGCCAAATTGCTGGGAATTTGCAGCCATAAGAGATATCAATTCCCTGGCTTGACCAGGAGTTTTATCGACTATTGCTCCTCCACTAGCGGCATCCATCATTTTCCTTTCTATGGGTATCAATCCTTCATAGAAGTATTGGATAAGAAGCTGTTCTGAAATCCCGTGTTGTGGGCAACAGGCACACAACTGTTTGAATCTCTCCCAATACTCGTGAAGATTCTCGGTATCCTTTGCTTGATCCCACATATATCCCTTCTGATACTAGCAGCTCTAGTAGCAGGAAAAATTTATCCAAAAACAATTTGACCATATCTGTCCAGGTGTTGATGGAACCAGGCGGTAGGTAAAATAGCCAGTCTTTAGCCCTATCCCTCAAGGAAAATGGAAAAGCTCTCAACTTGACCTGTTCTTCGGGAACTCCTTGAGGTCTCATGCTCGAACACACAATGTGGAATTCTTTTAGATGCTTATGAGGGTCCTCATTTTCCAACCCATGGAAGGTAGGAAGCAAATGTATCAATCCAGATTTTAATTCAAAAGCTACGTTCAGTTCTGGATATTGGATACATAAGGGCTGCTGATTCACGTCTGGTGCAGCTAGTTGCCTCAAAGTTCTATCCTGATTGTCCATAACTTGTTGCTTGTTATCCTCTCCTTCGGATTCACTGGATGTATCACAAATTCCAGCGTTTGATGCAGTCCAGGAGATGATGAAGATGAAATTGCGTCTTTAGCACAGTTTTGCTTCCTTGCGCAATTCCTTGACTGTCTTCTCGATCTCTTTATCGAATTCAAGTTCACCTGTATGAGAAGAACGAGTCATAAAGAAAATAGAAACAAATTTTCGACACCAATCCCCGCAACGGCGCCAAAATTTGTGGGTGTCGAATCCAACAAAATTAAATAACCTACTCTTAAAATTTTGTAAATAGTAGTGAGCAGGATCGTCTCCACAGGGATGGGGAAAATCTATCTCTATTTCAATAATCAAAAAGAGAAGAAAAATTGGGGGTTTGTATAAACGATATTTAAAGAATAATTTATTTCTAAAACTAGCAAATACGTTTATTAATGTAAATTCAACGGCAACAAGTTCTAACCAAAGAATTATCATGGTTCAATTCATAGAGATGATCATTGATGCAAAGATTATCATTCTAATTCATGAATAAATTGGTTATGACTTTCAACAAGCTCTGAAAATCTATCTCTCCTTAGAGTATTGATAATCAAGATACGATCTTTAATTATTCCCTTATTGATTAGACAACCCTAAATAAGCTCTTAAGATTTAGTCTATCAATAGCATTAATAATTAGAGAGACTTCTAATTCTAATCAATAGATCAACGCTAGATCTATTTAAATTAGATCATAAATCAATCACTTATTTTGCAACCAATCATGTTATTGTATTACTTATATTGGAACAATCAAACAATTACGGATTTGACATTCTAAATAACAATAATCGCTTGATCAATCAAACAAATAGGCCTAATTCGTAATGACCAATCAAAACAATTGTAACAATTCAAATAGATGAAATATGAATACTCATAAACAGAATAAATTCAATAGATCAATTGGATCTCACAATCTTTGATGAATTGATCCCGTAATAATCCTTGGCTAGACTGAGTAATTAGTTACTCATGATCAAGAAAACAAAAGCTAGGGTTTCTTGAGAGTATAAAGAACAAGAACAATCAATAATGAATAATGAATGAATCCTTTTTTCTCTCCTCTTTCTTTATATATATGTGAGATAAACATCAGATATAAAGAGTGTTTTTCGCATAAAAGATGGCTGAGACATGTCGCAACAAGGCTGGCAGCTATTATTCGCGAAACAAGTGGTGCACTCTTGATGGCCGGCTCCATGGCCGGCGGCCATGATTCTCCCAGTGCCGGCCATGAATGTTGGCCGGCGGCGATTCCATGATGGCTGGCGGCTTTGGGTGTTCTGGACGAGTTTTGAACCTTGTATATCCTCCAAATGTGTTTGCTATTGCTATAGTTCATGAGAAAACTAATAGTAATGATAGCAAATCATCCCGAGTTTGGAATGAAATTGTGAGTACTTATGCATTCCATTGAAAGTGATATTGATCCATGAAGCTTGTTACAAACTCATGCCCAATTTCGCCAAACCGTTCCATTTACTTTATAAAACCTGAAACACGACATTAAACTCGATTAATATCAATTCTTTTGGATTTCTATAAAATTAATAATAGAATTAACATATTTTACTCAATAAAAATTGAGTATATTCCGTCTTAACACCCTGACTTAATTGTCGAGCCTAAACGTTTGCCCTCGATGCATTTTTATAAAAGCTAAAAACGGTTCATTCCCTCTTTTATTACTGCATTCAAAAAGTTTTTCGAGCCCAAAAAAGCAACCAAGTACTTTTAACATCCCTGCATCACAAAATCGTAAAAATCACTCTTTTCTCTCATTTTAAGTATCAACTTACTAACGTAAGTTATGTTCTTTCTTTATTCATTATTTTTACTATTTCATTGAAAAATTTTAATCTGCACATTCCAAGGTTTCAATATAAACATGATTTTGTGTATTTATTGTGCCCAATGGAAAGAAACCAATTTGATGATTAATATGAGTCTATATAGATGTTTTAAGAAATTTTATTAGCTTAAAATTTTGGGTAATCAATCATAAAACTTCGGTACGAATTTTTGAGCTTCATCGAGCTTCTTGTTCAACCTAATTTGTTTCGATTACTTGAAAATGACATTAAAGACAGTAAAAACACAATAAAAACAATAACGTGATGAATGTTTTGGTAAAAAGTCTGTTAAGAAAAGTTTTAAACCAATTTACCTTGAGGATATGTTTTAGCAAAATTTAAGGCAAAATTATGCTTATTTCCAAGCTTCAAAATATAATGATAATTATGATTAGTGCATTCTTTTAGAAAAATGGCACCTAAGAGAACATAAACCTAGTCACAAAAATAATCCAAAAAGGCTAGACATGAGTCTAGGCCCCCCAAACAAGTAAGTACTTCCCTTCAAGCTCCTATGGGTTTATTTGCTAAAGATAGGAAGAAGTACAACATTTGTTTAGCTCATAAGAAAGTTGTTGAGAATGCGGTTTTGAACTGGGTCTTATTGAGAGTGTTGGTTTCTCTCAATATGGATTTTGATGATAATAAAAAGAGTTAAGTATTCACTAACAAATTCATTAAGTGTGCAATGTTTAATTAAAGACAATCAGAAGTTTTATGAAAATGTTTTACAAAAGGATACAACACAGAAAGGTATTTCAGAAAGTGTTAAGGAATTTTTTCAAGAAAAAATGAGTAGTCAAAAAGTAATTCAGAAAGTGAATCGGTGCTTTACAAAGACACTTAAAATGGTTAGAAGGAAAATCAGAAGGTGACATGCAATATGAAGAAAATCTGCAAATTACAAACATAAATTGGAATTTCGGTTTTTCTTCAATTAATTCGTTATTTTGAAGACCCAGCAACAAAGTGAATGTATTTGGGTAATGCATTCAACATGTTCCACAAAGTTGGTTTAAATATCCAGGGAGATTAAAAATTAAATTAAAGCTTAGATTTAAATTATGATATTTGAATGATATTATAGGTACAGTTGAGGTTTTCGATGTAGATTTATTTTATATAATTACCATATTATTTTAACACGATTTTATGAGGATTTTGGATCAAATTTAAGCCCTTAAAGTCATGTTAAATTGGTTCAACAAAGATGGAGTTATTTATGGAAGATAGAGAAGATATGTTTACTATTTTTTGGGATATTTGATATGGTGTAAAACAGCTATTGAAATTCGAATTTAAAGGATAAGATTTGTTATATTTGTTGGAGATACATTAGGCCACGTGATTAGAAGATAAAGAGAGATTATATCATATTTAATTTCGAATTTTTGAATGTTGCAGCAGTCAAACAAGATAAGTCCACATCAACAACTTTCCATGGATTTCGAAATATCTCCAACAACAACTCTATCTTGAAGATACACTTTTAGCCGTTGAAATGAGCATTATATATCAGTAAAGAAGGAAGAAAGAGAGCAGAACTTAGCATGGAAAGCTCTATAAAATTCTCTCAAAAATATTGCCATAAGTGTGCTAGAAAATTCCATAGAAAATTTATGTTGTTATTGTACTAATTTTTTAGAACATTTAATCTTGTTCTTTGATTTGGTTTATACATCTTTGAGTGAGATTGAGAGTTATAAGTAGGCTTAGTAGATTGATTATAGCTTGAAGAAAGCTAGGAGGATCAAGCTGAGTATATTTGTAGCCAAGTGCTTTGGCAAAGACCACTTGTAACTTGCTAATTGATTGGATAGTGGAATATACTGGTGTGGAATAACGGGTCCCCAACTTGTTGCTGGAAAAGAGGACTGACGCTCAAGATGGAACCTCCACAAATTGCTTTGCACACTTCTCTACCTTATCTTTTTAAATTTTGTGCACATTTAATTGTTTAGTTTTGCTGATTTTATACTCGGAGACTAAATCAGAGAGCAACTGGAATTTTATTTTATAATCAAAGACTAAATCTGAGAGTAAAACTAGGAGTATAACTTTGAAATTATTGTTTTATATCTTGTGAATTTAAGTAAACTCTTTTGATATGAATTTTGTTCAAAGATATTAGTTATTGAGTTTATTGTTTTAAAGAAAGTTTTAAAGCCATTAAAGTTGAGTAACTAAGTGGTGTGAATTTGTTTGAAATTTTGATAAGTAAAATTTTTATTAATAACCAATTCAACCCCCTCTTGTTTATTCTTTTGCGACCAATAGAGAGATTGTTTTATGGAAGAAGAATTTAGGAAGTTTTTCACAGACTCTACCCAGTAGAGGATATTTGAGATAAAGGAAGAAGCGTATAGAAAAGTAACAATGTCTTTCATGGCTAGTTATAGAATTGGAAGTGATGAACCCAATGTAGACTGTGAGGTTGAATTCTACGCCTTTGGAGAATATAGAAAAGTTTCTACGAAGCAATTCATCTCTACCATGAAATTGTATGATGATGAAGAATTTATTTAAGAGCCTGAATTCAAAGAACTACCAACTGAAGTTTCTGAGGTTGAATGGAGGCAGTTTGTAGCTGAAGAAGTAGTAAGCATATTCTCCCTTTCTAGAACAATTGGTTCAAACTTTAGGAGCAAAAGTGCAAGGATGTTACATCATCTACTCATTAGGAGCACATTTGCTAAGTAGGAAGGAGCTTCCACAATTGCAGAAGCTAAGCTCCATCCAATGATAAGTATGATGAGAGGAAAGAAGATGAATGTAGGCCTGTTAGTTGCTTAGAGAATTAAATATCAAGCTAACCCATAGTGTAAGGGAATCTTTTTAGGAGGCTTGATAACTCGAATTTTGATGAATTGGGGATTCTGGCCAAAACAAGGGCCAAATGATATGGTTTTGCAAGTTTAAGGAATTGAATAAGAGATCATTTAGAGAATGAGAGCTAAACGAAGTAGGAGATCAAATTATTGTTGCATCAGCAGTAAGGAATACAAATGTAGATCAGAGCCCTACCCTAACTGTTCAAGAGCCATCATTTTCACCCTCTAAGCCATCCACAGAGTAGCCATAAGTTGCCTCTATGCCATGTGAGTAGGAAACCATACACACTTCTGCAGCTCGCATGGATAAGCTTGAAGATGAAGTGAAAGGAATGCAGGAAAACTTAGCTGCATTTATCATGGAGACAAAAGAGGACATGGGAGATTTGAAGAAGACCATGTTCTAAATTCTGGATTAAGTCACTTAAGGTCACCTTCTAGCTCCTCCACAATCCAAAACACCACCATAACCAATTTTGGTGGAGCTACATTAGAATGATGATGACAATGATGCATCATACCTTCACCAAACACTTTGCCATCACCCTATAGACAGTCTCCACCTTAACCACAAACATAAGACCTAATTCCTTCTCCACAACCATCACCATTGGAGCAAGTCCAAGAAGAAGCTCCAGCTCGAAACCAGCAGGACAATGCTATAGCTAATGATCAAGAATTTTGTGCCTTAGATGTTGAGATTGATGCTATCATGAGAGGCACAATAGAAGATAATATTATGGAAGAAGAAGTAGCTCCAAAACTTCCCCTTGAAGCAGCAGTGAATCCACCAAGATGCTCAATACTGGAAATTGAAGAGCAATTGTGAAATCTCAAAGAGAAAATCAGGAAAAGAAATAAAGAGAGAGATGATGCTCTTTTCGCCAGAACTTTATCAAGAATGTGGGAAGCAGAGGGCTTAACAAGTAAAGGCCAAATTCTAGTAACATAATAAGTGACTTCAGAAGAAGAGTCAAAAGAAGAAGAATAAGAAGCCAAAACTCATCTAACAGCTCAAGAAGAAGAATGTATTCCTAAGCATCATCCTAAAGAAGATTTGTCTATCCTGTAAAACAGAAGTAGCTGCTGCAATGATTGACATGGTAAACCAAGCAATGGAGGAGGAAATCATTGAAGATCATTAAAATGTACATATGTTTATTTTGATTTTCATGCATTGATGATCATAAAAATGTAGCCTTGTCTATGTATAGATATGTTAGATGGTAAATCTACATGTATAGAAGACAAGAAACTTGAAAAGGAAAATATTTGGTTAGAAATGCTTGGTTGAAAATTCGGATGATTTTGGAACCCTACCTTAAACACCACCTAAACCACTTTAAAACTCATATTTTTCTTAAAAAATGGAAGGTATATGTAATAGATGCCCTTAAGGAATGATTTTCATAAGCTTAGATGAGTTTAGACATGAGAAAAATGTAAAACAAGCAATGGAGTTAGAATGAAAAATATTGAGATAGTGATTAGAAGTCAAATTCGTATTTTAGGATGATGCTTACATAAACACTTAGTATCCAAGCTTGGATGGCATGGTTTATGAGCCAAATGGAGTCCTTAGATAACATATAATGAAGCTTCAATGTTTGATGCATTAAACAAGTTTTCTCATAAAGAAAATGTAAGAAAAGGAAATTTACAAAATTAGGATTTTTGTGAGTAGCTTGTTTAAAACATATTTACCAATGAAAAATGTGGATTTTTATGCATAATGAAGATCATGATTAGTATAGATATTGAGAACTCATTTTTATTAGATGGCAAGTAAATTTCAAATAAAATCATAAAAACCCTAGGGAATGTAAAGTTGGAAAGAATAGCTTTTCATAGGTATCATTATGGAGTTCTTAATAATTAGGAGTTCATAAGAGCCCATCATCAAAGATCATCAAAACCATGCATATATTGAGCTTATTACATGATATTCATATTAGTAATTCATTCATATACCATCTATACATGAATCATCACTAGGAACATTTTTATCAAATGTGAAACAATTTTTCGGAATTGGAAAAGTTACAGAACAGAATGATCCACTGTTCCGTGACCTTAATGTTTTCAAAACTTGAAAATAATACTAGAATTAGATAGATCTTTCGAAATAGATAGAGATCGATATAAAATTTACGAATTCCGAGTTAAAATGACCAAGTTATGGCCGTTTTAAGTCGAAGCTTCCGCAAATAGCGAGATTTCCGATTTTGTGTAGTTAGATGCATAGCTTGAATTAGTTAGTGATGAGATTCTTATTAGGTTGTTCTTAATTGGTAGGTGATCCCGAGCAAGACGATACATTACACCCGACTACTATTACTAAAAGATCGGCGAACCATGACCGAGTGTAATACTTCGCTCTCATTATTGCTTGTGATTGTATTGATAGTGACATTAGTTGTTTAGGCAAAAATAAAAGATGATTATGCATGATGGGGTATATGGGAATTATATACTTGTCTGTTCTTGATATGTGAAGTTGAACTTAAGGAATATCGAAACCGAGTATTAAGCTGCTACTTGTTTAGTTAGAAGTTATATTGATTGTCCGCGAATATTGTTAGACACCTAAAAGAATTGGAATAATCCATATTTGACCTCAATTATAATTGGACTCTCATATCACGATGGGATGGAGCATTAGCATTTGTTGGTTTTTCGTGACCATAAACGAATATGTTGGTTAATCGTAATCCATAAAACGAAATTGTTGGTTAATCGTGATCCATAAAACGAATTATTATTCAGTTGACTGTGAGCTTAAACGGCGTCGTACCGCAGGATTCGTTAATCTGCTAACCCGGGATAGAGGGCTCAAGTCCATCCACATATGATTTCCGGCTGGTCATATGTTTGTTGAACTCATTTGTCTAATGCATACCATTTGCTTGAATAATCACTTGTTTGAATGAATTGCCTTAATTGTGATTTGGAAGTTCTTACTCACTAAGCTAGTTAGCTTACGCCCCCATAGCTTTTATTTGTTGCAGCACGAGTTCATTTGGCTTAGGCCGAGGCAAGCCACAACTCAGGTACCGGAGATAGGAGTTTCCCTTAGAAGTTTACTTCGCTTTTGTTTAGACTTCCATTGGAAACTAAAGGACTCTGGATGACTGTAAGGGACTTGATATTATTCTGTGGGGGAATGCCCCTTAGACTTTTGTAATGTATATATATGCGTTTTGGTTTATTATCTATGGCTAGTGAATGCCGCATTAAACTTCTTAACTCCATTGATTGAATATTCTATTGTCGTAAAGCGACGCTTTACATCTATACAAGACTCCTGAAAGGCTCGGATAGGGATTTCGTAAGTCTTATATAGTATGTGGCGGGCTGTTACATTTAGGATACCCTATGGGGCATGACATTAATAATGACTGATATCCACTTCTTATATATCACACTACAAAATTGCACAATTCTAAAAAACTCACATTTAGTTTACAATTTCAATCAATACCCAGACCAATACCCATTCCCATATCAACATATCCTCATTGAAGCTTCATAATTTCTAGCAACCAAACATTCCAAATACTAAGTCTATGTGCTACTCTATATATCATTCAACACTAAAAGTGAGTATATTAGCTTATCTTACTTGTGATTATTCTTAACCTTTTTGTTTTAGCTTTCATGCCTTATGAAGTTTTCTAAATTCTCTAAAGTCAAATTTTGCTACCCATTCACTAACTAATAGAATCATATCAATTTCCATGCTCAAAATGCTATAAAACTAATAGTATTAAAATTTAAAATAGCTCTCTTACCTTATTACGAATTTTGGTAGCTTCTCCCTCTTATAAGTCCTTCTCATTTCTGTTATTCCCTAGTAGAAAGTGTAGTTTACTAACTAATTAGTGCTGATCCTAAGTTCATACCACCTACTTAGCACTAAAAAGATGATAAGATTTAAGATTAAAGAACACTCACCTAAAACCTTAAGAGATTTTTCTAGATGAGAGAAATGAGAGATGGGAAAAAAGAAAACAAACAAGAGAGATAAAGTGAAGGGAGCAATGGTAACTAGTGGCTTAAGGTAGAGCAAATTTTCACTTTTTATCACATTATACCATATGGTAAAATCCTAGGTCCAAATTTTCATGTGTAAAATTTAATTAGTTTCAACTAATTAGGGGTTTTTTTAATTATTCTTATGAATTAATTATGAAATTAATATCTTAATTAAGTCTATTTTGATTTTGTTAAATATATTAAAATATTAATTCATCCCGATTCTCAAATAAGGTCAAATTGTAATTTTGCTAAAAATTGGGTCTTAAAGGCATTTTTTTGACTTCCCATGGACTTCAAATTCATTAATTTGATTTCTAACTTAATGTTTGGTCTTCTAGATCATTTCAGGTTCAAAGAAGTATCTTGAATCCTAGTAGCTTGAGATTGTGTGGTCTATGAGGTATTTGACCCATGAAACTATTTTGATTGATTGAGTAAAAAATGACTGTTGTAACAATATATTCAAGAAAAAGAGCTTGAGAATGAGTGGATAATCTGTGCATTTTCTAGTAATTATTTTTCTTGGTGAAAAAAAGTAGGAGAAAAAAAAAATGGAAAGGAGTATATACATCTTAGCTTAGTATACAAGATGATGATAGCTCCTCTTAGTCTATATGTTACTTCTAGTTTTAAGTTCACTAGTTTTTGGTAACTTTGGAATACACTAATTAGTTTTTGAACTCTAGTATACTAGATTGGTATATGTGAGTTGCATGCAAGTGTTCTGAAGGCATGTGAAAGTTGATTGAATGAAATTATGCTTTAAGGGAAAGATGTAAGCAGTATTGCTTTTATGTGGGATGTAGGTGTGAAGTGCAATGGTAGATTGAAAACACATCTAAACTGTGACTTCTCTTTATAATTTCAAGATATTATTTTGCTTTGCTTGAGATTGATAAATTTTCCCTAGTGTGAAGTGCAAAGTATCAAGTATTTTTATTTACTTTATAAAAGGATAAACTATATTGCTTTTATATAACTTAAACGTATTTTAAGGTCTATTTGGATTGTTTGATTTTTATTTGTATCCTATTTGTATATGATCTATTTGGTTTATTCATGAGTAAAAATTTCTTCTTCTTTTTTTTTTTTTGTCTATATCTATTTCTTAACAAACATTTTTTTTGAAAACGGCAAATATAAGATGGCAAAACATTAATAAAAAGATGAAACAAATATACCCTTAAGTGATCTTATTACATAATCATATTATCTTTATTTCAAAGAATAAATTGAATTATTGAAAACAAAAAGATATTTGATCAAGTTTCGGAAGTGATTAGAGCAAATTGAAGATATCAGAAGACTTACTTGATTTTATGTGGTGAATGACCCCTTAAAGAAGGACATTTACAAGTTATTAAAGTGTTATAGTGGAATATAGGGTAATATATTTAATTAATTGATGATTAAATCTCATTAGTGGTTTATCTTCAAAGACATGGGTAAGAATTTAGTCATGTTCTACTCAAAGAATCATATGAGATATGTTTACATAACCTTAGTGATACCTTTACCTATAAAGAACTGCGTACTCTTCCTATAGGGAGATAAGAGACAATATTTCAAATTCAAAGAAAGGCAAAAAAGAGGAAATGCTTTTGACTTAATTAGAGGCAAAAGAGAGACAAAAAGAGAACTAAAGAAGACAATTCTTAAAGAGATTCTGTGGAAGAAAAGCAATTGTGCTAAAAAAAAAGAATTGAAAGGGAGTTTTATTATCATGTTTTAATGTGTTTTAACTAATAATTCTTTATCCATGAGGATAGCATAATTTTCTCGTATCTAGACATTTGAACCTTAGTATTGCTATGGAACCTTATCTTTGTTCAATTTTATTGAAATCTTTGTTTCATGCGCTTTAATCATGTTGTGCTAAGCTTGCTTTCTATTTATAAGTGTATAAATTCAAGATTATATCCCATGTATGGTGGGCAGTATTTCATGTATCCGAGTAGATCTACACGATTTAATGGAGTTGCATTATATCCAAGTATAAGACCGCATGACTTTTCCAAAATACGGGTAAATCCTAATAGAAGAATTCACAGAGTGAAAGAGTAATTAATCAACAAGTATGTTAATTAATTAGATTAATTTAATCTAAAGTAAGTAATTAAAAAGTTCCAATTAATTAATGGATGATTAGTGATTATTGATCAAAGCGATCTCTATCACTTTTGATATTAGGAATTCTTATGGTTTGGGAATATAAGGATAAAAACTATAGATTACATATGTAACTTCTAAAGGTAGCAATGTCTAGATACGTGATAAGTGTCATTTAACGTTTATTTAAGAAGAGTATTTAGGTCGTACTTGATATATTTAAAGGTTAACTATAAGAATTTGGTACTTAATTTAGTTAAATTGTGATTTCAAGAGTTTGAAAGAATAATGGAGCTTTAAAAGAGGATTTAACCATGTTTAATCAAGTTTGGAGAAGAAATTAAGGAGAATTGAAGAATATAGGAAGAACATAGGCTTATGTATGTGCCATGTAGCTGATAAAGGAGATCTACAATCATGAAGGGTCATGCATTTAATATTGGAGATCAGGAAGGAACATGATGTGATACAATGTACTATGCTTATCTCGTGTTTCTTAAGGAAAAGTGATTGAATGGGGTAAGAGAGGTCCATAGTCTAATACTTTAGGTCATGTATCACTTGTGTTCTAGCTTGATTGAAAAATTTCTAGAAGATAGAGAAACACACAGTTGATTACAAGTATTGCCCAAGCTTCTTAAAGACTTGGTGAAACTTATCTAATCCTTAGGTTAAGGATATCTTTTTAATTTGATCTATGTCCAATATTGCATGAAACACAAAGAGTTTTATGCTTATAAATAGAGGTCCAAAGAGGAGGAAATGGAACTTTTATATCTTAAGAATTTAAATCATTATAGAGAGAGAGGTTGTCACGCGCCGATGGTACCCTAGTAGTAGTAAATAAGTTACACTTGAATACTATCACTAGATTACCTTCAGAGAATGATAGGTTTTCAAAATAACAAGATCTTTTTAGTTGCTTGATAAGAAATAACAAATATATGAAAGAAATAACTTAGTGAATAAACATTACAAAACTATTACAAACCATATAGTTCTTCTAAAGTACACAACTAAATAATCTATTCTAATAGTACATAACCATGAAACTAAATTATAACCGTAGACTCTCAGCTCCTAAGCTCTTACCAGAGCCATACTCCTGGAAGTAACTAACCATGGTCGTAACGTAAACCTGAAAAGACTCTAGGAGTATGAGCGAAACCACAGCTCAGTGAATAACCAGACATATCATACATCACACAAGTTATTAGCAATCATATGCAATGCAAGCACTCAATCATATGCACAGATACAAGTTTGGATGATCTAGAATCCAAACAGGAAAAAGATTTACGCCCTCTTTTTAATGGGTTGAAGAACCAGTACTCAATGACCCACCTGCCCAGGAGAGACTAAGTACATAGGAGAATCAATGATTTCTCGTTTTAAGGTTATCATTTTGAATATTGTTGATTAAACTGACCATCTCTTGCAATCCCCTTAGAAACTCCCTAAGTATTAATTATTTCAAAGCGATTCTATGGGCGACGTTCTTCGGTGCCTTTTAGTTCCTCATAGGACCGCCAGACTAAAGAGAACCTTGGAAGAACTAACACATTAGAACAACCAAGTGAAAATAGAGATCCAAATATTAATACGTAGCAGGCTATCACACCATTATATATGCAATAATGCAATTTGTGCAATGCATGATCAGATTATTTTGGTTACGTCAATAATTCTGAATCAATTTCACGGTGACCATACATTACACACAATCTCATTTACTACTTCACAACATCAATCATTGCAATTATCGCTTTTGTAAGGATATTTTAACATCATACACTCAGATCATATCATACTTTCAGCAAACATTCATTTGATTATCTTTGCATTACATATTTAACTATTTACAATCACAACCAATACAATATGACTGAATTACTCACCTGCTCATACTGACTTAGTCCATAGTAATCAGCTGGTAGATCCTCTAGTGATTCAAAGTCACCTATTTAAGATGAATAAGTATCCATCAATATAGATTAACTAAATTTCTATATGTGATTAGTGTCCTAGACTCGATATTTATTAAATTTTATAGTGACCTAAACCATTCTATGTTATTCTAACTGATCTCAATATAGAAAATTATCTTTACTTATTAAATCTTAGTGTTGTTGTGTTTCTCCTATTTTATTTCGTGTAATTATTTTGTTATTTAGAAGTCATATTAATCAAGAATTTAGCTTATTTCAATTTCCATTCTCATATATTTTATCTATCTAGAACAAATATTTGACTAATACTAACTTTGATTAATACTTAATATCTTTTTTTCTTAATCTTAGGGTTTTAGGAAAATTAGATATTAATCTAAATATTTTAATTATTTGAACTTACTTGTCTATGTAATAAATTCTATATGGCTTATATATATACACATATAATATACTAAATAGATGTTTTGTATATATATATATATATATATTCGGTTTAGGTCAGAATATGTTTTCGTTGAAAAAAATTTGGTTGTACGCTGACTCAAGGCCGCCGGCCTTCAAACCCAAGTGCCAGTGTAAACTTAGTTTTGCAAAATATTTCAAATTAGGTGCACCGGCTTTGAAAGCTGTTGGCTTTCAACGTACGCCGACCCTACGTCGGCGGCGTATATCTCCAAGTAGCTGACTTATGTTCATGTTTTACGTGAAAATTATTTTACGTAGCCTCTGATTATGTAAGCCGCCTCTACGCCACCAGCCTATTCCTTGAAGACTCGGCATTGACGATTACACTGCTGGTGTTGGTACTGTTCATCATCTTCCTCCTCTGTTCGATTCATGTTCTTCAATTTTTACACGTTAAAAACATGCTCAAACTAGTTCTAAGTGTTTATATATCATGTATAAGGACATAAAACACGTTTGAACACATTTAAAACATATATATTTAGATCTCGATCTTAGGGATATAAAACTTAAGGTTTTGGAGTTTTACCTTGTTTAAGCTTGTCCGATGAAATCCGAGGCTTGTGACTGTGTTTATTACGTTCCTAAGATTATTGTAAGTCAGTTATAAAGTTTAGATTTGAAAGAAAATCATTTTAACTTCATCAACTTACCTTTGGAACTCGTATTCAAGGGTTTTCATTTAGCTTTTCCTTGGATCCGAGTTCGATTGTTTTGATCGGTTTGTTCTTTGTTTTTGGTTTGTTTTGTTTGTTACCTGGGAGCTATTCGTGCTGAGGAGTTTGAGAGTTAATGAGTTTTGTTTGTTCTCCATAAAGTGTCTTAAAGACATATATATATATATATATATATATAGGAGAAGAAAGAAGAGAAGTTGTGGCTGAGTTCTCCCTCGGTTTTCCTCCGATTTTATCTCCTTTGGCTGTTATTTTCACTTCAATTAATGGTATATTGAGCTGTCATTATTTGGTTGGCTTTGTGGGTTGATTTGGTTAACAAATGGTTGCATTATTGATCCAAAATCCGGCTCTTCTTCCTCCGTACGTTCCACCGAAATCAGCAGCCGAATTCATATATATATATATTAGTTATTTATTTAATTGATTTTTTAGTTAATTTAACGAGTTATACGGGTATAAATTAGCTAATATTTGGGATCTTTTGTACAAAAATATGTTTATAGAAATATACAAAACTCTTAGATTTTCAAATAATATAATTTTCAGTTTTATATATACGTAGTTGATTAATCGTATAATTTTATCTCCCGTGATTAAGATTTCTTAAGCTCATTAGGCCAATTTTTGTTTTAAGCTTCAATAGCTTAAGAAAACTCGAATTAGATTAATAGCATAATTCAATTATTTATTTGAAGTTCAGATTTTGAGTTATCCAACAATCTATGTTTTCGTTGGGTATTTATAAACTTAACGGTTTATCTTTAGGTCGTCGTTTTCTATTTATGAGCATAAATATTGGTTTACATAGTATTAGACTTAATACGGAAACTAAACCATATATATATCTCTAATTTTAATACCCGTCATGACATCTTACTAGTAGTTATTAATTTTAACTAGGAATCTTGAATTTAGGGTTTAAGTTTGAATATAAGCTCATTACTACTCGTTGTTCTAATCTAAAATCATTATTAGGATAAAAAAAAGTCGTTTAATCTCTATATTCATATTTTTCTATTTAAATCTAGTGGTATATCAGGTTTTCGGGTTTAATTTTAGATTTTCTTTTAATCATATCTTGAATTATTCATTCAAGATACGAAATCTCGTTTTTGGTATCAACTAGGGTTAAAGAATTTCTTTATTTGAATTCTAAATCCTTTATCTAAACAAATTCTAAATACTAATCTATTCTTAAACTTTAATTAGAATCTAAATCTATTATCTAGTTCATATAATCTATTGTGAGGTCGTGCACTAATGTGGAAAATTCCCGGGGTTTACATTCTCCCCCCCTTAAAATAAGCTTTGCCCTCAAAGCTTGAGTACGTACCTGAATTCTCAAACAAATGTGGATAGCTTTTCTCGATCTCTTCTTCTAATTCCCAAGTAATTTCTTCGGTTTGGAGATCCCATAATACTTTGACATAGTGGATTTCTTTGCTCCTGAGAACTTGCACTTTGCGGTCCAATATTTTAACTGGATGCTTTTCATAAGTCAAATTCTCCTTCAAATTAATTGGTTCTAACTCCACTATCTTGTTTGGATTCGGTACATATTTCCTTAGAACCGATACATGGAAAACATTATGTATACCAGATAAATTGGGTGGCAATACGAGACGGTATGCCAGGTTCCCAACTCGTTCCAATATTTCAAATGGTCCAATATATCTAGGACTCAACTTGCCTTTTGTTTGTCTACCCTGAAGACTTTTGATTGGACTTATCTTTAAATATACATGTTCTCCTTCATTGAATTTCAATTCTCTTCTCTTCAAGTCCGCCCAACTCTTTTGTCTATCCTGTGCTGCTTTCATTCTTTGCTTTATTACTGAAACTTTCTCAATTGTTTCCTGAACCAATTCGGGTCCAATCAATACTTTTTCCAAGTTATCCCAGAACAATGGTTACCGACACTTCCTACATAAAGCTTCATAGGGTGGCATCCTTATGCTTGAATGGTAACTGTTATTGTAGGCAAATTCCACTAATGGTAAATGTTGGTCCCAATTTCCTTTGAATTCCATAATACAAGCTCTTAACATATCTTCCAACGTCTGAATAGTCCTTTCTGTTTGTCCATCAGTTTGAGGATGATAAGCTGTACTAAAATTCAACTGGGTTCCCAAAGCTTTTTGTAGTCCTTGCTAAAATCTGAAATCAAACCGTGGATCTCTATCTGAGACTATACCAGCAGGTATACCATGCAATCTCACAATCTCCTTCAAATATATTCATGCCAATTTTTCTAATGAATAGGTCATGTTAATTAGCAAGAAATGAGCTGATTTTATGAGTCTATCTACAATAACCCAAACAGCATCATGACCCGCATTTGTCTTAGGTAATGAGCACACAAAATCCATGGAAATCTGATCCAATTTCCATTTAGGTATTGGCAATGGTTTTAACAATCCACCTGGTTTTTTATGTTCAGCTTTGATCCTTTGACACACATCACATTTAGCCACAAATTCTGCAATATCCTTCTTCATTCCATTCCACCAATATGCACTTTTCAGTTCTTGATATGTCTTCGTTTCTCCTGGGTGTATAGAACCAGAATAATGTGCTTCATGCATTAATTCTTTCCTCAAGCTCTTATCATGTGGTACACACAATCTTTTATTCATTCTTAACACCTCTTCTTCATCCACATGAAAGTCCTTGTACTTCCCTTGAGATATTCCTTGTTTAATCTCTTGAATTTTAACATCTTCTTTTCTGGGCTTCCTTAATTCTCTGAAGCAAAGTAGGTTCCAAAATTAGGTTTCCTAGTTCAACTTCCAACCCTTGCATTGAGAATTCCAATTTTAATCTCTCCAATTCTCTGATAAGTTCTTTCTGTTTTGTCAATATTGAGGCCACTTCTCCATAACTCTTTCGACTCAATGCATCAGCCACAGCATTAACTTTACCAAGATGGTAATTAATGGTAAGATCATAATCTTTAATCAATTCCAACCATCGTCTTTGTCTCATGTTCAATTCTTTTTGTGTAAATATGTACTTCAAACTTTTGTGATCCGTATATATTTCACATTTTGTCCATCTAAATAGTGACGCCAAATCTTAAGTGCAAAAATAATAGCAGCTAATTCTAGATCATGAGTGGGGTAATTCATCTCATGTGGTTTCAATTGTCTAGAAGCATATGCTATTACTTTTACATTTTGTATTAGCAGACATCCAAATCCATTTCTAGATGCATCACTATAGATAGTATATAAATTCTTGTCATTGGGCAAAACCAAGATTGGTGTTGTTATTAACCTTTTCTTCAACTCTTGGAAACTTTGTTCATGTTGATCATTCCACTCGAATTTCTCATTATTCCGGGTTAATTGAGTCAAAGGTCTTGCAGTCTTTAAGAAATCCTTCACAAATTTCCGATAATATCCTGCCAATCCCAAGAAACTCCTAACTTCAGTAACAATTTCAGGTCTTTTCCATTCCACAATAGCTTTAACTTTTGTAGGATCAACCAATATTCCTTCTTCAGAAACAATATGTCCAAGGAATGATATACTTCTAAGCCAAAATTCGCATTTAGACAATTTGGCATACAACTTATTGTCTCTCAATATATGTAATACACTTCTCAAGTTCTCATCATGTTGTTCTTCATTAGATGAATATACAAGTATATCATCTATGAAGACAATTATGCAGATATCCAGCAAAGGTCTAAAGATACGATTCATCAGATCCATGAAAACTGCAAGTGCATTGGTTAATCCAAATGACATGACCAAAAATTCATAATGACCATACCTAGTTCGGAATGCAGCCTTTGGTACATCCTTTGCTTTAATTCAGATTTGATGATATCCCGACTTTAAATCAATTCGAGAAAATACCTTTGCTCCCCTCAACTGATCAAAAAGATCATGAATCCTGGGTAAATGATATTTGTTCTTGATAGTTACTCTGTTTAATTCCCTATAATCAATACAGAGTCTCATTGAACCATCTTTCTTCTTCACAAACAACACTGGTGCTCTCCAAGGTGAAACACTAGGTTTGATAAATCCTTTATCCAACAATTCTTGTAATTGCACCTTTAATTCTTCAATTCCACAGGTGCCATACGATATGGAGCTTTTGATACTGGTTCTATTCAAGGTATCAAATCAATTGAGAATTCCACTTCACTGTGTGGGATTGTCACGCCCCCAAAGTGTGCCCTACACGTGACAGTCCGCCACACTTAACATTTAATCTCAAGTGAGACAATCCTAGTCTCCCCATGAGCTTAAACATCGAGTGTAAGGCTCGCTCTCAACATTTATAGATCATACTTTGCTTCGTAGTAGTTTAAAGAGATATACACAGTAGCAAGAATGTAAACCATAACCGTCATACAGAGCATTATTCTATTACATGATCTAGGGGGCATACCCCCGATAACACCAGTTACCAATTCTCCATCCCCACAATTCCTTACATTACCCTTCAATTACCGATTCGGAAAACGGAATTAGAGTCCATTTCTAATCTTTAGACCCCGGCCTCAACAAAAGCTCCTTAATATCTAAGAGCAGTACCTGGTGTCCACGGGTCCTCGGAGAAAGCCAAAGGTACTCATACTGCAACAGGAAACTATAGGGGTATAAGCTACACTAGCTTAGTGAGTGGAACTTCCGAATTACAATAAACACAACACATTCAACCAAGTAATTGAGCAACCAAGTGAAATGCATCAACAAGTGAGTTTAACAAACATATGACCAGCCGGAAATCATATGTGGATGGACTTGCGCCCTCCATCCCGGGTTAGCAGATTAACGAATCCTGCGGTACGACGCCGTTTAAGCTCACGGTCAACTGAGCATAAATTCGTTTTCTGGATCACGATTAACCAACAAGTATTCGTTTTATGGATCACGAAAAACCAACCAATGCTAATGCTCCATCCCCATCGCGATATGAATGAATTTCAATTTACAATTGAAGTCGGATATTCATTAGTTAAATTCCTTTAGGTGATCAACAAGTATCCGCAAACATACATCATAAGATACTAGCTAAACAGTCATTAGCTTATCACTCGGTTTCGATATTCCTTAAGCTCCGTTTCACATATCAACAGAAATCAACATATATCATCCCCATATACCCCATCATACATAGTCATCTTTTTATCTTTACCTAGCAACTAGTGCGACTATCATTACAATCACAAGTAATAATTGCAATCGGAAGAGAACTCACTCGGCCATGGTACGCCGGTCTCTTAGTGACGATGGTCGGGTGATACGGTATTGTCGTACTCGGGTTCACCTACCAAATAAAGATAGCCTAATGAGAATCTCATCACCAAACTAATTCAAACTATGTATCTATACTTCACAAAATCGGAATTCTCGCTATTTGCGGAAGTTCCAACTTAAAATGGCCATAACTCGGTCATTTTAACTTGGAATTTCGCAAATTTTATATCGATCTCTATCTACTTCGAAAGATCTATCTATTTCTAGTATTGTTCTCAAGTTTTGAAAATATTAGGGCCATGGAACAGTGGGATCAGATCTGTTCCGCAAGTGTCCCAATCTCAAAAATTTGTTTTGCTTTTGATAAGAAGTGTTCCTAGATGATTCATGCATGTATGATATGGAAATGAATTACTAATATGAATGCCATGTGATGAACTTAATATATGCATGGTCATAATAACTTTTGTGATAATAAGCTCATATGAATTCTTAAGTATTGGGAACTTCTCATAAAGATTACTTCTAAGAAGCTATTTGTCCACATTAGACTCCTTATGGTTTCCTTGACTCTTAAATCTTGTCATCCACTTATTATTTAACTAAAAATAAGTTCTCAAAGTCTATATGAATCATGGCCTCCATTCATGCATAAAAATTCCCATTTTTCATTTGGGAAACATGTCTTTGAACTAGCTTTTTGTAAAAATCCGAATTTTCTAAATTTCATTTTCTTGCATTTTTCTTAAGGAAAAACTTGTCTAATGCATTAAAAATTGAAGTTCCAATGTATACCTTATCTAAGGACTTCATTTAGATTATAAAACATCCATTTTAGACTTAATTACTAAGTGTTTATTTAGGCATTTCCCAAAATTACGAATTTGACTACTCATCCAAAGTCAACATTTTTCCTTCTAACTTTACTTCTTGGTTTCTTATTTTTATTATGCCTAAACTCATCTAAACTCATGAAAATAATTCCTTCAACATGTCTATTACACATACCCTCCATTTTTCTTATGAAATATGAGTTTAAAGTTGATTTTGGGGGTCTTTAAGGTAGGGTTTCCATTTCATCCGAATTCTCAACTTTTCATATCTAACAAAGCTCTTCCTTTTTCAATGGTCTCGCCTTCTACATATGATTATCCACTACCTAACATCTCTATACATATTCAAGACTACATTTTTGTGGTCCTCAATGCATGAAAATAAAAATAACTCTAGGATCATACATGTAAATGACAATGTGGGTATCTAAACTTTAGATCTACTAAGTATGATGCATAAATCATGGATCTCATGGCATGAATAACAATATATATGCAAGATCACTACTTTACATGCATGAACAAGGTGAGATCTTAATAAAAACACATCTAAACATTAGATCCATGTCTTGTGATGGCTTGATATTCTTGTTCATGTGTTTTCATGTCCCTAGCATAAGCTCATTGGGATTAAATGAGAAAACACACAAGATATAGCTTTGCCATTACAAGATTAGGAAGAAAAAAAGCTTAAATCAACATACCAATGGAGTCTTGAAGTGAAAAAGAGAAGAAACAAAGTTGGAAAGTGAGGATGGGGAGGGGGAGCAAGCTCACGGCACAATGGGGTAAAAAGGAGAGAGTTTTTCTCTTTCAAAAGTTAAAACAAGAAGAAAATGAAGAGAGAGAGAGAGAACATTTAGTATATATACTAAGGGAATTAAGGTTTAGATAAATAAAAAGGAGTAAAAATAACTCAATTGAGGGGAAATAAGAGGGAGGGGCGCCGGCCACATCCTTGTGGGTGTGTGTGTGTTTTCAAATTTGATTTTTGTAATTTAGTAAATTAAATGTAATAAATGTGATAATTATTTAAGAGAAAATTTTTCTTGGAAAAGAAAATTGAAATGAGTAGTTGTAAGGATGTAAGAATAGGGTATGGGTAGTATGTAGTGTAGGTTGTACTTGTGAATATTCGACAAGACATCTACTTTACCGGTTGTTCTGAAAACACGGGAAAGGCTATAACTGTAATTTTTATAGCTCAGAAAATTATGAAATTGATATTTTTGGAATCCTTATAAAATTACGGTTCTAATGAATATTCCAGAACATTTTTCTGAATCCGTGGCCCGGGGCACGCTTTTCCGTAATTGGGCTCGGGAAGGCCCGGAATTAAAAAATTCCCGAATTTAAAACCTTCAAAGGTTTGAAATGTACTTTGGAACAATAATTCATGTTCATTTACTTTATAAAACTTCTTTTATTATGAAATTGAAGGAAAGCCGGATCTAGGGTTTCTAGGCTCCTCTCACTAAGCTGGAATCGGACCGATATAGGGTTTCGTTCTCTGGTTTCCAAAGTTCGTCCGATTACTATACTATCACTAGGAGAACTCGGGTATACCTTATAACAATAATAATAATAATAATAATAATAATAATATCAACAATTTAGGGAACTAATAATATTAATCGTACTGAAAAACTCACTAATTACTGAAGCAACGTAATACGAATAAACTGTAAGATCAGAAATTCTAGCTATTTGAAATTTGTAAAAACTAATAGCTTAGAGGTCCTTTAGAAATGTAATTCTAAAGGCACTAGTAACATGTTCTCAACATTTGCATCCCCAGGGCTCGCTTTTCGAAACTGGCACCTGATCAGATCGGAATAGGTCGGAATTTCACTGATCTCACCTTTCCAGGGTATCCTATACTTAATACGAACCAATTACACTTTTTCCTCTTGTTCCAACTCCTGGGTTTAGGAACACGAGATTATCGGATCTAGGTTATTGAGTTTCTTGAGAGCTTTGAAGACTCAGGTTTCCCGGTTAACCTTCCGGTTTACACTATTGTCAACACAAGAACCGATATTTCACACTTATATGACTTGTCTGATTGGTGAGTTTTATTTTAAGGTCCACTCTCATAAGTATCAAACACCTCACCACATTCTCGGAATTCTTTTGGATCGAGTTTTATTCCCGAAGCCAGTCACTATTCACTCCTTAACAATTTGTCTTAGGGCTATATTTTATCCGGATTTATAAGTCGGAGTTAAATAGGAAGTTTATCGTACATAAAGGTTTCAGGATAGAAGTATTTTAAGTTGCTATTTTATTTCTGAGATTTCTTATTTTTCCTCACAATTCAGAATTTTCCGGATTCGTTCGGAGTTTGGGACTTGTCAAAGTTCGGTTTTAACTCGGAGTGACTTTCAGGGTTTTATTTCCTAAGTTCATCTTTAGAATTATTTGTTGAAATTTTCCAGGGCTTACAGGGATAATCTTGGTAATTCATCTGGAAATACATCTGAGTATTCACTTACTGTTCGGATAGTATTAATATCCAATTCTTTGGATTCACCCTCAGTTGTTCCAAGAATACAACTGTTCATTTCCATATCTTCTTCATTTTCCACTTCAATTGCTGTTATCCTATTTCCGATTCCTTTGAGTATCTCACCTCTATATTCTTTTCTTTCTCCTTGATTATTGACAAAAGATACTGCTTTGAGATGGCAATTAACTTTTGCTTTTACAGCAGTTAACCAAACCATATCCAAAATAATATCATATTTTTGCATCTCTATCAGAATTAAATCAGCAATTGATTCATAATTTCCAATCTTTAGTGTACAACTTTTGATCATCTCTCGTGTTACCACCAAATCTCCAGTTGGCGTAGTAACTCTCAATTCCTTACTCATGCTTTCAATTGGTATTCTTATATGCCTTGCTAATCCAGTATTTATAAAAGAATGCGTTGCTCCCGTATCAAATAAAGCATACGCAGTCTGATCCCCTACTTGAATTGATCCTATGTATCAATTATTAAGTTCATGTTATTTTCAATTCTAATAGACTTTTATTACTCGTGTACTTGTGATTGTGTCTAATAACTTTGAATAAACAAATATGTAATTACATACCTGCAATGAGTCCATATTCTTCAGGATCAATCTCTTCCCAAATATTTTCTTCATCTTCTTCCTCCATCTCCACATTCTCAACAGGGTTTCCGTACATGGCAAAAACTCTGGCCGTCGTAACGGCTTTGTTGGCATTTCCATTTTTTGATCTCGAGACTCTAATCATTCCTTTAGGTTGTGAAGATCCAGCTACTGTGCTCGCTTTCTGTGGATAGTTGGTTGCTACATGCCCAACTTTGTTACATACGTAACAAGTTGCAGTTTTTCTTTTTGGACAATCGTTTATCATATGCCCACTTTCTCCACAATAATAACATTTGTTCTGTAATTGTGGACAATGCCTTGGGTAATGAGAACCTTACATTTCCAACATGTAACATTATTCTTCCCCATTACCCCTCCTTTGTTCACATTGAAAGGTTTAAAGAATTTAACCTTCTTAGGCACAGAACTTGCCATAGGACCATCATACATTCTCTTCCCGAACATAGTTCCCTTCTTCTTATACCTCTCAAGTTTATACTTCCTTGCTCGTTCAATAATTCGAGCTTTTCCAACATAGCTGCAAAGTTATCAACCTCAAATTTAGCAAGTCTTCTTTGAAATGAGGCTCAAGTCCAGCCATGAAAGTCTGTCTCTTAAGCTCATCACTGTCTCGATAAGCATCTGGAGCAAATTGTAACAACCGATTAAACTCATGTTCATACTCATCAATGGTCTTAGCTCCTTGGGTCAAATTCATCAGGTCAGTGCTATATTTGCTTTTAGACTGCCTGGAAAATATTCCTTAAAAAATTCGTCTGAACATTTCCCAAGTAATCGGTTGTGACAAACTTCTTTGTTTTGAATTCCACCATATTCTTACTCTCAATCTTAATAGATAAGTTCCATAAGATACTTTTAGAGCTTCAGGTACTTGAAAAACATCAAGGGATCGCTCAATCTGAGCTAACCAGTCTTCAGCTTCTTCTGGCTTTCCCGGTAGTCCTTCAAAGTATCTGTTGCACTTAATGAATTCTGGCAACAAATTCCTCTGAAGACGTAAAGGTGGTGGTGGTGGCAATTCATGTTAGTATCAATGCGGTCCTTGCACCTCTGCAGCAGATTCATTTAGGTTCACTGGTCCATTTTCCTGAAATTAAACCGGTGGAGTATGCCTTTCATTTCCTCTGGGAATTGGTGGAGTCATTGCTGGTGCCCCAGCAGGTGGTGCTACATTTGTTGCTTGCATATTTTGCAAAGCTTGCAAAATTATGACATTTTGTTGTTGAAGACTTTGTAAAACATCCTCAATTCGGTTTGGGGTGTTGCAGGAGCATTTATTGGTGGATCTCCAGAAATTCTAGCATTTCTACTTTTATTTCTTTCTCTTGGCATTCTATTAACCATTAAACAGATTATTTAGATTAGATCATAACTTATCCTTACCAAAAAGTCATCAAAGTCATTCATATATATACATGACCAAAATACATCAGAGCTTCTCGTGGTTAGTGCATTATGTACACATAAAAAATGGCACTAACACTAAACCTAGTTTTCTATCATAGTCATCAAAAGATACATATACACATCAAAAGTCTACTGGTATTATCCTGCCATGTCATCATAAATATGTAAAACATCATATCACAATATACTAAATCAGACTCAGGGACTGGGGTGAAGACGACCCTTGCCCTTGTCCTGAGGGCCTAAATGAGGGTAATCATCCTCTCCCTCTGAACTGCTATCACAGATCTCAATCATAGCATCTCTATCTCCTGGAGGTGCTAAAGTCAACTCGGTATCCATCACCCTAATGCCTCTGGGTGCAGGTCTCAGCTCATCCTCAGCACTAGATGGTATATCCCTCTTAATCCATCCTCCATGTGCTGATCCAATCCATCTAGCGTAATTAAAATCTGAGACATACTTCTCTGCTTCAATCCTTCTTCTCTTACCTTCTCTCTCATCCAGCAGCTCAGTTGTTATACTTCTTGTATGAACAGTGGTCTGAACTGACTCCTGTACTACTCGATCCTGTACAGAAGTAGGATGCTGGAACTCACCTGCTATCTCAGGGATAATAGGTGGTTTCCTCATCAAAATGCGTCTTGAGTGGCTGCATCTGCTGACCTGTGCAAGCATCAAGTCATCATCATAGGTTGCATCACCTCTAACCTAGGTATGATCCTGTCTAACATCATGAGCATAAACTGCTCCTCTCCCAATATCTGCCCAGACTCTAAAATCTGGAGGCTCTGGTCTCACTGATCTGGATGAAACTATAAATGCTATATTGTCAATCTCCAAACCACCTCCTTTCTAGATCACCAGTCTCTTAAATCTGTAAAGCGTCTCTATAGCTGATCTATTATCTAGAAAAGCCTGCTCCATCAGGAACAACCAACCTTTAAACAAAGGCAGTAATCCGTGCTTCTAGGTCCTGAGAATCTCATCCAAGGTCTTAGTAATCCCGCACAAATACAAGTCCTCTACCATAACTCGTAATCTGCACCTATAATTTGTCAAGTTCCTCTTCCTACATACTAAAGATCTCCCATCTAATATGACATGTAGCAGGATTAGTTTGCACACAACAAAATTTGCATGATTAATAATAATCACACATATTTTATTCCTAGTTGTGCAGTATAATTCTACCCATAACTACCTAACTACTACTAATGAGTGCTAACTAAATCTAACTTACTACATTCACTAAATGCAATTCTTTCACATATTTATCTTGCTTATTCTAGCAACCATGCTCTGATACCAACTAAATTCTGTCACGCCCCGAGGGTACCCTAGTAGTAGTAAACAAGTTACACTTGAATACTATCACTAGATTACCTTCAGAAAATGACAGGTTTTCAAAACAACAGGATCTTTTCAGTTGCTTGATAAGAAATAACTTAGTGAATAAACATTACAAAACTATTACAAACCATATAGTTCTTCTGAAGTACACAACTAAATAATCTATTCTAATAGTACATAACCATGAAACTAAATTATAACCGTAAACTTCCAGCTCCTAAGCTCTTATCGGAGCCATACTCCTGGAAGTAACTAACCATGGTCGTAACTTAAACCTGAAAAGACTGTAGGAGTATGAGCGAAACCACAGCTCAGTGAATAACCAGACATATCATACATCACACAAGTTATTAGCAATCATATGCAATGCAAGCACTCAATCATATGCACAGATACAAGTTTGGATGATCTAGAATCCAAACAGGAAAAAGATTTACGCCCTCTTTTTAATGGGTTGAAGAATCAGTACTCAATGACCCACATGCCCAGGAGAGACTAAGTACATAAGAGAATCAACGATTTCTCGTTTTAAGGTTATCACTTTGAATACTGTTGATTAAACTGACTATCTCCTGTAATCCCTTTAAAAACTCCCTAAGTATTAATCATTTCAAAGTGATTCTACGGGCGACGTTCTTCGGTGCCTTTTAGTTCCTCATAGGACCGCCAGACCAAAGAGAACCTTGGAAGAACTAACACATTAGAACAACCAAGCGAAAACAGAGATCCGAAATATTAATACGTAGCAGGCTGTCACACCTTTATATATGCAATAATGCAATTCGTGCAATGCATGATCAGATTATTTTGTTACGTCAATAATTCTGAATCAATTTCACGGTGACCATACATTACACACAATCATCATTATACTACTTCACAACATCAATCATTGCATTATCGCTTTTGTAAGGATATTTTAACAATCATACACTCAGATCATATCATACTTTCAACAAACATTCATTTGATTATCTTTGCATTGCATATTTAACTATTTACAATCACAACCAGTACAATATGACTGAATTACTCACCTGCTCATACTGACTTTGTCGTAGTAATCAGCTGGTAGATCCTCTAGTAAGTCAAAGTCACTTATTTAAGATGAATAAAGTATCCATCAATATAGATTAACTAAATTTCTATATGTGATTAGTGTCCTAGACTCGATATTTATTAAATTTTATAGTGACTAATACCAATTCTATGTTATTCTAACTGATCTCAATATATAAAATTATCTTTACTTATTAAATCTTAGTGTTGTCGTGTTTCTCCTATTTTATTTCGTGTAATTATTTTGTTATTTTTAGAAGTCATATTAATCAAGAATTTAGCTTATTTCAATTTTCATTTTTATCTATTTTATCTATCTAGAACAAATATTTGACTAATACTAACTCTGATTAATACTTAATACTTTTTTTCTTAATCTTAGGGTTTTAGGAAAATTAGATGTTAATCTAAATATTTTAATTATTTGAACTTACCTATCAAAGTAATAAATTCTATATGGTTATATATATATACACATATAATATACTAAATAGATGTTTTGTATATTATATATATATATATATATTCGGTTTAGGTCAAAATATGTTTTCGTTTGAAAAATTTTGGCTGTACGCCGGCTCAAGGCCACCGACCTTCAACCCAGGTGCCGGTGTAAACTTAGTTTTGCAAAATATTTCAAATTAGGTGCACCGGCTTTGAAAGCTGTCGGCTTTCAACGTATGCCGGCCCTACGCCGTCGGCGTATATCTCCAAGTAGTCGGCTTATGTTCATGTTTTACATGAAAATTATTTTACGTAGCCTCTGACCAGTGTAAGCTACCTCTACGCCGCCAGCTATCCTTGAAAGCCGTCGGCGTTAAGTGATTACACTGCCGGCTTTGAGGTATTGTTGGTACTGTTCATCTTCATCCTCTGTCCGATTCATGTTCTTCAATTTTTACACGTGAAAAACATGCTCAAACTATTTCTAAGTGTTTATATATCATGTATAAGGACATAAAACACGTTTGAACACATTTAAAACATATATATTTAGATCTCGATCTTAGGGATATAAAACTGAGGGTTTTGGAGTTTTACCTTGTTTGAGCTTGTCCGATGAAATCCGAGGCTTGTGATTGTGTTTATTACGTTCATAAGATTATTGTAAGTTAGTTATAAAGTTTATATTTGAAAGAAAATCATTTTAACTTCATCAACTTATCTTTGGAACTCGTATTCAAGGGTTTTCATTTAGCTTTTCCTTGGATCCGAGTTCAATTGTTTTGATCGGTTTGTTCTTTTTTTTGGTTTTTTTGTTTGTTATCTGGGAGCTATTTCGTGCTGAGGAGTTTGAGTGTTAATGAGTTTTGTTTGTTCTCCATAAAGTGTCTTAAAGACATATATATATATTATATATATATAGGAGAAGAAAGAAGAGAAGTTGTGGCTGAGTTCTCCCTAGGTTTTCCTCCGATTTTGATCTCCTTTGGCTGTTATTTTCACTTCAATTAATGGTATATTGAGCTGTCATTATTCAGTTGGCTTTGTGGGTTGATTTGATTAACAAATGGTTGCATTATTAATCCAAAATCCAGCTCTTCTTCTCTGTATGTTCCACCGAAATCAGCAGCCGAATTCATATATATATATTAGTTATTTATTTAATTGATTTTTCAGTTAATTTAACAAGTTATACGAGTATAAATTAGCTAATATTCGGGAGTTTTTGTACAAAAATATGTTTATAGAAATATACAAAACTCTTAGATTTTCAAATAATACAATTTTCAGTTTTATATATACGTAGTTAATTAGTCGTATAATTTTATCTCCCGCGATTAAGATTTCTTAAGCTCATTAGGTCAATTTTTGTTTTAAGCTTCAACAGCTTAAGAAAACTCGAATTAGATTAATAGCATAATTCAATTATTTATTTGAAGTTCAGATTTTGAGTTATCCAACAATCTATGTTTTCGTTGGGTATTTATAAACTTAACGGTTTATCTTTAGGTCATCGTTTTCTATTTATGAGCATAAATATTGGTTTACGTAGTATTAGACTTAATACGGAAACTAAACCATATATATATCTCTAATTTTAATACCCGTCATGAAATTACTAGTAGTTATTAATTTTAACTAGGAATCTTGAATTTAGGGTTTAAGTTTGAATATAAGCTCATTAACTCGTTGTTCTAATCTAAATCATTATTGGGATAAAAAACAATCGTTTAATCTCTATATTCATATTTTTCTATTTAAATCTAGTGGTATATCAGGTTTTTGGGTTTAATTTTAGATTTTCTTTTAATCATATCTTGAATTATTCATTCAAGATACGAAATCTCGTTTTTGGTATCAACTAGGGTTAAAGAATTTCTTTATTCGAATTCTAAATCCTTTATCTAACCAAATTCTAAATACTAATCTATTCTTAAACTTTAATTAGAATCTAAATCTATTATCTAGTTCATACAATCTATTGTGAGGTCATGCACTAATGTAGAAAATTGCCGGGGTTTACAGAAGCAAGTCAAGAAGGTGGAAGCTAGAGAGAGAAGAATGCAAGAGTCGGTCGTTGGAGGGGTTTTCATTCTTATTTTTAATATTATTTTAATCTCTATTGTATTTTTTGAAAATATTATGGAGGAGTAGAGTCATTAGTCTAGATAATGAAAAACCCTAGATTTGCAACGGAAATTGGGGTTAATTGCTTATTTGATGCATTAATATTTTCATAATTCTAATTATGTGTTTGGAATGTTATTGAATTAATATGTTTAGGATATTAGTTCTTATTTGATTTTATATAAGTTAGTTGAAAAATTGCTATTATGATAAGTTTAACATAATGATTAGAAAGATTTGATGGCAATTCTAGAAATAGCAAGACATAAATCTTCCATATAAGATTAATTAGGATTTAAATTTTATAGATGTAGAGGGTTTTTCTTGATGTGATCATGCATGCATCATATGGATCTCATGCCTTGCACATGATTTTAGAGTGCTATTGAGAAGAGGACACTTGATGACAGAATAGCTTAAGGAGAATGATGGGAAGGAGGAGTAGTTTGTCTCAGTGTCTCAAATGCACAAGTGATGGATAAGCAAGCTTGAGTAGACCTCCCGCATCAACCTTGCATTTCTTAAATAGTTGAGGGAAAAATCAGTTGAGTTTCCTTGTTTGATTTTTTTGAGCGCAGTATCCTTTATAGAATGTTGTTTGTCTTCACTCTCCAAAAAGTCAAAAAAGGGGGGAGGAGTGCCTGAGTATTTATAGGCACTTGACATGGATGATGACAGTCATCTCATTTTAGTGATTGACAAATGAGATCAAGTTTCTCATGGGCTAAGGCTAAATTTATCTCATGTGTGCATGAGCTTGCCTGAGAGAGGTTAGATGCGGCATACCGGTCCAATAATCCCTATTTACAGCCCACCAAGCAAATCTTCCTAAGTCATTCCATTGAATCAAACTCATCGATTTCTGTCACTCAACCCACAAGTTCAACTCATATATATATATATATATATATAATAATGTTTGATTTCATCATGTCCATTTACATTTTGCGCCTTGACCAAAATTTGTTGGATAGGGTTTAAGTATAGTGGGCATTGTTTGCATTTATGTATAAGTTAAATACTTGGCACATGATGCTACTAAGTGCTCTCATAGAGTTAAAGACTTCATTCTTTGTAGATTAGCCATTGAATAAAGTCTAAGCACTAGCACTACAACTCACTCTATTACATATAATATATTATAGTGCGCAACTTCGTAGCACTATTCTAGTTGAACGTGTCGCCTCATATTTGTTTGAATGATTTGCTCCTCTAGGTGATTATGCTCGCATGATATCATCTTTGCTCCTTTGAGTGCTCTTGTCCCCATGATATCATCTGGCATTCATATTGGAAATACATAGCTCTTCACATGTTTTACTATTTGAAACTGCAAGCTTGTTTCGTCCCAAATTAAACCATCATAGATACTAGCATCTAAACCAATTTATTGGTTCATGATACACGAACTTCAATACCCCATGTTGAGGTATATGGGAATGAGAACATTGAAATGTTATCATCAAGGTGCATTGGGAGCTTGATTCTTTTCTTGTGGAAGAGATCTAACAAGCAAAAGGCTAAGGATTTCGAATCGGTCGTCACGTCAAGGCTCATCTATGGTGATTCTTTGTAGGGGATAGTAGCTGCTATACTGGCTCTTGCTGGAGTGAATGCTCCTATTTGCATGAAGTTCTTGTCTTCCATTAAAAAAAAAAAAGAAAAATCATCTTTGCTGTTGCTTTCCTAGCCTTAATCCATATCCATATCCATATCCCACACGTGACACCATTACATGTATTTTATTAATAAAGCCATGATCTTCCACATGTCTTCATCTTTCATGTAATAGGTAGAATACCTGAAAAAAATTGTATCCACACGTGTCTTCTTTTGATCCTTCTGTCATTGATCAAGCATACTGTCACGCCTCGAAGGGTACCCTAAACGTGGCAGTCCGCCGTACACAATATTAAAGCCTAAGAATGACCACCTCAGTCATGCGAATGCTTCCATACTATGTACAAGGAGTCTAACACATAGAGGAGACACATCGGAATGATACATTTCATGTTGATATAACTCGAGTAACAATGTAAAGGAAATTCAATTCACTATTCTTCAAAATACAACTCATCAAACTTCACTTACAAATCATCAAAAGATTCTATTACATAGAACTATTACAAGGCAGATAATAAAACCTAGTTAATAACTTCAAACATTCTTATGTCTTGCCGGAATCCTGAAGTCATTCTCGACTTCAACCATCTCAGTCCCCACTTTGCATTCTTGAGATAACCTGTTCATTTAAACAACTATAGGGGTATAAGCTACACTAGCTTAGTGAGTGAAAACTTCCAGGATTACATTTATAACATATCATACAATCAAGTGATTAGTCAGACAAGTGATATGCATCAAACTCGTGAATTCAACAAACATATGACCTGCCGGAAATCATATGTGGATGGACTTGCGCCCTCCATCCCGGGTTAGCAGATTAACGAATCCTGCGGTACGACCGAGACCGTTTCAGCTTACGGACAACTATAAACTATAAAATCGTTTAAGGTACAACGATAAACCGACAAATGCTAATGCTCCATCCCCATCGTGTAAGAATGAGTTCAATTTCATCTTCAATTCCAAATAATCAATTATACCAATTCTTTTAAGTGATCAGTCAATAATCGCAGACAATCAATTCTAATTCATCTATACAGGCAATAGTTAATCACTCGGCTTCGATATTCTTACATTCCATTTCTCATATCAACAACAAGCATACATCTTTCCCATTCGTCCCCATCATGCACATCAATTTTATCTTTACCAAATACCTAGTGCAACTATTATTACAATCACATACAATAAATGAAATCGGAAGTAATACTCACTCGGCCATTGGATCACCGGTCTCTTAGTACAAGTAATCCGGTGGTAGGGAATCGTCGATATCGGAGTCACCTAAAAAGGAAGAAATACTCTAATAAGTATTTCATCACTTAACTAGTCCAAGCTATCTCATACAAACTATCAAATTCGTAATTCTCGTCCTAAGCGGGAATTCCAACTTAAAACGGCCATAACTTGGTCATTTTAACTCGGAATCTCGCAAATTATATATCGATTTCTATCTACTTCGAAAGATCTATCTATTTCTAATATTATTTTTAAGTTTTGAAAACATTTAGGTCTCAGAACAGAGGGATCAGATCTGATCAGTAACGGTTTCCAATTCCGAAAAATGCTTTTGTAAATGTTTGTAATGTTTTTGTTATACAAATTAGCCATACATGCAATATGAGTGATTTCCTAACATGAATGGCATGAAATGAGTTTCATGTATGCATGGTCTTGATGATTTTTGGTAAAAGAAAATTTTGGAACTCTTTATTTTGCAAGACTTCAATTATAACTACTTTTTGAAAATCTAGTTTTCTAACTTTGGTCATTTCCATTTGTTTTGGATTTATTACTTAAGAAAATATAATTATTTTTGTTAAAATTAAGTCTTCATTATATATATTACTTATGACCTTCATTTCTTCATAAAAATTTCCATTTTACACTTGTTAAACATGTTTTCAAGTGGGGTTGATTCCAAAATCCGAATTTTACAAAAATTAGTTTTTAAGTGATTCCTTTAAATGAAAGTCATTTGATATTTAGAAAATTAGGGCTCAATCATACATAACCATTAAGGACTTCATTCTTACACAAAAATTTGCATTTTACACTTTACAAATATGTTTTCCAATATGGTTTACTCAAAAATCCGAATTTTAGAAAATCCACTTTTTGAATGATTCATTTGGGAAAAACTTGTTTAATGCATTAAATTTTAAGACTTTACTACATCTATTGTCTAAGGACTTCATTTAACACATAAAACTTGCAATTTGAGCTCAAATACTTAGTGATTACATATGCATCATCTCAAATTACGAATTTGACAATTTGATCACTAACTCAAAATTTTCCATTTTAATTCCATTACTTGGTTTACACATTACTCATGCCTAAACTTATTTTAACTTGTAAAAATCATTGCTTAATGATATCTATTACCTATATACTTCATTTTTCACATAAAACATGAGTTTTGGAGTTGATACATGGGTTCTAAATATTGGTCTTGGTTGGGATCCGAATTTACAAAATTTATTTTTGGATATTCCTTTTGATAAAATCTATCTAAACTTATGAAAATCCATTCCTTACATATCCTATCCTAAGGGCCTTTCATTTCTTAAACAAAAACTTCATTTTTGAGTTGGAAAACATGTTTTTAAAATATGCCTTGGCCAAAATCCGAAAATGACATTTGTGTTTTGAAAATAACTTTTGAAAATCACATTAGATTCTTGTAAAAAGAAGTCTTGATGATATACATATACTAAGCCTTCATTTTCTCAAGAAAAAATTACATTTTGATACTTGGAAGGTGGTTTTCAAATGGGGGTCTTGCCAAAATACGAATTTCACAATTTTGTTTGAGTTCATAACTAAAATCTATACTTAATATGAACATAAACATAAAACAAATGCATGGTAACAAGCTATAAACATCATGGATCTAAACTTTACTTATCAAAATCTTTCATTTATGGTATTTATACCCTAAGCCCTTCATTTTAAATGAAAAATATACATTTTGAAGTTGAAAAATCACTTTTCTAAATATAGTCCCATTTTCATCCGAATTTTCAAAAATCATTTTGCTTGAAAATAAAATAGATCTTGAGTTTCCTATAACTTTCCTACCATCATCATATTATAGCAAGTTGTTCATGGACATAAACAAAGATCTAATGCATCTATGAACTCAAAACTTTAGATCTAGTCTTCTAAACTAGTTTTAAATGCATGAATCACTAAGATAGACATGTGGATGCTAGATCTATGCATAAGTCATAAAGAATAACAAAAATAACAACTTAAATACAAGATCTATGGCATAAACAAAAATCAAAGCCATAAAAAGTTAGATCTAAAATATAATAACTTTAAACAAGAAAATAATTATAATACAAGGTAATAAAAGTGGAGAAGAGAAAGATTTCATTTTTGGCATCATCATCCTAAGCTTTTAAGCTTATGGAAGTTCATTTGATGCATGAAACCTTCATTATACTTTACCTATATCACCTATGGAGCTTTGGGATGAAGATTTGCTTAGAAAATCTTTAAAAATGAAGTGTGGAAGCCATGGAAGAAGAAGGGGGCAGCTTTGTTTATTGGAGAAACATGAGCAAGAAGAAGAAGAAAAGAGAGGAAATAGAGAGAGAAAAGGTTAAAGAATGAAAGAGGAAAAGTGAATAAATGAAGGAGTGAGAGAAATGAGTGTTTTAATTGTAATAAATGAGAGAAAAAAAATAAAACATGGGCAGCCACTTCTTGGAACATGCTGCACGTCATTTTTGAAGAGAGGAGAGAGAGGGTTTTGTTGAAATTTGACTTGAATTAAATTGTGTAATTAATGTGTAATGTAACTTTTTGAAAAAGGATTGAAATATAATTAATTTTAGTCAAATATGAGTGGATAAAGGACAATGGCAGCCATAAATAGGGTCAAAAATCTGCCATCAATTGTGGGATAATGTGTAGAAAGATTGAAGTGAAAAGGAAGTGATATGTGTAAGATGTACTTGAAGGTATGGGTTGTAAAAGTACTTTATTAATAAAATTAATTAAAATAAAATAAAATTAGAAAATTTATTCAAAATATTTGTAGCAGATTTTTCATAATTAAATTTAAATAATTATTTGAATTATTTTAGTAATTTAACAAATATGTTACCGGTATGATCAAAATACGCGAATATGGGCTATAAATGATATTTTTATAACCCGAAAAATTCTAAAAAATTATTTTATGAAAATAACAATATTTTTAAAATATTTTCCAATTATTAAATTAATTTATTTTATTTTTAGTATCGGGTCTTGAACAGAATCTGATCCCGTAAAGACCCGAAACGAATTAAATTTTAGAAAAACAAAATTTTCTATAACATATAAAATATTTATCTAAAAATATAAGACTTTATAAGAATAATAAAATTTTGTAATAAAATAAAAATGAATAGTGCAAAAGTCTAATCAATTACCGGTAATAATGGAAATACGATAAAAAGGTTATAACCGTAACTTTTATAACCCGAAAAATTATATAACTGATATATTTAGAAATCTTATGAAATTACGAGTCTAACGGTACTATTGGTATATTTTTGATATCTCGAGCCCCGGGACACGCTTTTCGAAGTCTGTATCCGAACGGGTTCGAAATAGGTTAAAAATTTACCAATGATATTTTTAAACAAACTCATATTACTATGAGCTATTCTACATATTTAGCTACGCCTCGGCCTCTAGGGTTAGGGGCACTAGGTTGCCGGACTTAGGCTATTGCATTCCGATTAAGGTTTCCGGGTGATTTTTCCGGTTTAGACCTTTGCCAATTTGGAAACTGATATTTATGTTTATATAACATTTTTAATTTGAGAAATTTATTTTAAATTTTATTTTTGTAAGTATTTAATATATTTTAACGTTTTCGGAATTTTTGAATTGGGTTTCATTTCCGAAAGTTAATCGTTATTTACTTTTTAATAATTCGTTTTATTATTATTTTTTTTTCTTTTGGATCTATATTACCGATTTTATAAATTGGAGTCACGTATGGAATTTGTCGTACGTAGTGTTTTTGGAATTGTAGTATGTGATTTCTTATTTTTTTTTAAGGATTTTCATTTTCTCAAGATTAAGAAGTTTCCGAATTCATTCGTGATTTAGGACTAGTTGAAATTCAGTTTTAATTTGGAGTGATTTTTAAGGTTTGTTTTCGAAGTTCATCTTGAAATTATTTACTGAAATTTTCCGGGGCTTACACATACTATATATACCCATGAGATTAACGCATGGTCGCACACACAAGAGAGGCTCCTTGGGAGAAAAATTGTAAGCCCCGGAAAATTTCAGTAAATAATTCCAAAATGAGCACCTTTAAAATAATCTTTGAAAATGACTCCCAATTAAAACCGAACTTCGACTAGCTCGAAGTCTTGAACAAATCCAAAAATATTTTTTAATCTTGGACAAAGAGAAAATTCTTAGAAGTAACATAAGAACTTAATAGTTTCCAAATCCAAAACCGCTACGTATGAAAAATTCTATGCTTAACCCTGACTTGCAAAAGCGGATAGTATAACACCTAAAAACAAATTATTAAATAGCGAGTAACGATAAACTTTCAAGTATAAAACCAAATTTCAGAATTTTGAAAACGTTAAGAGATATTAAATATCTACGAAGATAAAATTTAAAGTAAATATTCTCACATCAAATAAAATTGTATAAATATAAAACATCAATTTCCAAGATTGGCAACGATCTGGACCGAGAAGTCAACCGGGAAACTTCAGCCAACAATTCCTGGGAAACCCTAGTAGGTCCAACTCGGCAATCCCGTAATCATACACCAAGGAGTCAGAATATGAGCAAAGAATATAGTTTAGGTCGTAATAATTCTGGAACGCTTGAAAATATAAGATTAGCGAGTTTTCTATCTATTTCAAACCCGATCGAATACAGACTTCGAAAAGCATGCCCCGGGATTTGAAACATTAGATATATGATATTAGTACCATTAGGCTTGTAAATTCATAAGGATTTCAAGTGCCCTAGTTGTACTAATTTTGGATTGCTTGTGAACCCGGTTTTTCTAATACCCGGGTAAACTCCGTAAATCAGAAACCAAAACCCTAAATAGGGTTAATGCAAGCAACCTAGGAACCCTAGGTCCAGCCTTTCTTCAATTTCTATATATAAGAACCTCTATAAAATAATTTAATGTGGATTTTTTTTTATAGTGTATTTCAAACCCTAGAAAGTTTTAATTTCAAAAAATTTTCTATTCCGGGCCTTCCCAAGCCCCATTACGAAAAGACGAGCCCTGGGACTAGAAACTCAGAAAAATATTCTGGAATACTCCTTAGAATTGAAATTTTATAAGGATTCCAAAAATATAAATTTTAATTTTTCAGGCTATAAAAATTACAGTTATAGCCTTTTTCTCGTATTTTCTTTACTATCGATAAATTAGATGTCTTGTCTACTATTTACCACTATTCACAAGTACACCCTACACTACACACTACCCATGCCCTATTCTTACATCCTTACAACTACTCAATTATATTTTCTTTTCCAAGAAAATTTTGTTTCCTACTAAATTATTACGTTATTACATTTTATTACTTAAATTTCAAATTAAATCAATTTCAACTCACTTCCTCTCCTTCTTTATTGAGGCCGGCGCACCCCTCCCTTGTTCCCCCTCTATTTGTTTTATTTTTTCTTTTAATGCAAATCAACCCTAATACACTTAATATATAAACTCATTTTCACTCTCTCTCTTCATTTTCTCTTTCAAAAATTTTACAAGAGAAAAACTCTCTCTTTTCTTCCTCTATGATGCCGTGACACTCCCTCCTTATACACACACACACTCACAAGTCCATTTCTTCTTCATTTCTTCTCGAAATCTTTCTTTAGGTGATGATTTCAAGCTTTATTACTACATAATCTTGTAATGGCAAGACTATTCTTGTGTGTTTTCACTTTAAATCCCAATGAGCAAATGCTAGGGATAAGAAAACACTAATACATGAATATCAAGCCATCACAAGAGTAGATCTTGTGTTTAATGAGTTTTTGTTAAAGTATTACTATGTTCATGCATGTGAAAGTAGAGATCTTGCATGAAAAATATATATTCATGTCTTTAAACTCATTTTCATGCACCATGAGTAGTAGATCTAGCATTTAGACACTCATAATTTTTCTTGACATTCATGTTCATATGAATATTTTGTGTTTTCATGCATTAATGTCCATAAAAGCTTAGTCTTGTATATATAAATGTGATAGTTGGTAGATCTTTATGAAGATAAGATAAGGAACTTGAAAAGAAAAGATTTTTGTTAGAAATGTTCAAGGGAAAATTCGTATGATTTGTAGGACCTATTTTAAAAACCCTTGAAACTACTTCGAAACTCATATTTTACATGAAAAATGAAGGGTATAAGTAATAGGTATCACTAAGTAATGATTTTTATAGGTTGAAATGAGTTTAGATATGAGTAATGTGTAAATCAAGTAGTGGAATTAAGATGGAAATTTTTGAGTTGGTGTTCAATTTGTTAAATTCGTAACTTTGGATGATGCCTATGTAAACACCTAGTATTCAAGCTCAAATTGCATGTTTTATGTGTTAAATGAAGTCCTTAGGTAATAGATATAGTAAATCTTTAAATTGTGATGCATTAAACAAGTTTTCTGAAAGGAAACATGTAAGAAATGAATTTTTCCAAAATTCGGATTTTTGTGAAAAGATTATCTACAAACACACTTGCAAAGCAAAAAATGTAAATTTTTATATGGAAATGAAGGTCTTGGATAATATAGATTATGAAAACTCATTTTTATCTAAATAACAAGGAAATTCTAAGAACGGAATCCCGAAGCACTAATGAGATGCCAAATTTGGAAAATTGGATTTTCAAGAAGTAGTTATTGCTAGAGTCTTGTATGATTTAGGAGTTCTCAAATTTTTTTCATTGTCAAAAATCATCAAGATCATGCACATATTTGACTCATCTCATGTCATTCATGTTAGGAACCCATTCATATTCTATATATACATGAATCATCAACTAGATATAATTTGATCAAGTGCAAAACAATTTTTCAGAAGTGAAAAAGGTTACAGACCCGATCTGATCCCTCTATTCCAAGACCTAAATGTTTTCAAAACTTAGAAATAATAATATAAATAGATAGATCTTTCGAACTAGATAGAAATCGATATAAAATTTGCAAAATTCTGAGTTAAAATGACCAAGTTATGGCTGTTTTAAGTTGGAACTTCCACAAATAGCGAAAATCACGATTTTGTTTAGTTTAGATGCATAGTTTGAATTAGTTAAGTGGTGAAGTTCTCATTAGGTTATTCTTACTTGGTAGGTGATCCCGAGAACGACGAATCCTTACCACCCGATTATTATTACTAAGAGACCAGCGTATCATGGCCGAGTGAGTATTACTTCTAATTTCAATTGTTGCTTGTGATTGTAAATATAGCTGCACTAGTTGCTAGGCAAAGAAAAAAAATGAATATGCATGATGGGGTTATTTAGGAATTATATTTGTCTGCTGTTGTTATGTGAAATTGGATTTAAAGAATATCGAAGCCGGGTGATAACTCATTGTTTGTTTAGTAGAGTATAAATGATTGTCTACGAGTATTGCTGGGTCACTTAAAAGAATTGGATTAATTGATTATTAGACGTCAATTATAAACTTGAACTCATTCATATCACGATGGGGATGGAGCATTAGCATTTGTTGGTTTTTCGTGATCCATAAAATGAATATGTTGGTTAATCGTGATCCATAAAACGTATATGTTGGTTAATCATGATCCATAAAACGAAATCTTAGTTCAGTTGACCGTGAGCTTAAACGGCGTCGTACCACAGGATTCGTTAATCTGCTAACCCGGGATGGACGGTGCAAGTCCATCCACATATGATTTCCAGCTGGTCATATGTTTGTTGAACTCACGTGTTTGATGCATTCCACTTGATTGATTAATCACTTGCTTGAATGTTTTGTTGAAATTGTGATATGGAAGTTTTCACTCACTAAGCTAGTTAGCTTATACCCCAATAGTTTCCTGTTGCAGTATGAATACTTATGGCTATCCTCGAGGAGCCACGAACATCAGGTACAGCTCTTAGACATTAAGGAGCTTTGAATGAGGCCGGGATCTAGAAGTAGACATGGACTTCTAATCAGGTCTCCTAAATTAGTGTTTGAAGGATAATATAAGGGATTTCGTGAGCTTAAGAACTCTTAACGTTGTTGACAGGGGTATGCCCCTTAGTTCATGTAATAGAATAGATTTAAAGGAAATGGTTATGATTTACATTCTTGTTGCTATGTATGTCTTCTTAAACTACTACGAAGCAAAGCATGGTCCCTATATGTTGAGAGTGAGCCTTACACCCAATATTCAAACTCATGGGAAGACTAAGGTTGGCTTACTTGAGTTTAAATATCGAGTGTGGCGGCCTGTCACGTGTAGGTTACTCTTCGAGGCGTGACAAAAATACTCACTCCCCATTGAACGTGATAGGTGATGATGAAAATGGAAATTGATTATGATTTATGCTTCATTAGATTCAACACGTGACTTAAAAAAGGAAAATATGGTAATCTCTCCTGAAATTGTCCATGTATACATACATATCCAATAAAAAAAAGAAGAAATAACTCCATAACGCTGATTTATTTTGCCAAACTTTTTTGAATCAAAATATGGGTCGATAAACACAATCCAATCATGTCAAGATCTTTAAAATATCTTAACCTCCATATCTCATATTCTTTCTCTTTTTTTTTTCAATTCTCCATATATATATAAAATTTCCATTTTCTTTTATTCACGACTAAAGTGGAAAGAGTTCTTTTTCTTTCTAATAATTCGTTTCCCCTTTCCTCTTTTGTACATATAACATAAATATGTGTATCTATACATTCCTGAAATATCCTTAGTAGGCTATAAGCATAAATATTCATTCATCCCATTTGTATCCTTCCATTATCTAGCCTAAAGAGTATATGAAATAAGGTAACGTTCATCCTTCATCAATTCGATTCTTGTATTTTTATTCTTCTCTCTCTCTCTCTTTTTTTTGTATAATGATTTAACTCCCCATTTGTTCTTTTGTTTTCACAGATAACAAAACAGTAGCGATATTACTTTGGATCATTAATAAGTCATTTACACTCCATTCAATATATAGGAATTCATGCCTTATTTGATCTTTTATTTGATAAATTTCTATAAATTTATGCTATTATTGTCGAAATGTTGTTTTTTAGCTTTTAAGATCATTAAAAGAAGAAATGAAGTCGTTTGAGTCGGAATCAAGAGCAAAACAATAAAGATCTTTAAAGACAGATTCAATTGTGCCCCCAAGAAATAAATCATAGGCAAAAATACAAGGCAAAACTCCAAACTATGCCCTAAATCACATCCATGGTTCTGACCTTAATATAGGCTTAAGCAAACTGCGCTTCAATTGACTTGAACATTGCCTCTACCGCAGCTAACATTCGAGGCCACAATTTTACCTATGAAGATGTGTACAAAATCCATAAAAGAATACCCTACGTTAGCAAATAAAATCTTCGTAATTTATATTCTTGACGCATATAAATAAACATGCATGGACATTGTAATAGTATTGTAACATATGCAACAAATTTTTGATGTAGAATAGAGTAGAGTGAAAATTTCTAGTAAAAAAAACTTTTCTTTTGCTAGAAATTCAAGTTTTTTAAGTAAATCCATTTTAACTCGACATTTATTTTGGTAAGATTTTATGCTTAATTAGTGATATTGTATCTCTATTTCATATTGTTTCTCATGAATTTGTGTTTAATGTTCATACCCATGGAAAAATAATAGTTTAATCTTAGGGTTTGTGAATCGAAGACTTGATTCATATGATTTCAACATGTTTTAACTGAATATTGTTTGGGTAATTGTAATTAGTAGCTCAAACCTCAATTCATGAGTTTATGAAATTATCTAGACACTAATCATAAGAAATAAAGGTCAAATGAAGTCCATAAAAGCCAAATAAAGTCACATATGAATTTAAACAACTCAATTTTTCAACATTGTTAAATTAGTCTCAAGCCAAAAACCTAAATTTAGAAAATCCAAAAACAATTCAAATGTCAAATTAAGTACATTAGAATTTAATAAAATTTTTTAAAAGAAAATGTGAAAAGAAAAACAAAGCAATGCAGTTAAGAGTTATAATTTTGCAAAATTGCAATTTTACGCCAAATTAGGAACTTATGGGAAATAAAGATTCAAAATTATAGTTAAATTAGAATTATTTGGATATTCAAATTATTATTACCCCAGGAGGTTGTTAAGAAGCCCTAAATTATTAAAAACTAATTAAGGTCCTTATATACATAAAATTTAGATGCACAAGATCATGTTATGTGGCAAAAACCCTAAAAAGAGGCATTTTTCCCCCTTCTCTAAAACCTTAATTTAGCCCTTTTCTTTCCTCATATAAATATTTCTTTTCTTTTTTCTACCTCCTTCCCTTTTAGAGACCCTCTAAGACCTAAGGTAAGGTTCTTTACCCTTTCCTAATGCTAAATAAGTGGAATTAGCATAATGTAGCACTAATTAACTCATGTGATGTCTTTTAAATGAGGAAAATGAAGAGGATGAAGTAGTGTTAGAAGAGAAAGAAGACTCACCACCATAAGAAAATCCGTTTCAAGGTAAGCATGAGATTTTAAGATGTTGTAATGTGAGTATTTTAGCATTTTAAGCACGAAAACAAACTTAGGTGAGTTGATACACGTTTGGAGTGTTGAGAAACTAAGTTTTGGAGTGATTTTGGAGTCTTAAATTCCCATCCCAACTAATGCAAGTGAAAATTATTGTTTGGAATGAGGTAAGACATCAAAACTAACTTATTTTCATGAAATTATGATCTTTTTTTGTTGGGTCTGCTATGATTGTGTTAAATGGTGTTTTGAGTGTGATTTCAAGGGTTTGTTGGAATGAGTTATGAGTGATGGATTTTGGTGCAGCTGATATTAGAAAAAGTTGAATGAAGAGTTGTGCATTAAATGTTTTAGAAATTCTAGATAAAACATGATATTTTTTGTGGTTACTGTCAAAACTAGAAGTTTACTTCAATTAAAGGTGTTTTTAACAAATGAATGATGAAAATGTAGGAGACTAGACTTGAATACGATTGTATAATATCTTTAAGATCACTAAAAGTTGTTCCAAAACATGTTTTTGACAAAAATATCAAGTTTGATATGATATTTCACAAACCAAGAAAAGCATGGCATGAACACGAGGTCATGTAGCTACCTATGCTTCTCTTTATTCTAAAAATGCTTGAAATCTAGAAGAACATGAAAGGATACATCTATCCATGTTCCCTCCTACTTCTCTCTATTTTAAAAACACATGAAACCTAGAAAAACACAGGGAGATGCATGCAACCATATTTCTCCCGTACTTCTCTCTGCTCTACAAATGCTTAGAAGCCTAGAAGAACAAGGGAGATACATGCAGCCGTGTTTACCCTTGTGCTTCTTTCTAGCCTTGAAACAAAGAATGAACACACTTGAAATACGACTGACCTATCCAGTCATGTACTAGGACATGGGGAGATACATCCTCTCGTGTACCAGCCGTGTTCTTTGTCAACCCCTTTTTCCTTCTTCAATCCTTTCCAAATCAAACCAAACTTGATCCAACTTTTTCCTTAGACTTAAATGATATTTTTAAAAATGATCCTTAAGTATATAAGATTAAACTAGAGTGACTATAACATAAATGGATTTTTAGCTGCTGCTTGGCCGTTTACTCTAAGAGTAGTACCCTCTAATTAGGTTGTGTACTTGATCAAAACTTAGGGAGGATGCGGTAATTATAGGTTCCTGGATCCCCCATAGTGTGTGCAGTAAGGATAAATGGGTAGTCGATAGGGGATATTTTGAAACCAGATGATTAGTTATGAGCTGATGCAAAGTTGCAACGAAGTTAGGAGGAGGCATAAGCCTTGCATAAAATGCTGCAATGGATTGTACTCATTGATGGTTGTTTATATGGGATTGATCCATGTGAGACTACTTCTTTCTTGTTGATTTCTCCTAAATAAGTTTGATACTGACAAAAAGGTTAAAAGAGAACTAATGAATTTGCTTTGAGTGTGTAAATCAAAAGTATTCATTTTTACATACATTTCATTAGACATTTAATTGGACAATCTGCTAGATGTTTTCAGTAGACATTTGAATAGAAAGTTGGATAAATCTATTTCAGTTCATAGAATAAACGATTAAACAGTTAGTTATCAAATATCAAATTCCAAGACGGATTTATTTAAAGCCTTAGCTCCACTAATTAAGTGTATTTGGGTAATGTACTTAATTTGTTCCACATAAGGAGGGTAATAATCCATGAGAATTTTTATTTGGTATCTCACGAGTGTTACAAGTTATTACAAGAAGTATTACCAGAGCTTAATGAAGATATTTTCAAAGTTTAAAGCATCAAGAATCTTGGAACAAATATGTTATCTTGATATCTACGAATGAAGATAAGATTAAAGATATCATCTTTAATTTTGTGTTTAATTGAAGCTTAGTTGGATTTTGTGGGATATTCAAATTCATAATCGAAACTTATCCAACCAAGTTCTTGAAGACTCAAGTAAAGATACGCATCAAGAATATTAGAAGAAAAAGGACGGAATAAGATATGCTTGAATCAATTTGAAGTTTGGAAAGATAAACAAGATAAACGTATCCCACAATTCTAGGGATATCAATCTTATCCAAGGAGCAACCAAGCCATTCAAAGACTTGTGAACATTTGAAGAAGCATTGATCAAAACGAAAATATATAATCAATTCATATCAAGTTTTAAATAAAAGTTATCGAATATAACAATCAGAATTCTCTCTCATGCAAGAAAACCTACTAAGCAAACATATTGACACTTGGATAGACACTTCAAGCATCATTCATTTTACATTTCTTTTAAGCTTAATTTTTAGAGATCATACATTATTCTTTTCCTACGATTTTTATTCCTTGTGAGGATTAGCATAGAAGTTAGATTACAAAGTCTTCTAGTTTGTGCATGCCAAGCAATAGGCTAAAAGGACAGAGTAAGAGCTATTAGTGATTGTAATTATTTGCTATTTGATTAATGGAACGATCGGTGTGGAATATTAGATCCCCAACACTGGAGTTAGAAGAGAGAACTGACTCATAAGGAGGAACCTCTATAAAGTGTTGTCTCCTTTGCTTTTGTGCACTTTAATTTGTGCTATTTATTTGGTGTTTATCATGTCCATTAATTTTATTTAAAAACAACAAGAATATAAGTAGTATTAATTCATCTTTTCGAAAATTTAAAATTAGATTTGGAAAAATGTTATTTTTTGTCTAACAAATCATCCCCATCTTGCTAACCTTTTCAAGACCGACATTTGTTATCAAAACAGTGACTCTTGTACTTATAAGATATTAATGGCTAATAACACAATCACGATAACATCTAATCGTATGCCATTCTTTGATGGAACTATTTTCCTTATTGGAATTGTAGGATGGAGACATATATTAAAGTAACTAATTTCACTTCATGGAAAATAATCTGATTTAGAGATCAGCAACTTATTATCACCGATCCTAGTTGATGAAGAAAAGAAAAAGGCCAAAGTAAACAACATAGTAAAGAATTTACCTAATACATCCCTTAAACTGTGTTTGCTATGATATCATCAGTGAATCTACCAAAGATATGGGACAAGTTTGTGTGAAACTATGAAGGTGCTGCAATGATCAAACTTTATTTAAAATCCTCAAGCTTATGAATAAAGCTTAAGCACATGATGATTAAGAAAAGGTCAAGAAGTCTATCGCATTTAAGGCTACCGAATAAAATGTTGAGATAGACAAAGAATTAGATAGTAAGGATGACAATGATGATCTAACTCCCTTGGTCCAAAGATTTTAAAAATGGTCAAGAAAAAGGGTAAGCATTCTAATTGATCTAAACGTTTTGTTACTACTCAATCAAAGTATGGTGTAGGAAAAGTATTCAAAGAAAAGGAAGAAAAGAAAGAGATCATTTGCTTCGAATGCAAGAAGCATGGGCATATAGGTATGAATGTCCAGTATGAATAAAAAAGATAGAGAAGTACAAGAAGAAACAACAAGCATTAATGGGAACCAAGAGGGATCTTAATGAATCAGATGCTGAGTCAGACATTGGCTCAAATAATGAAGAAGAAGCAAATATTTGCTTCATGGCTCTATCTAAGATATCTTCTAAATCTGAGAGTGATACATAAGCTCTAGATTTTACAGTAATTATAAGTAAATCCTAAGAACTGAAAGTCAAACCAAAAACCCTAATGTCAACGATGATATAGTAAACCATAGTGGATTTAGATTTGACAATCCCGTGCTCTTAACTTTGGAATAATAAAATTGAGATAATCATAGATTATAGTCTGTAATAGTATAAGAGGGCCTAAAAATATCAAATTCTTCAAAATATAGTTCATCTCAAACCCGAACAGGATTAGTTAATTAGCGTCCCGACAAGTAAAATAGTGAAAATATTCCAATAGCACTATTAGAATCGAAATAATATAAGGATTTCAAAATATCAGTTTTAGAATTTTTCGGGATCTAAAAATATAAGATATAGCCTATTTACTCGTATTTTCTTTATTACTAGTATTTTAATTATCTAGTTTACTATTCACTACTATTCATTACTGTTTCACTATCTCTACTTTTTCTTACTACCTACTCTTACACACTTACATACCTATTTCTTACATTTACCTTTCCCATAAATCTTACACAAATTATATCTTACTTTTTAATTACTTTTCATTACAAACCAACAAATTTAATCAATTTTTCTCCTCCCACACCCTCATGGCCAGTGCCCCCCTTTGTCTCTCTCTTCTCATTTTTATTTCATTTTCATTTAATTTTAATCACATAAATTTGTACTCCAAAACTCTATAAATACCCCCTCCTTCATTCTTTCCCACATTTTCTTACCTAAATAAAACTCTACTAAAATCTCTCATTAAAATCTCTCTCTAAATTTTCTTTCCAAACTCTCTCTTCTTCCCATACCATTACTATCTCCATACAACATCAACCCCTCTTTTTCTACCACCCACTTCTCTACATTAGGTAAACATTCCTCCAATTATTCTTTATATGCATATAACATAACATGACCATAGTATATGTTTTATAGACTTATGGTAGTTAAGAAAGCAACAATATGTTCATGTTTTGTATTTGTTTATACAAAAATTTTATTATTGTATTATTGTTATGTTATGTTATGTTACTCTTGTTTTTAATCTAACTCCTATATGTTATTAAATATATTTATGTATATAATTTCTTATAGCATAAAAGCTTACTAACATAACTTTTTATTTATTCTCTTGCAATTTATTTATACCTTGCAATTTATTTATCTCATGCAATTTTATTAAGACTAGTCTTCCTACTTTTAGACTTGTCCTTATCAAGTCAAAACAATTTTCTTTTCTTTTCTTTTCTTTTGTGGGACATGTCCATAATCTAAGTCCGAAGAATCTTGACACCAATCTAAAACTCCAATGATTTCTTGTTTTATTTTCTTGCTTTTCTTTTCGGTACTAGTCTATCTTTAGTTCGGAAGCCTTGATAAAAGCTAAGACTTCCAATACTTGACTTTATTTATATGTTCTTTTGCTTATCTAATTTTCGACATCTCTTATTTTCCATATAAGTTGTTTTTCTTTTATTATGTAATATAGTCATATGCTCATGATCATGCATAATCATTATGTTGTTGTCTAAATAAAAGGAGTTCTTTTCTTTTATTAAAAAATTAAAACTAAAATATTTACAAAAATAATAATCTTTGGCACTTAAGAAAAGTTTCCATTTAAAACTTAGGATTATAATTCAACAATATTCTTTTAAAAAATTAAATAAGTTTATCATAAACTTTTAAGAGTTAATGTTATGAAAAGCTTTTCCAAAAAACAGTTATAAGTTCTTTTACTCTTTTTCAAAATAAAATAAATATATATTAAATCTTAATGTTGATAATTCTTTGTTATACAAGTTTTTCTTAAAAACTTATCTAAAAGAGCTCATAGCAAGACTCTAACAAATATTAACAACTAAACAAATTTCTAAGTCAAATTAAAATTAACTCACTAGTTAAGAGAAACACTTAGAAAAGTAATATTATTAAACAACCTAAGATAACAAGTTTTCGAAAACTAAAAGCTTATTTTTATAAAGTCTATGAAGTAGGAATGGTAGTTAATATATAAAAAGTTCTCTTATGAAATAAACTAAAAATCTTAGTTTTCATTTCAACAATTTACATAGGGAACTTATAGACTCCAATATTTAAAAAGGAGATTGTTTTGAAAAACCATAAATTGGATAACAACACTTGAATCATGTATGTAATATGAGTTTATATATGTATAAAAGGATTTTTCAACCATACAAATATTTACGTATTTGCTATGAGATTTTTGGTTAATGGAAAGCTTGGAAATATATATTTTTAGGGATGGGAATTTTTGTGTCAAATTTGTACCATACCATTTTGAAACCCAAATGGCTTTTTATGACAGAAATAACATAAGAAATAATGGATCTTTTCAAGTAGGTAGAAAACAACAAATAATATGTGAAATTCTAAGTTAAAATGAGCAAGTTATGACCATTTTAAGTTGGAATTACACTCCATCCGAATTTTGATGAAAATGATAAAATAGAATTAGATAGTTTAAGTAGATATTGGATGAAATAGTCATTTTGGGTATTTTTTTTTGTCTATGTGACGAGGACCGAGATCTTCTCTTTCTTGATGATTACTTCGACTGATAGAGATTGCTATGGCGGAATGAGTTTTCCTTTACGTTTTATGTATTCGCCCATGTGCTTGTAAAATAGAGCACTAGATATTAAGAAAAGATAAAAATTGATATGCATGCGGGTTATCATGGGAACTATGAATGTGATTCATTATGTGCAATCAATAAATGAAAAGTATATTGAAGCTCCATTGGTGGATTAATATAAATTGTCTCTATGTATATTGTTGTGTGTGCAAATATTGATTGATCGCCTTAAATGAATTAATATTAGATCGAAATTCCTTATAACTAAATTGATCATGCATATCACTTAGACTATCATGTTTGCATTTTGTTACTACTCCTTAGCATGGGACCAAAAAGGTAAGCTGCTTAGCTACATCTTAAGAATTAAGACATTCGGGAAATATAGCCTTATGGTGTAACTGAACCGGATCGATTGTCTTAGGTAAGGAAAGCCTAGAGACTAGTAGTACGGTTGACTGGAACCCCAAGACGCACACAAATTTTAAGGAGGTCGTTTGGGACCCATTCATAGCATTCCTTAATCCCGAATGGAGGGCGTAAATCCATTCTACATATGAAACCAGATAGTCGTATATATTGTTTGATCATATGGTTACTGCATTTCATATGCTTGCTAAATAGACTTGGTTGATTGCTTTGGTATGAGTACTTTTGTGTAAGGAATATCTTACTAAGCTCGTTTGCTTACCCCCTAAATAGATTTTTTATGTTGCAGGTGTAAGCCCCTATTTTCTTAGCAAACCAAACTCAGTTTCGAAAACTGGAATCGGAAACCAAAACCCTAAAAAGAATGCTTAGGGCTAGTATGGAACCTAGGAACCCTAAGTCCGGCAATAACGAGAACAAAACCCTGAATAATAAAATGAGTTAGCTTAGAATATAGTCCTAAATAATATTTCGAAACATAAAAAGATTAGATTTCGGAGAAATTCATCTGTTTCAAACCCAATCAGGATCTGTTTTCGAAAATCGTCTCTAGTGCTCAAAAATAGAAAAATATTTTGGAGGAGTCTTTAGAACCGAAATTTAATAAGGAATTTAAAAATATAATTATAGGAATTTTTTTATCTATAAAAACTACAGTTATAGTCTTTTTATAGTATTTTCATTACTACCGATAATTTAATTGTCTAATCTATTTTTTGATTTCTAATCATTACTTTTCACCAAGTATAACTAATCATACTCTATTCTTACATCCTTACAACCTATCTCTTACATCCTTACATCCTATTTCTTACAATTTACTTTTCTAATACAATTTTGTTACTAAAATTACTTAATTAAATTTAAATCTTACACAACACAATACACACATCTCTCTTCCTCCCACATTTTCAAAACCAGTACCTACTCCTTCCCCCCACTCCCCTCCCCCCTCTCCTGTACTCTCTCTATTTTGTTTTATTTTTTTCTTTTATTTAATTAAAACAAACCCTAATTTCATTCTCTATAAATACCCATTTGCCTTCTTCATTTTATTTTCTTTCTTTTTCCACTTGACAAACTCTTGCATTTCTCTCTCTCTCTCTCTCCCTCTCCCCCTCTCCCTCTCAATGCTGTGACCCCCCTCTCCCTACTCACACACAATTTCTTCTTTAAGTTTCTTGCTCAAACACTCATTAGGTAATAAATCTAAAACCTACCACATATAAAACATGTAATGGCAAGACCATACATGTGTGATTCCACCAAAAATCCCCATGAGCTTTAGGCAAAGGATGTGGAAACACTGTACATGATTTTCATGCCATCACAATGTTGTGGATCTCTTTATTTAAGTTATTCTTGCTATATTCTTGCTATATATCTTCTTATTGATATTTTTGTGAATTTGCTACTAACCTTACTATCATAATGGTTTAACTTGCATTTCATGCATCTAACATCATCAACATGCTAATCTAACCCTTGAGACTAGTTTTTCTAGTCTTGGGAAGCATTGAATATGATCTAAGGCTTCCAAGCTTACATTTGCATCCATAAAATAAATGTCATCAAATTCCTATTTTATTTTGAGTATATAAATGTCATAAAAATTTGTTTTATGTGAATAAAAGACTTGTAGTATGATGGTAGTAATGAGGATGTTGCCAAAAGCTCAATATCTATTTTTATTCCCATGAAAAACAAATTTTGATATTCGGATTTAAAAGGACACCTATTGTGAAAACCTATTTTTCAATTCCAAAATGAAGATTTTATATAAAATATGAAAGATTTATGAAATAGGTATCATAAATAAATGATTTTATATAAAATATGAAAGAACTGTGGTCTCTCTAAAGAACTCCACTATTTCCTTCCTCTGATTGTCAAAGCTTATTACCTTTTGTTTGCAATCCACTACGGCCTTAACTTTGCTTAGCCAATTCATGCCTAGGATAGCTTCATATTTACTCATTTCCAAGACTATCAAATCATTCGTAGATTATATTCTAACAAGTTCTATGAAATTTAAATGAAACTTATAGATTATATTCTAACAAGTTCATTAAAGTTTGTCTAAGAGGAAATTCCAACTTAAAACGGTTATAACTTGGTCATTTTAACTCGAAATTTCTATATTATATACCGATTTTTACCTATTCGACAAAAGCCATCTATTTCTAAAGTCATTTTCATCAAACAAGGTTGTTTGGTCCATGAACAGTAGTACAGAATACTATACGAGATTCCCAACCCACAAATTAATTTCTAATTTCAATCCAAGCACCATTGGCAAGCTTTGATAGATACTTAGCTATCATTATATCTTGAAAGACTCTTTTGTATACATAAATAACTCAATATCATGCATGATTCATGGGTGTTGATCAATCTATTTCCTTATGTACTTAGACAATGCTTCATGGGATATGAAAGACACTATTTTCTTAGCTTTATTTCTACCAAGTGTATTATCTGTCCATGCAATATTTACAAGTTATTATCATGAATGTCATGAGATGAGTTATCTATATGTATATCCTTAATGACATTTGATAACAAGATTTCTTTTGGAAAGCCTTTGCTTTGCAAAACCTTTGAAATTACTTGACTTAAGAAAACTAGTTTTATTGTTTGCTTAATCACACTTGTTTTATTAAAATACAACCTTAGTGACCTATATGCCTAAAACCCTCATTATTTTAATAAAGTTCTTCATTTTGGAGTTGGAAAATAGATGTTTAAATAGAGGTTTTATGTAGTGAATTTTACAAAATTCTAATGAATGAGAACATTGTTTAATCTATATTTTGAAACATTTCCTTGTTTTAGGATTATACTTGATAACATTCACTTATACTTGTCAAAATTAGGTTTTTATTACATATTCCTCAGGGCTTCTATTTTTCTATTAAAATCTTTATTTTGGCATTTGGAAATAGGTGTCCAAATAGAGGTCATTTCTAAATCCGAATTTTGAAATTTATATTTGAGATTGTTTCTTGTATAAAACTCATTTCATCTTTCTAAAATTAATTCCAAATCAAACCTACTCCTTAAGACTTCCATTTCTTTAATAAAACTCTTGTTTTAGAGTTGAAAAATAGGTGTTCACATATCAATCTTTCCCTATTACGAATTTTAAGTTTGTTGTTGGGGTTGAAACATAATGCTAACATATCTTTTTGTAAACTTTTCTTGTTTTGAAAATATCTCTTAGTAGATCTAAGCTTTACTCAACAAAACCATTCCTTCATGATACTTATTCCCTAAGCCCTTCATTTTTAATGCAAAATACTCATTTTGAAGTTGAAAAATAGCTTTTCTAAATATGGTTCTTTTTAGATCCGAATTTCCAAAAATCATTTTTGTTGAAACTAAAATAGATCTTAGACTTTCTAACATTTTTCCACTATTATTATGCTACTACAAATCCTTTATGTACATAAGACAAAAATCTAAGGCATTTATGTATTCAAAACAACTAGATCTAGTATACCATGCTAGTCATGAATGCAAATGCACTATGAGCATTATGTAGATAAGGTTAATAAGTGTTACATACACAAACATCAATAATAACAACATAAACCAATAATAAAGCAAAATAATAGCAAAACAACTCAAATAACAAGATCCACAACATTGTGATAGAAAGAATCACATGCTTAAGTGTTTCCACATCCCTAGCATAAAGCTCATGAGGATTTTTAGTGGAATCACACATATAGGATCTTGCAATTACATGGTTTATTATGGTAAGATATAGATTTATTACCTATTAGATGTGTGAAGCTAGAAAAAATTGAGGAAAAATATTGTGAGAGTGTGTGTGTGTGTGTGTGTGTGTGTGTGTCACGGCACAAGGAGAGGAGGAGAGGAGAGAAAAAAAATTGCAAGAGCTTTGTTTTGTTAAAAAAGAGAAAGTGAAATGAAGTTGGCATAAAAGGGTATTTATAAAAGAATGGATTAAGGTTTGTGTAGAATAAAAGAAAGAAAATAAAATAAATTGAGAGAGAGAGCATGGGGAGGGGGTCCCTGTTCTACAAGAGAGAGAGAGAGAGATGTGTGATATTTTTGTGTAATAAAATTCAAAATTCGAAAGTAACTTAAGTAATAAAAGTATTCGAAAAGTAAATGTAAGGAAAATGACGTAATATTGTAAGAATAGGTTGTAAGTGTTAGATATAATAATACACAAGGAATACTTAAGGGGGGAGGGGGTATTAAGTATTATAAATTTTTTGGTTTTATTAAACTAGATTAATTAACTAAGATAAGACAAAAGTTAACTTAAACAAACAAATACAACGGAATAAACTAATTAAAACTGATTAACAAATAAGTAGAGATAAAGAAGCATAGAGAGAGAAAAAGAGAAGCAACACAAGGATTTAACGTGGAGTTCAGCCCACAGCCTACTCTCCACGATGCAAATGCCTCAAAGAGGGCTTTCACCACTATATTGATTATTCTAAATTCAATACACCTCTTAGACGAGGAATTATAACAAAGCCTATCATAATAGGATTTTTACAAATGCCTTTCACAGTAGACTTCCACTTAATAAATCAAGTGTTGTGTTGGTAACACACGAAGACTTCTCCTTGCCTTCCACGAAGGACTTCTCGCCTAATTGCAATTTAAAACGATGCTGGTAACTCCGGAATAGACTTCAAATGCCTCCCGCTGAGGACTTCTCCCATAATCGCAATCAAGACAATGCTGGTAACTCCAGACCAAACTTTAGATGCCTCCCACTGAGGCCTTTTCTCAATGTCTCACACGAGGACTTCACTTTGCCTTAACTGAGGACTTTTAACTTTGTCTCTACGAGGACTTCTTTTACAAATGCCTCTTTTGAGGACTTTTTGACAAAGCTCCTATATGAGTAGATCTACAAACTGAAAAGCTCTTAAGGAAATATACAAATTTCCTTTACAAAGAAACGCTCCTACTTGAATAGATTTACAACAGAAAATACTTTAGGAATTTTATAAATTCCTTTTACAAACTGAGCTCCTTAAATGAGTAGATAAACAACTTTTGTAAATCTTAAACAGTACTAAAAAACTCTTCATTATAGTGTATCAGCAAATTTCGAAACATAAAACTAATTGTTCTCTTAAAAAGAATTTTACAAAATAACGATAACGAGAACAAAAACACAAGTGAAAAAAGCTTTACAGAACGTTGTTTTTGATTTTTTTTTACTGTACGTTCAAAAATTCTAGTATGTTTCATTCTGTTTCAAAAAGAAAAGAAAAATTCTATTTATAGCTCTTGATAAGAAATTTCCTATTATAAAAAAATTTCTGATAATCCGTATTTGTGTTTAATGTACTTAAAATTTTAATAACGTGTAAAAGTTCAAAAGCATTGAAAGAGCTTTAAATGCGTTTGACACGTGCATTAAATGCATTCCAACAGCTCTTTTCTTTTTCACTTTTACTTATATTATTATATTATTAAATTATAAATAATTAAAAAAAAACTTTTATAGTCGTGCTTAAGAACATGTCGAGCCCAAAATTATTTATTTATTTATTTATTTTTTATAAAAAAAATTTCAACGGTAAACTTCTGAAGTCGAGATTTGAGGTTGAGGCCTAACCTTCAACCCTTGACTTTATAAATTTTGCCCAAAACTCCAGCCCTTAACTTTTCAATTTTACCGAAAACTCCAACTCTTGACTTCATAGTTTTGCCTAAAACTTCAACACTTGACTTGACAAGTTTTGCCCAAAACTTAGTTTTTTCTCTTTATATGATGAATAGTGCCTCCACATTTCTTCTACTGGCTCGATAGCTTTGTCTTGACTTTTCTTTAACTTTTTGTTCTGTTAAAACTTGAACAACAGTAGAACAAACACAAAGCTATATATAATATATATAAATATTTTAAGAATTTAAACAATTAAAGATATTTGAATAATTAATTGTATAATGATTATTCTTATCAAAATCATTTGTGAACATAAGGTTCAACAATTTTCTCCTTTTTATGAGAATAAATATGTACAATCAATTATAAAATAATTCTTAATTGTGTAAATACTTCTCCCCCTTTCTCATCAAAAAGAAAAAATAAAGAAAAAAAGAACATAGACTTTGTTAAAAAAAGTTAACTAAAACAAAATCAAATTTCTCCCCCTATCAAAAGCACTTTTCCAAAAAAAATTCTCCATTTTTTAAAACAAACTTTTCTTCCTTTTTCTTATGAAAAACCGAGACAAAGAAAAGGAAATTTTCTTTAAAAAAAGTTGTCCCCCCTTGGTTCAAATAATCTTTGTTTTATTTTTTTTTAAATTTAAAATAAAGCATAGAAGGATATAAACAAATTCATAACAATAGAAAATTACAGAAGACAAACATTGGAATACAAGCACAAGCACAAACAAAACATGCATGCAAGTGCCGATTTTGTCTAAAGTCTACAATATTTATCAGCTAATGTCACGCCCCGAGGGGTACTCTAAATGTGGCAGTCCTCCGTACACAATACTAAAGCCTAGGAATGACTACCTTAGTCCCGCAAAGGCTTCCATATCATGTACATGGCGTGCATTACAACCAAGGGAACGTATCGGAGTAGCGCAATTTATATTGATAATAAATAAGTAACAAGGCAAAGAGAATACTTATCATAAAACATACATATTGCATTTCAATTCTTAGGGGCATATCCCTCTATTATCTTCAAATAAATACACATCACTAATCATATAGGTTATTACATATAAAGAATCTTATAAAATTACTTCATCTTATGATTCCATTCCCTTCATAGAAGCTCAATCATCCTTCCATGACTTCCTTAATGTCATGATCTTCAATTTAAGCCACGAGTATACCTGTTTCGATAAAATCTATAGGGGTATAAGCTACAACTAGCTTAGTGAGATATTCCTTTTCATTCGCACCATATAATCAAAGAAGTTCATTTAGATTTTCACTCATATGCTATGCAAACAATGCAACACATGGTTACGCAAATATATATAGTTATCCAGAAACCATATATAGAACGGATTTACCCCTTCGTATCAAAGGTTAGGGAATCAGGGTTGAAGGTCCTCGACCTTCTACTGCTAGTCCTCAGGTCCTGACCCACAGTGTTCGGTTGGCTCGGCTCCGAACCTAGAGTCGCTTTCCTCGAGCGATTTGGATTCTCTAGGAAGGAACATTGCCCGTGGCACCGCACGATCACAGCCAATCCAACTCTATGCATAGGAGTAGTAGCCTTCCGAAATAGATGTGACTCGATGGATGCTATGCGTGAGCGTTTTAGTTTTCTTAAGCCAAATCTTATTAAGGTTTATTAGGGGCGATCAATCAATTTAGCAAACAATAAACAATCATACAAGTAAGTAAACAAAAATTATTTTAAACAAGCAGTTTGAAGTTGCGATATTCTTAATTCTCATTTCACGCATAAACATAGAATCACATATATACACATAATCCCGAATTCCCCAAATATATATCCATTTTTATCTTTTCTTAGTATACTAATGCTACTATTTTACAAGCACAAGCAAGGTAACAAATTTAGGAGGAATAACTCACTCGTCCATTTTGCTATCTTCTTAGTCATAGTAATCCTCGGGTAGGATATTCTCGTGTCCTTCGTCACCTAGACAAAAGAAATACCCGGGATAAGTTTTTCATGAAATTCCTATCCTTGGATATTCTAAACTTTTCTTAAAATCGTGTTAAAATCGTATAAGAAGAAATTCCAACTTAAAATGGTCATAACTTGCTCATTTTAACTCGGAATTTCGCATAATATACCGTTTTCTACATATTCGAAAAGATTTATCTATTTCTAAGCTTATCTTTGTCATATACGGTCATTTGGGTTCCGAAAACATTGGGTTCAGATTTAAAACGAAAATTACCAAGCTTTTGCAAATCCATTTTCTAACTTAACTTTATTTTAAAGAAAATCTTTTTGTAACAATATGTATATAAAATATATTGACAAACACTTTGATCATATAGGTAAGCTCACTTTATATGCAAAAATCCTAATGGTAGTGTCTCAACAATTTATTTATAAAACAATTCATTTATAGCCTTACTTGAAAATTTCTTTTCAAGTACTTAAAGAAATTTTATATTTCCTAGATTGTTATAAGTGAGTATATTTTATTTTCTTCATTCTTTTCCAAGGACAAATAATTTTTCTTTTAACCTTAGTTTTTCATAAGTTTTACTTAAAAAAAAAAATCAAATTTATCAAAACTATATTAAGTTGATGAAAACCTTTTCAATTTTTATTTAGGATGGTTTTAGAAAATAAGTCTTGTCTTCTTATATCATAAGTTTTTGCTTTCTAAAACATATGTCACACACGCCCCAATGGGTACCCTAAACGTGACAGTCCGCCACACTCAATATAAAGCTTAAGTATGACAACCTTAGCCATTCCCAAAAGCTTTTATATTAAGTGTAAGGCGTACTTTCACAACTTTAGAGGACCATATATGGAATTATGAAGCTTAAGGAGATATAGAAATATTAAGAAAGAGGATTCACAATAATTATTCATTCATGGCAAAGACTTTACAAACTTAGGGACAACTCCCTAAATTACTAATCTATTATATAAATATTTGCATGCTAATACTATGCTACACTTTACCCAAGTTTCTAATGTTCAAGAGAGATTACCTGCCCGCATGGTCCACGTGGCCTTAACCATAAGTAAGGAAACTGCAAAAGATATCTATCGGGGTATAAGCTAATAGGCTTAGTGAGAACTATTTCCATAAATAACTTCTTGTAACAAGATTCAAACAAGTTGATTTAATCAAACAAATGTAATGCACAAGCACGTGGGCAAACAAGCATATAGTTTTCCGGGAACTATATGTTGAATGGATTTACGCCCTCCATTCGGGGTTTGGTGATACATAACCTCAATTCAAGTAGTTTTAAATAAAAAGTTTTCTTGCTCACGAGCACACATCGTCGAGCATTCCGAATCTACTTGATTGACCTTGCTTTCGGATCTACCGCCAAGCATATTCCATTAAGCCGCCAAGCAATCGCTTTCGGATCTCCCGCCAAGTGTTGCTTTCGACATGAGCTTACTATCCTTCTCACCCAAGGATAATAACCCAACCATGCAATGTGACTCACTTCGTGGTATGCATGAGTTCATTAATTTATAAAGTCATAACATAATTATTTTCAACTTTATGGCGATCAAGGAATTTCACACAAATCAATATTAAACACAATCACTTAGAACAATTCTGGCTTCGATATTCTTAGAATTCTTTCAAGGAATTATTTTACATGCATATCGGTTTATCTTTTCCTAACTCTAGTGCAACTAATTTACAAGCACAACAAGTATAGCATTTAATGGAAATAAACTCACGATGCCATTGTCGTCTATTCCTCTAAGCGGATGAGTCGTTCACACACTCCACTTAATCGTAATAATCTCGGGTAAAGGAATCCTTCTCGGGTCACCTAACCAAAGAAAATACCCACAATGAGTTTTTCTTGATGATTTTCTTGAATTTTGACAAAACAATGTCAAAGAACGTCAAAGTTCGTATAAAGAATGTTCCAACTTAAAATGGCCATAACTTGGTCATTTTAACTCGGAATCGCGCATATAATATACCGATTTCTACCTACTCGAAAAGATCTACCCATTTCCAAAATTATATCAACAAACAAGGCCATATAGGCTCTGAAAAAGTAGACAAAATTCACCACGGATTTCAAGTAAAAACAACTTTGGTTCAAGAAATCAAAATTTGTTTGATAAATACTTAGTTATCTATATAGTTGAAAAATTCTCTTTTTATAACTATATAACTCATATTTAAGCATGCTCAAGTGTCTTGTTGTCCAATTATTTTTCTTAGGTAAAACAATGTTGGTTGAAGCTTTTCGGAAATTGTTTTTGTAAATTTCTTTGAAATGAATACCTTGTTTTCTTTATTTTCTAAAAACGTTTTATGTTGGTTTTATTTATCTTTTTCTAAGTGACCTTTGAAAATAAAATTTTCTACTTTCTAAGTTACATTAATACTATATTTGAAGTTTTCTAGGAAATATGCTATTCTTCATTTTTCTTGTGTTTCCTTGTTTTGCAAAAATCCTTACTTGATATTTCTCATTCTTTTCTCATGTCTCATATTTTTCAAAAATAATCATCCATGCATAAAAACAATGTGGAACAATTAAGGACTTTTTGTAGAAAAACTAATTTCTATAATCTTATTAACTTCTTCTTGTAACTTGAAAAGAAATAACTTTATTATTTTCAAACCATAAATTTTCTTTGCCTATTTGTTTGCAAAGGTCTTTACTTAAAAATTTCCTTAGTCATCCATCTTATTTTCTTTCTTATGAAAAGAACCATTTTTGTCAACAAAATATTTTCTTTTGAAAAACAAGGTGGGATAATAAGGATCTAAGTGGCTTTTTAAAGTAAAAGTAGTTTATAAAATTATAGTGAGTTCTTTTTGTAACATGAAAAGGAATGAGTTTATTTTGTGTTGCTTTATAGATTTTATACTTTACATAAACTTATTTCTAAGTGACAAAATTCTTCTTTTTGTTTAAATAAAATTATGGACAACAATCTAAATGAACATGATTATGAGAATAATAATAACCAAAATAACATAAAGCATAAAATAAAGTCAAGTATTGGAGTCTTAGCTTTTTCAAGGCTCCCGGGACTAAGAAGTAAACTAGTCCCATAATAAATGAAAGAAAGAAAAGCTTGTTTTGACTTGATGAGGACAAGTCTAAGACTAGAGACTAGTCTTGAAAACAACTTGGAATAAATAAAATGCATTGAAATAAATAACTTGCATGAAAGGTAAATAAATTGCAAGATCATGAGCTTATATGCTCTAAATAGTATATATAGCTATATAGATATAGTAGATAGTTATGAACATAAAAGAAACATAAATGAACATAAGAGAAACATAAATGAATATAAAGGAATTATGATTATGGACAAAAACAAAGTATGAACCTATTGTTGCTTTCTTAACCTTCATGGTTTTAGAAAACACACATTAAGTTCATACTAAGTAGATGAACATGGAAACTTCTTGAAGAAACTTTACCTAAAAGAAGCTAGACTAGAAGAACTCTTGAAAGAACTTCTTGAGAGAATTTGAGAGAGATTTTAATAACTTTAGAGAAGAAGTGGTGTGAAAGAAGTGAAAGAAAGGGGGATTTATAGGAAATTGAGGAGTGATTTTTGTGTGATTAAAATAAAGTAAAATTAAAACAAATTGAGGGCATTAAGAGAGGGGGCGCCGGCCATGCATGGGGAGGGGATTTGATTTTATTTTTTGACTTTTTGGAAAGATAAAAGATGTAATATGTAAGGTAGATGTGATATAAAGTTATGGGAAAGGTAAAAAGTTAAGATTATAGGTTATGTAGAGTGTAAGAATAGGTGTAAGAAAAAGTAGAGATAAAAGAATAGTGTAGAATAGTAATGAATAGTGTAATGTAAAGTAGATATGACAATTAAAGTACCGGTAGTAAGAAAATACGCGTATAATAGCTATATCTGTTATTTTTACTTACCGAAAAATTACGAAACTGATATTTTTGGAAAACTTATATTTTTACGAGTCTAACGGTGTATTCGGAATATTTTTACTATTCCGGGCTTCCGGACACGTTTTTCGAGAACTGTGTCCGATCGGGTTCGAAGGACACCCGAATTTCACGAAACTGAAATTTTTATAAAACCTATGGTTATTACGAACTATTTAGCTAATTATCCCAACTTCGTTTTCTAGGGCCAAAGAAAACGGCAAGGCTGGATTTAGTTTGATACGGTAAACTAGGGTTTTGTTGACTTTTAGGTTTCCGTTTGACTTCCGGTTTAGGGTTTTATGCTAAACCGATTCCGAAAATTTGGGGGTTTACAACTTGCTCTTTCATTTCTTTTGAAAAGAATCATCTTTATTGATAAATCTGTTATTGTTAATATTCTTTTGAAAATGAGTTCCTTCTTTTTAGAAATTTGAAAATCATTATCTTTCCTAAGTGGGTTTGTAATTTTATTGATTTAATTCGTCTTAACTTTGAAAACTAGTTTGTTTTCTTAGTTTTATTATGAAGTTTAAAAGAGTTTAAATTTTAAGCCTTTTGTAAAAACTTTTAATATTAATAAATTATTTTACTAAAGCTTAAGTTAACATAATATATAAAGAAATATTTATTTCTTATGTTTCCTTGGTAATCTATCTTTGTTATTTAAGAAAACATTGAGAAAACTCTATTATAATAACTTCATGATTTCGTGATAAATCATATAATCAAAAGTCTAACTTGGAGTTTATTTAGTAAAGTAAAATTCTATTTTTAGATTAGTTGAAACATTAACTTATGTAGATGCAAGTATCATGAGCATATAAAGTAATAAGAATATAAGAAAATACTAGAATAAATAATAAACAAGAAATAAAATATCAAGTATTAGGAACCTTAGCTTCATCAAGGTATCCCGGTCAAGTATTGATGCCTTAGCTTTATCAAGGTATCCCGGGACTAAGAATGGACTAGTCCCGAAAGATTGAAGAAAATAAACAAAGGTTGTTTTTGACTTGATATGGACAAATCTAAGACTAGAAAGACTAGTTTTAATAACAAAATGAATAAATTGCATAACTTGGAAGTAAACAAATAACAAATGAGCTTATATGCTCTAAATAAATATATACATAATACTATATATAAGTTAGATTAGAAGCAAATAATAATAATAATAATAGTAACAATATAATAAAATAGAAAGCTTATGTACAAGAACAAAACATGAACATGTTGTTGCTTTTACTACTTATGTGAGTTTCAAAACAACACCATAGTCATGCTAAGTTACATGACATGAATAGATAAATGGTTGAAAGAAATTTTTACCTAAGGTATTTGTGTGGCATGAAGATGGTAGTGAATGTATGGTTATGTGGTTATGGAGAGATGGTAGTTGTATTGCATGAAGAGAAATTCTTGTGGATATTTAGTGAAAGAGAGTTTTGATAGAGGAAAAGTTTATGAAGAGAGTTTGTGTAGTGAATTTGAGAGAGTTTTGGTAGTAGAATGAATTGTGTGAAAGAATGAAAAAGGAAGGGGTATTTATAGAATTTTTGGAGTGAATTTTGGATATAATAAAATAATTTGAAAAGAAAAATAAATTGTTGGGAAGAGAGATAGGGGCACCAGTTTTGTTCTTTTACGGGGGGAGGAAATTGTTTTTATTTTATTTGTTTGTGTAATAAAGAAGTAATGTGTAAGTTGATGTGAATAAAGTTGTATTGGAAATAAAAAAAAGTAAGAAAATAGATATGTAGGTGTAAGAAATAGGTGTAAGAAAAAGTAGAGATAGTGAAATAGTAATAAATAGTAAAAAGTACTATGAATAGTAGACTAGACAATTAAAGTACCGGTAGTAATAAAAATACGCGTAATAAGGCGATATCTGTAATTTTTAGCTACCGAAAAATTCTAAAACTGATATTTTTGGAATCCTTATATTTTTACGAGTCTATTGGTATAAATGGAATATTTTTAATATTCCGAGCTCCATGACACGCTTTTCGAGAACTATCCCCATTTGAGTCCAAAGGACACTCGAAATTTGTGAATCCGATATTTTTATGTTACCCTATATTATTACGAACTATTCTAGGCTATTAACTTAATTTCGTTTTCTAGGGTTTGAAAACGCGGGATTGCCAGATCTTAAACACTAGGGTTTGTTATGGGATTTGTTGACTTTAGGGTTCCGATTTGACTTCTGGTTTCGTCGAGATATTCGTAAGATCATATAATTTTTTAGTTTTGATCGTTTTATATTTTTAGCTCGATGTCTATGGTTCTTATTTTATTTGTGATTATTTAATAGTTTTTAGTTCTCGGAATCGTTTAACTGAGTCTAGGGTTATGAGTTGACTCAGTTTGACTTTTGGTGAAAATTGAAAATTGTGATTCTAAAATTTTACAGAAGGATTTAGGATTTTATCATTTCGTTGTTAAGCGATATTTAGATCTATCGTTTCGATTCGTGTTTTAGGAATTGGGTAGATTATTTAATTGGCGTACGAACGTTGATTATACTGGTATTTGGACTTTATATTTTGTTTCAAGGGTTCTCGTTTTCTCAAGATCCAGAAAGCTCGTTCTTTATCTTATTTGGAATTAAGTTTTAACTTGATTCGATTTTTAGGGTTTCGTTTCCAGTGTTTTGACTCGGTCTAGAATTTGGTTTTTATCTTGAGTCAATTTTTCTGGGATTTGAATTTTGATTTTAGACTTCTAGGATTATTTTTAAGATTATGAAATTTTCGGGGGTTTACAGCTAAAAGACTTAAGATCAGATTTTCAAGGAAGTTTCTGGTTCAAGAATATTTTAGCACTCATCAATCTTTAACATGCCCAATTCTCCTCTTAAAGTGCAAAACCGTTCTTCACTCAAAGGTTTAATAAAAATATCAGCAAGTTGATGGTTTGTATCAACAAATTCCAAGTAAATATCCTTATTTAGAATAAGATCACAAATGAAATGATGTCTAATCTCAATATGCTTGGTTCTTGAGTGTTGAATGGGATTTTTAGTCAAATTTATAGCTCGTATTATCACACCAAATTGGTACACTTTCAAATTTTAAATCAAAGTTTAATAAAGTTTGTGCATAACAACTGTTAGCAGCTATATATTCAGCTTCAGCAGTTGATAATGCAACAAAATTTTGCTTCTTTGAGTGCCAAGATATTAAAGAATTACCAAGAAAATAGCATGTGTCACTTGTGCTTTTCCGATCTACTTTGCTACCAGCAAAGTCAGCATCAGAGTACCCAACAAGTTAAAAAAAAGTATGTTTTGGGATACCACAAGCTAATTTCAATAGTTCCGATAAGGTACTTGAAGGTACGTTTGATTACACCCAAGTGAGATTCTTTTGGGCAAGATTGAAATCGTGCACATACACATACAGAAACATGATATCAGGTCTAGAAGCTGTTAAATATAACAAACTACCTATCATGCATCTATACATCTTTTCACAAACATTTTTAACTTTTTCATCTTTGTCTAACTTTACACTAGTGCTCATAGGTGTAGGTTTAGACTTACAACTATCTATTTAAAACCTTTATAACAAATCAATAGTGTATTTAGATTGATTAATAAAGGTTCCAGATCTTGATTCCTTAATTTGTAGCCCAAAAAAACAAGTGATTTCTCTCATCATAGTTATTTCAAATTCTTTTTGCATGGACTCAACAAAAACTTTTATAAGTGAAAAATTAGTAGCACCAAACACAATGTCGCCTACATAAATCTGTACAATTAACGTATTAGAATTGTGATTTTTGATAAAAAGAGTTTTATCAATTATTCCTCTTGAAAATGCATTATTTATAAAAAAACTACTAAGTCTTTCATGCCAAGCTCTAGGAGCTTGCTTGAAACCATAGCAAGCTTTGTTCAATTTAAAAACATGATGGGAAATTCACTATTTTCAAAACTCGGTGGTTGCTCAACACAGACCTCTTCTTTTATGAAACCATTTAGAAAAACACTTTTGACATCCATTTGATAAAGGATAAAATCTTTATGAGCAGTATATGCCAAAAGCATTCTTATAGATTCTAGTCTTGCAATCGGGGAAAAGTCTCATCAAAATCTATCCCCTCTTCTTGTGTATAGCCTTTAGCAACTAACCTAGCTTTGTTTCTAGTTATTATTCTAGATTCATCCATTTTGTTTCTAAAAACCCATTTTGTTCCTATGATAGTTTTATTTTCATGCATTGCAACAAGATTCCAAACCTCACTCCTAGTGAATTGGTTCAGTTCTTCTTGCATGACTTGAATCCAAAACTTATCTTCTAAAGCTTCTTCCAAGGTGTTAGGTTCAAGTTTTGATAGAAGAACTAGATTGGTTATGTTTCTAATAGGTGATCTAGTTTGTACCCTATTTGAAGTTTCACCTATTATTAAGCCTTTTGGGTGTGAACTAGCATATTTTCATTCCCTAGGTAGATTACTAACATGCTCATGCACCTCATCAACAATACCATATTTTTCAACAGTAAAAACAGTACCATAATTTTCAACATCAGAATATGAAAGATCATTTATTCTATCACAAACATCATCAACATCATTATTAACATTTATAGGAGTCAAACAATCATAAAAAACGATATGTATAGATTCTTTTACACCAGAAGTTCTTTTATTATATACCCTATATGCTTTACTAGATGAAGAATATCCTAGAAAGATTCCTATATCAGATTTAGCATCAAATTTTCTTAGATATTATTTTCCATTTATTAAGATATAACACTTTGTGCCAAAGGGATGAAAATAAGAAATGTTTGGTCTTTTTCCTTTCCATATCTCATAGAGGGTTTTCTTTATGATTGCTCTAATAAAAATTTTGTTTGAAATATAGCAAGTGGTATTGACAGCTTCGGCCCAAAAATATTTTGGCAAATTATTTTTACATAACATGGTTCTAGCCATTTCTATTAAAGTTTTATTCTTTCTTTCGGCTACACCATTCTGTTGTGGGGTTCTAGGTGCTGAAAAGGTGTGTTCAATACCATTTTTTTCACAAAAATTATTCATTTCAAGATTTTCAAACTCTCCCCCATGATCACTTCTTATTAAAGCTATATTAAGACCTTTTTCATTTTGGACTTTCTTACTAAATCTAAAAAGGACATTATTGGCTTTGTCTTTAGAGGCAACAAAGAAAGTCCATGAAAATCTAGAGAAGTCATCAACAATAACCAAAGTGTATCTTTTTCCTCCTAAACTCAAAGTTTGAGTAGGACCAAAAAGATTCATATGTAACAATTGCAATGGCCTAGAAAAGGAAACTGCATCCTTAGCCTTAAAAGAAGTCTTAGTTTGCTTTCCTTATTAACATTCTTGACAAATTTTGTCATTTTGAAAATTTAAACTTGGTAAACCTTTGACAAGATTTTTCTTTGCAAGTTTTGAAATTAATTTCATGTTAGCATATCCCAATTTTCTATGCCATAACCAACTGTTGTCATTTTGAGAATATAGACATATTTGACTTGATGATTTAAAATCATTTAAATTAATTTTGTAAATATTTTTATGTCTATATCCTTCAAAGCATACTTGGTTATTATCAATTCTTTCTATAATACATCTTTTGGCATAAAATATTACTTTAAAACCATTATCACAAAGTTGACTTATACTAAGCAGATTATGTTTTAGATTATCTACCAACAACACATTATTAATAAAAAGATCTTTATTAAGGATAATGCTACATTTACCCAAAATCGTTGATTTTCTATCATCACCAAAGGTAACACTCTCTTGATCCATCAAGTCCACCTTTGAAAATTTAGAAGCAACTCCGGTCATATGCCTAGAGCATCCGCTGTCTAAGTACCATTTGTTGTTGCCACTTGAGGATCCCTACAAAGTAAGTTATTATTTCTTTGGTACCCATTTCTGTTTGGGTCCTCTTAGGTTAGAAACACATAAAACTTCTTTCTTAGCCACCCAAACATACTTGCTTTTATGACCCGAGAGCAAAACCTTCCTTATTGCACACTTGTATGCAATATGGCCAGACTTACCACAATAATTACAAGTGCCATAAGTGGCTTTTACAATCCGAGTCTTATGAGACTTATAATTCATGTGCCTATCATAGCCAATTCCATATTTGTTAGGATTAGATTTTTGCTTACCAAGGAAAGTATTTAAATTTTTCTCTCCTTATGTGAATTTAGCTATGACAGCTTTCGAATCATCTAAGCTAGATTTCATATTTATATTTTCTATTCTTAGCTCGTTTAGCTCTTTCAAAAGTTCATTGTGATTGATATTGTTGCTAGTAGATATAGGTTTATTGTCATCTTTTATAATTTTAATTTCTAAATCTAAAAGATCATTTTCAATTTTTAATTTATCATTGTGTTCAACCAGAATTTTATTTTCTTTTTTTAGTTTCCTATTTTATTTCTAATTTCATTAATTTTCATATTCATGCTCCTAAAATTTTCATGCAAGCTGCCTTTTTTAGAATCTAGAGCAATTATTATTTCGTCTTTTTCTTCATTTTTAGTTTTAAGCTCATTAATTTCATCTTGAAACTCTTTTAACTTAACTAAAGCATTTTGCATCAGATTTTTAAGTTGTTTGTTATCTTCTTCAGATATTTTAAGCTTGTTACAAACCTTTTTATACATGTCAAGCAATTCATCATTTAAGCAGGAAGTTGAAGGATTGTTTACCTCATCATGGATCTAATGACTCTTCATCACTCCAAGTAGCAATAAGTGCTTCCCTCTTGGATCTTTTTTGTGCTTTCTTAAGAAAAGGCAGTTTGGTTGGATGTGTCCTGGTTTCTAGCACTTGTAGCACACAACATCCTTCCTTTCCTTTCTAAAATTTGAGGAGCTGCCAACCTTCATAAATTTGTTGAAATTCTTGGCAAACAACACAACATCCTCGTTTGTCTCCTCTTTATGAAAATCATAGTTGGTTACCTTAAGAGCAATAGCCTACTTTTAGAATTCTTCACTTTGATTCTTGATGAGCTCATGAGTCTTAAGTATACAAAGAAGTTCTTCTTTCATCAGTGTGCAAAGATCCTTGGCTTCCACTATTGCTGTCCGTTTTGCTTCTCATTCCTTTGGCAATGATCTGAGCAATTTTGAATTTATTTCAACATTAGTAAAGCTCTTGCTCGAAACACTTAAAGGATTAATGATATTAATGAATTTATCATTCATTTGATCAATTGTTTCACCAGACAGCATTTTAAAACTTCCAAATTGACCAATCAACAAGCTAATTTTAGTGTCTTTGATCCTTGAAGTTCCTTTATAAGTTACTTCAAGTTCATCCCAGATTTCTTTAGCAGATTTACAAGTACAAACTCTATTGAAATCACTTTCATTCAATCTACAATGAAAAATATTCATGGCAGCTCCATTATATTCCAGTTTTTTCCAATCATCTTCTAAATGTTGATATTCATTTTTATTTTCAATTGTAAAAGGTCCTTTTTCAACTAATCTCCATATTAATCTATGTTGAGTTTCAAAAATATATTCATTCTATACTTCCAATAAGGATAATTACCTCCACTAAGCAGCGGTGGCCTATTTATAGCTTAACCCTCCAAGAATCCTACTGTATTAGAAGCCATGATCTTATCTCTTTTACGTTTAAGCAATCAACCACAAGAGACCAGGCTTTGGTACCAATTGCGAGAAATAATAATACACAAGGAATAATTAGCGGGGGAGGGAGGGAAATTAAGTATTACAAATTTTTCGATTTTACAAACTAGATTAATTAACCAAAATAAGACAAAAGTTAACTTAAACAAACAAATACAACAGAATAAACTAATTAAAACTGATTAACAAATAAGCAGAGATAAAGAAGCATAAAGAGAGAGAAAGAGAAGTAACACAAGGATTTAATGTGGAGTTCGGCCCACTGCCTACTCTCTATGGTGCAAATGCCTAAAAGAGGACTTTTACTACTATATTGATTATTCCAAAATCAATACACCTCTTAGATAAGGAATTACAACAAAGCCTATCATAATAAGACTTTTACAAATACCTTTCACAAAGGACTTCCACTTGATAAATTAAGTGTTATGCTGGTAACACATGACCAGACTTCTCTTTGCCTTCCACGAAGGACTTCCCGCCTAATCGCAATTAGGACGATACTGGTAACTTCAGACTAGGCTTCAAATGTCTCTCACTGAGGACTTCTCGCCTAATCGTAATTAGGACGATGCTGGTAACTCCAGACTAGACTTCAAATGCCTCCTACTGAAGACTTTTTTCAATGCCTCACACGAGGACTTTTCTTTGCCTCCACTAAGGACTTTTAACTTTGCCTCTACAAGGACTTCTTTTACAAATGCCTCCTTTGAGGACTTTTTGACAAACAGCTCCTATATGAGCAGATTTACAAACAAAAAAACTCTTAAGGAAATATATAAATTTCCTTTACAGAGAAATGCTCCTACGTATATAGATTTACAACAAAAAATACTTTAGGAATTTTATAAATTCCTTTTATAAACTAAGCTCCTTAAACAAGCAAATAAACAACTTTTGTAAATCTTGAACAATGCTAAAGAACTCTTACTTATAGTATATCAGCAAATTTCAAAAAGAGCACTAATTGTTCTCTTAAAAAAAATTTACAAAATAATGAGAACGAGAACAAAAACAGAAGTAAAAAAAAACCCTACAAAACGTTGTTTTCATTTTTTTTTTTAATGTGCATTCAAAAAATTCTATTATATTTCATTTTGTTTCAAAAAGAAGAAAAAAATTCTATTTATACATCTTGATAAGAATTTTTCCCGTTATCAAAAAGTTTCTAACAACCCATACTTATATTTAATGTACTTAAAGTTTTAATAACGTGTAAAAGTTTAAAAACATTGAAAGAGCATTAAATGTGTCTGACACATGCATTAAATTCATTCCAACAGCTATTTTCTTTTTCCCTTTTACTTATGTTATTATATTATTAAATAATAAATAATTAAAGAAAATTTACTGTCATGCTTAAGAACAGGTCGAGCCCATTTTTTTTTTAAATTTATTTATTTATTATAAAAAAATGCCGAAGGCAAACTTTCTAAAGTCGAGGTATGAGGTCGAGGCCTAAACTGTCACGACTCTAATAAGGGGGCCTAACAGGATTTATCTAAAACCATCATATCACGTGTGCACCCGTAACATGAGAGCCGTCTTGTATGTCAGAGTGTACAAGACTCTATTTATTTATAGAAGCTTATCATATAATTGATATAATATATTACAATATCTCAACTATGGAATTTGATTTTCCAATTTCTACCAAGATCGCAGAGAATCGGTATCCCCTACCAAATAGTGAAATTGAGTTTCCAAACTACAACATACAAAATTCAAAATTCATCTATTTTACATTCTAAGTTTCCATATCCTATATTTCTATCTTCAATAAGGTTTGTTGGAGAAGCTCTCTTCACACTTTCCTAGCCCAATCCCAATTAGTAATAATCCTGCACAAAAAATGTAGGGGGGGTGAGCGAACCACGGCTCAGTGAGTTCATTCCTCACTACTACCGGTCACGTAAGTTATCAAACATTAATTATACACTCATGCAAATCTATCTATACGCAATATGAATGCATACGTGATGAATGCAAGCAACACATCTATGGGGGTCCGGAACCATAGACGATGTAGATTTACCTGTCTACACTTCAGTTGTCTCCCATACTTACCCGCATGGGACACCTCGCCTTAACCGTACGAGGCTGCCTGGTGGTTTCGTCCATCCAGACTCACCCAATGCTTAACCGCCATTGGTAACAACAAATATTCCCCAACGTGTTCACGTGATTTACGCTGGTTAATATTTAAATATATATAATGCCAATTTAATGGCCATTCTTACAATCCATCACCAATCTATGGTGAATCGCACAAGTAGACCCTGACTCGGGTAACATCTACTGCCAATACAAACCATCACCTATAAAGGTGAATCCGGCGGATAGACCCAAACTTAGGTAACATCTATCGCCAAGTGACCAGTGGACCCAAATTCAGGCCACATCCACTGTCACAACAATACTCGGAAATATCCCATGTTTATCTCATAAACTCTTTTAGTATAAATTCTTCCTTTTCCAAGGATATAAAAATAACCTGGAATATTCCAAGTCGGATTTCTTTAAAATACATTTCGAAATGCTTTTGATGTCAAAATTGGGACATTTCCTACAAGGGGAATCAAGCACATGCGACGAGTATATCCGATTAGTTTAGTCGAATAATTATCTTTATCCATTTATGCAGGTGATCATGCGGATGATAAAACTCACATCAATCAGTCATTCCATACAAGCAATACATTCAACATAACAGCAAACAATAACAATTACAAGCAAATAGTAGATCATCAGAATTCCCTCACCTGTGGTCCTTGCTAAGCTACTGGCAGTCCGGAATTGATCTATTTTCCTATGAAATGAAATAACAGATATTTATTATTTTACTAATCTATTCTTCTATTTGTTCCGAAGATAAGATATTTGAAATATCATATTTATCGGATTAGTTTTGGTATAACTAATTCTGATAATAGACATATTTTAGAAATTACGTACTCCTTTCTTTTTATGGTCTTACTTACTATTCTAAGCAGAGTTAATTGGAAACTAATCGCCTAATTCAATTACTAATTCTATTTTAATTAGTTACCAAAAAAAATTATATATTTTATTTATATAATATACTAATCTTAGTATTAGTGATACTCATATAAGTAGTAGTAATACTAGTATCAAAGATAATGGTGATTATATTAGTTTTAATATTATTACAAATAGTAAAAAAAAACAATTTTAATTATAAAAACAATTTAATAGTTTTAGTAACAAAATCAATAATATCAATAATACTAATAATAATAAATAATAATAATAATAATAAATTTCCAAAAATGGATTATATTCCATCACATTAAGAATTATACTAATTGTCTTATACATTTTAATTAATATTATTACTAAAGTAATTTTAGTCTTACATCTAGATTTATTATTATTTCAAAATAATATTTTTGAAATTCTAAAAATTCTTTTAATAATATTAAGGATATTAATAATTAGAATCTATTATGCAGAAATTATTTAACAAAATAATTTATATTCCTAAAGAAAATTTATTTTTAGATTAATAGTAATAGATTAAATAATTAAACATCCTATATCAGAAAAATAATTTTATTTTTAAATTTAAATAAATAACTTTCGGATTTAATATGATTATATTATAATATTACTATTACTATTCCAGAAAATAAATAAATACCAGAAAAAGAATAAACATTCTAAAATTATTTAAATTATTATTTATTATATAATTATTTATATTTAGCTTCGTTTTTCTTCTGGCCGAGGGATGCACGGGGTCGAGTACGCCCGTACACCGTGGCTGGCCGAGGGTTGCACGGGGTAGAGTACGCCCGTACAACGTGCTGGCTGAGGGGTATACGGGTTAGTATGCCCGTACAACGTTGCTGGCTGAGGGGTATACGGGTTAGTACGCCCGTACAACGTTGCTGGCTGAGGGGTGTACGCCCGTACACTCAGCCTGCGCTCATCAGGAAGCACTGTTCATCGTCTTCAACCTTAGTTTTGATCCGATTTTCCATTGTTTTACACACATAAATTCATTCTAATTCATTCCTAAGCATTTATACATGATATTTATATACATATAACAATTAAAAACATCAAAACTCGCGGAATGAAAATTACTTACCTCAAGCTCGTTTTTGAACGTTTTTCCAGATTTTTGTTCAAATTCTTGAACTGGGTTGTTTCGAGCGTTTAAAAAATCGGTTCTTGGGTTGGTTCTTCTCCTAATGAGATGTAAATGAGTTCTGGAAAATTTGGAGGAATTTGAAGTTCGTTTGCTTGTTCTTCTAAGGTCCTTAGTATGTATATATATATATAAACAAATGTAAAGCTTCAGCCGTTTTTCATCCTTGAACTGCTCCTGTTTATCTTCATTCATTTCCTTGTTTGATTATCATAAATATAAGGGTGATCTGTCATGACTCCATTGGCTTTAGAGAAGATTTGGATGGACTTTTATGCAAATTATTGAGGAAATTCGGCTCACATCCTTCAAGAGAATCACAGCCCTTTAATTTCAAACAAAACGCCTCCAGCAAGTGGCAAATGCATATATATTAATTATATATTAGTTAGTTGATAATTATTTTAGATTTAGGATATATATAAATAAAATATAAAGATAAGATAATGAATTTATAACCATATAAGGAGGGAATAAAAATATAAATTTGTGAAAAAATCAATTTTGTGGGTTTAAATGGTACGTATATTAAATACTGATTTAGTAATATTTTTAGATGAGAAGTTCCATATTCGGTTATTAAATATTCTAAACAATATAGTATACATGGAATTTCTATTAAAGATATCTATATAGTGTTTGAATTTTCGCTTTTTTGGTTGAATTTAACCGCGTTCAGAGAAGGAATTCAAAGTGAATTCATACGTAAATACGTAACGAAGCAAAATAGGAAAAAAAAAATGCAAGTTAGTTTGGATATATGGAAATATAAAAACAAAAAGAAGATGATAAATTTATGACCAATAAATATGTAAGGAGTGAGAAAAATATAATTTGTGGAAAAAATTTTAATTTTGTGGATTTAAATGACACGTATGATAAATACTGATTTGATAATATTTTTGATAAAAATTTACATACCAACAATATTAAATATTCTAAATACGATAGCATAAATAGAATCTTTAGTTTAATACTTTTACTTATCTGTTTTTATACCTGCTATCATAAATTATATTTTATTTATTTAAAAGTTTCGTTTCTGGTATTTTGATAAATTAATAATTATATTGTCCTTAATTCGACTTTATTATAAATCTTTAAGTTTTGAAATTACATATGAAATCATTTCTATTTATAAATTTATTAGACTTTTTATTAGATTAGAAATTTAGTTTTAATTTTATATTTGTTACTCAGTTCTTTTTACTAATTATAAATTACTGGATTATATCAGACTTTTAGTTTTTATAGACTCAGAATTATTTAACTTGAATGTTTTAATATACATATATATCTATTTTACATTAAAACTTAAGTTCGTAAATATTAAATAGTTTTCTTTATTCTTTATTATGAACTTTTAAGGTCTTAGTGATAAAGATTCTCTATAATAATTTATTAATACTTAAAAATTTAAGATATGAAAAATTTGGAGTGATTTTTGCTGCTCGTTTTAACCATTCTTTTAAAAATTTATATTATATTTTTAGTATTTATTAAAACTAGATTATGAGAAATTAGGGGGATTACATCCTCCCCTCCTTATGAAAAGTTTCGTCCTCGAAACTTGTAGGGTTTATCTGAAATTCTAATAAATTTTGTATTTATGATCTATTCTACTATAGACATTTATCTAGTATTTATAGTTTTATATTTCTACAACAGTCAAACTAATAAAATGTTTTATTTTACCAACTATATTTCTTTCTATAATTCTCGTAAATACCTTATTTTATATGCTATCAGTAGGGTAACAGTTTTAATGGTCACGAACAAAAACTCAATAACCACTTATAAAATCATTGACTACGGGTATGCATCAATTGAATGATTGAGATTCTCCTTTTAATGTTCTTATCATCTCTAAAGGTATAATTTATATTTGCTACGGTCTTCTATAGATTCATTATAGTAAGGAAAAATATGATCATCTATTCCATCTCATTTTTCTATAGTTGTCTTAAGGTCCTTTACTAGTGTGATTATTGTAATACCTCTAGTAAAATCTCTTGTCTTATTGCATCGTCAACTATTCGTTCCTTCTACTCTTATCACCACATATGTTGTAATAATTCTCCAAATATATTCACATCCAATATCAACTTAAAATACATATGGTAGTAAATTTGATATCTCCATGTTCGTTTCGTCTCTCATTTGTGTGTTATTTCAGTCAATTACTGTAAAATAAAGACTAGAGTTTCTTTTGGTCTTTCCTCAATACCTTTTACACACTTTCATATCATCATAATCATCAACATTTTACATCATTACATAACTGATTTCAGTACAAGTAATTTTGATATTCTCTAAGACATGATAGTGAGCAGTACAAATCCTTTATTGGATATTTCTAATCACCATACTTCTACTGGTTTCCTATTATTTAGCTAGTTTAATCATTTGTAATAACATGAGGAAATATCATGTCCTTGTTTTCCACATAGATTACATCTCCTGCCATTTCTCCTCTTAAAACAGTGCTTCACTTTATGCCCGACTTTTCCACAATAGGAGCATTTGCCTTTTAATTCTGGGCATTTTTGAGGATGATGCTCTTTGCTACACTTCCAACATTTGATATGGTAAGGCCTTATCACTGCAAGTTTATCCTTCTGCAATCTTGAGCATTTATTGTTTTCATGATTGTTCTTGGTTGATTCTTTGATTTTTATTGTCGTTTCCTTAGTTTTCTCATTCTGCCCTTCCAAAAATTTTTCCTTAGCATATTCTATGACTCTTGCCCTTTCCACGTTTTCAACATATGTCTGTAGCTCATGCTCTTCTAACTTAGTCCGAGTTTCCGAGTCTAATCCATTTTTAAATATCTGTACTTGCCAGGCTTCATCGTTTCTTAATCTCTGAGGAGCATATTGCATCAGTCTCCTAAGTTCACTTTCATATTCATTAATACTCCTTTTTCCTCTTTGCATGGTAAACAGTTCGACAAATAATTTATGACAAAGGCTAGCAGGGATGTATTCTTTCAAAAATTCTTGTCTGAAGGCATCCCAAGTGATTGTTTGAGGCAGTGTGTTCTTCTTGGTGTCCCACCATATCCTTGCATCTTTCCTTAACATAAAAGTTCCATACGTTACTCTCAAGTGTTCTGGGACTTCATATGCCTCAAAGGAACGCTCAATTTGGGCTAGCCAATCTTCAGTCTTGTCAGGTTCATCCTTCCTTCCATTAAAGAATTTATTCGATTTAATGATGTCGGGAAGCATTGCACCTTCTGTTGTCATCCACTACCTAGAAAGGGAAAATTATGTTACTATATAGTTTTTAAGTTATACTTTATTTCTAAGTTTTTCAAAAATCTAATTAATAGCGTACTTAAGCTATTCAATTTATTTAGAGACTTCGATAATTTCTTAGCTATATACCATTTCTTTATTATTAGTAGTATTATTAAGTTAGGTATATTTTATTACCTTTGTTTATATGAATTTATAACATTTTATGTTGCATATTCATGCTTCTGTCACGACTTCAAATATACCGAGATCAAGAATTATCTTTTCTGTTTAAACCAATAATACTACAACCACAGGAAAAATTCCTATCCTTCATTCAATCTCCTTAATATGTCAACTTTCTAGTATATTGCCAGAGGGGTGCTTGCAACCTATAATATATTTAGAAGCACAACAGATATTCCTACTGAAGTGTTGTGTTCCATTACCTATAGCTATTGAGTTCTTCTTTAGATCCAATTCATATGAAAAGGAGAAGAGGTACATTTCGTGATCTTGCTACTTAAATTTAATGAACCTAGAAGCTTGTGGTTTGGCTTTTAATTCAGGGTTGTAATGTCTTGCGACATTAGAATAAGATGTAAAGTTTGTCATTTATACCTTTATGGACAACATATGCTCGTATGATAATTGTAATATATATATATATATATATTCTCTAAATGTCTACGACTTTTAATTTATCAACTTAGTTCATTTACCCAAGTTCTACCCAATCTCACATTTGGTAGGTTGCTTCTACCTCTGACAACCTAGGGCTCTGATACCACTTCTGTCACGACTCTAATAAGGGGCCTAACAGATTTATCTAAAACCATCATATCACGTGTGCACCCGTAACATGAGAGCCGTCTTGTATGTCAGAGTGTACAAGACTCTATTTATTTATAGAAGCTTATCATATAATTGATATAATATATTACAATATCTCAACTATGGAATTTGATTTTCCAATTTCTACCAAGATCGCAGAGAATCGGTATCCCCTACCAAATAGTGAAATTGATTTCCAAACTACAACATACAAAATTCAAAATTCATCTATTTTACATTCTAAGTTTCCATATCCTATATTTCTATCTTCAATAAGGTTTGTTGGAGAAGCTCTCTTCACACTTTCCTAGCCCAATCCCAATTAGTAATAATCCTGCACAAAAACTGTAGGGGGTGAGCGAACCACGGCTCAGTGAGTTCATTCCTCACTACTACGGTCACGTAAGTTATCAAACATTAATTATACACTCATGCAAATCTATCTATACGCAATATGAATGCATACGTGATGAATGCAAGCAACACATCTATGGGGGTCCGGAACCATAGACGATGTAGATTTACCTGTCTACACTTCAGTTGTCTCCCATACTTACCCCATGGGACACCTCGCCTTAACCGTACGAGGCTGCCTGGTGGTTTCGTCATCCAGACTCACCCAATGCTTAACCGCCATTGTAACAACAAATATTCCCCAACGTGTTCACGTGATTTACGCTGGTTAATATTTAAATATATATAATGCCAATTTAATGGCCATTCTTACAATCCATCACCAATGGTGAATCGCACAAGTAGACCCTGACTCGGGTAACATCTACTGCCAATACAAACCATCACCTATAAAGGTGAATCCGGCGGATAGACCCAAACTGGTAACATCTATCGCCAAGTGACCAGTGGACCCAAATTCAGGCCACATCCACTGTCACAACAATACTCGGAAATATCCCATGTTTATCTCATAAACTCTTTTAGTATAAATTCTTCCTTTTCCAAGGATATAAAAATAACCTGGAATATTCCAAGTCGGATTTCTTTAAAATACATTTCGAAATGCTTTGATGTCAAAATTGGGACATTTCCTACAAGGGGAATCAAGCACATGCGACGAGTATATCCGATTAGTTTAGTCGAATAATTATCTTTATCCATTTATGCAGGTGATCATGCGGATGATAAAACTCACATCAATCAGTCATTCCATACAAGCAATACATTCAACATAACAGCAAACAATAACAATTACAAGCAAATAGTAGATCATCAGAATTCCCTCACCTGTGGTCCTTGCTAAGCTACTGGCAGTCCGAATTGATCTATTTTCCTATGGAATGAAATAACAGATATTTATTATTTTACTAATCTATTCTTCTATTTGTTCCGAAGATAAGATATTTGAAATATCATATTTATCGGATTAGTTTTGGTATAACTAATTCTGATAATAGACATATTTTAGAAATTACGTACTCCTTTCTTTTTATGGTCTTACTTACTATTCTAAGCAGAGTTAATTGGAAACTAATCGCCTAATTCAATTACTAATTCTATTTTAATTAGTTACCAAAAAAATTATATATTTTATTATATAATATACTAATCTTAGTATTAGTGATACTCATATAAGTAGTAGTAATACTAGTATCAAAGATAATGGTGATTATATTAGTTTTAATATTATTACAAATAGTAAAAAAAAAAATTTTAATTATAAAAACAATTTAATAGTTTTAGTAACAAAATCAATAATATCAATAATACTAATAATAATAATAATAATAATAAAATAAATTTCCAAAAATGGATTATATTCCATCACATTAAGAATTATACTAATTGTCTTATACATTTTAATTAATTATTACTAAAGTAATTTAGTCTTACATCTAGATTTATTATTATTTCAAAATAATATTTTTGAAATTCTAAAAATTCTTTTAATAATATTAAGGATATTAATAATTAGAATCTATTATGCAGAAATTATTTAACAAAATAATTTATATTCCTAAAGAAAATTTATTTTTAGATTAATAGTAATAGATTAAATAATTAAACATCCTATATCAGAAAAATAATTTTATTTTTAAATTTAAATAAATAACTTTCGGATTTAATATGATTATATTATAATATTACTATTACTATTCCAGAAAATAAATAAATACCAGAAAAAGAATAAACATTCTAAAATTATTTATATTATTATTATATAATTATTTATATTTAGCTTCGTTTTTCTTCTGGCCGAGGGATGCACGGGTCGAGTACGCCCGTACACCGTGGCTGGCCGAGGGTTGCACGGGTAGAGTACGCCGTACAACGTGCTGGCTGAGGGGTATACGGGTTAGTACGCCCGTACAACGTTGCTGGCTGAGGGGTGTACGCCCGTACACTCAGCCTGTGCTCATCAGGAAGCACTGTTCATCGTCTTCAACCTTGGTTTTGATCCGATTTTCCATTGTTTTACACACATAAATTCATTCTAATTCATTCCTAAGCATTTATACATGATATTTATATACATATAACAATTAAAAACATCAAAACTCGCGGAATGAAAATTACTTACCTCAAGCTCGTTTTTGAACGTTTTTCCAGATTTTTGTTCAAATTCTTGAACTGGGTTGTTTCGAGCGTTTAAAAAATCGGTTCTTGGGTTGGTTCTTCTCCTAATGAGATGTAAATGAGTTCTGGAAAATTTGGAGGAATTTGAAGTTCGTTTGCTTGTTCTTCTAAGGTCCTTAGTATGTATATATATATATATAAACAAATGTAAAGCTTCAGCCGTTTTTCATCCTTGAACTACTCCTGTTTATCTTCATTCATTTCCTTGTTTGATTATCATAAATACAAGGATGATCTGTCATGACTCCATTGGCTTTAGAGAAGATTTGGATGGACTTTTATGCAAATTATTGAGGAAATTCGGCTCACATCCTTCAGAGAATCACAGCCCTTTAATTTCAAACAAAACGCCTCCAGCAAGTGGCAAATGCATATATATTTTATATATTAGTTAGTTGATAATTATTTTAGGTTTAAGATATATATAAATAAAATATAAAGATAAGATAATGAATTTATAATCGTATAAGGAGGGAATAAAATATAAATTTGTGAAAAAAATCAATTTTGTGGGTTTAAATGGTACGTATATTAAATACTGATTTAGTAATATTTTTAGATGAGAAGTTCCATATTCACGTTATTAAATATTCTAAACAATATAGTATACATGGAATTTCTATTAAAGATATCTATATATGTGTTTGAATTTTCGCTTTTTGGTTGAAATTTAACCGCGTCCAGAGAAGGAATTCAAAGTGAATTCATACGTAAATACGTAACGAAGCAAAATAGGAAAAAAAAAATGCAAGTTAGTTTGGATATATGGAAATATAAAAATAAAAAGAAGATGATAAATTTATGACCAATAAATATGTAAGGAGTGAGAAAAATATAATTTGTGGAAAAAATTTAATTTTGTGGATTTAAATGACACGTATGATAAATACTGATTTGATAATATTTTTAGATAAAAATTTACATACCAACAATATTAAATATTCTAAATACGATAGCATAAATAGAATCTTTAGTTTAATACTTTTACTTCTCTGTTTTTATACCTGCTATCATAAATTATATTTTATTTATTTAAAAGTTTCGTTTCGTGGTATTTTGATAAATTAATAATTATATTGTCCTTAATTCGACTTTATTATAAATCTTTAAGTTTTGAAATTACATATGAAATCATTTCTATTTATAAATTTATTATAGACTTTTTAATTAGAAATTTAGTTTTAATTTTATATTTGTTACTCAGTTCTTTTTACTAATTATAAATTACTGAATTATATCAGACTTTTAGTTTTTATAGACTCAGAATTATTTAACTTGAATGTTTTAATATACATATATAATATTTTACATTAAAACTTAAGTTCGTAAATATTAAATAGTTTTCTTTATTCTTTATTATGAACTTTTAAGGTCTTAGTGATAAAGATTCTCTATAATAATTTATTAATACTTAAAAATTTAAGATATGAAAAATTTGGAGTGATTTTTGCTGCTCGTTTTAACCATTCTTTTAAAAATTTATATTATATTTTTAGTATTTATTAAAACTAGATTATGAGAAATTAGGGGGATTACATAAACTTCAGCCTTCGACTTTATAAATTTTACCTAAAGCTCCTATTTTTGACTTTATAAATTTTGCCCATAACTCCAGCAATTGACTTTACGATTTTGCCCAAAACTTCAGCTCTTGACTTCATAGTTTTGCTAAAAACTTTAACACTTGACTTTACAAGTTTTGCCCAAAACTTTGTCTTTTGTCTTTATCTAATGAATAGCGCCTCTACATTTCTTCTACTAGGCTCGATAGATTTGTCTTAACTTTTCTTCGACCTTTTGTTATGTTAAAACTTAAACAATAGTAAAACAAACACAAAGCATATATATATATATATTAAGTATTTAAAAAATTAAGGATATTTAAATAATTAATTGTGTAAAGATTATTCTCATCAAAATCATTTGTGAACATAAAGTTCAACAGTAAGGATGTAAGAATAGGGAATGGATGACTGTACTTATGAGTGATTAGAAATCAAAAAGTAGATTAGACAATTAAATTACCGGTAGTAATGAAAATACAATAAAAATGCTATAATTGTAATTTTTATAAACCCAAAAATTATATAACTAATATATTTAGAAATCTTATGAAATTATGAGTCTAATGGTACTAATAACATATTTTTGGTATCTCGAGCCCTAGGACACGCTTTTCAAAGCATGTATCCAATCAAGTTCAAAATAGGTCGAAAAACTAATATGAATTTTTAAGCATCCTAAGATTATTACGAACTAATCTACACTCTCCGCTCATATTTCGACTTCTCGGTTTAAGAACATGGGGTTACCAGATTAAAAGTGCTAAGGTTTCCTAAGGATTTATTGACTTAGGGTTTTGATGCACTCAAAACCGATCGTATCAAACCTTAAAATTTATAAACCTAGAATTAATCCTACGATCGAGCAAAGGCAAGTATACCTATTCGAAATAGAGTATGATTAAAATTAGGTATCATCCTCAGGAATCTAAGAAACAATTACTAGTGTTACCCTTTCTCCACTATTCAGTTTAGTTCTTAAATTAATATGTATTATCATCAACTACTAATTAACTAATTTAATTAACCCTAAGATCCTTATGAAAGCTTTTAAGAATTATAATCAATCATAAGATATGCAACATACCCCTCATCTTGTTCCACCCTAAACCCTAACTTTTCATATAAAGATATATTGATTAATGACTCATTCACTCCTTGTGCTGCATGAACTTTCTATTAAACTAATTACTCCCTCGAGTTAATCAATTTCTAATCTCGCATGGATTAATGGAAACCTCTACCTAACTAATATCAATACAAGATCACATTAAAGATCCTAGTTCATAAGCAAAGATCAAATCTTTATTGCAGCAAATCAAAGTTTCTCTATCTCTAGATGAAACATGTGGCTTTCCTATTCATGAAGATCTAACTTACTAGATAAAACCTCTTCCATCTAATAAGAATCATGCATGTAATTAACTTTGCACATAAATCAATCACAAAACAATTATAATACATGAATAGATACAAAAGTATAAACTTCTCATTAATCAAGGCAATTCAATTCATATTAGGTTTAGGGTTTCACAAGATTTAGGGTTAGGAGTCTACTCCTCCATGGAGTTTACAAGAAAAACACAATGTCTAGAGTAGTAGAATAAAAACATGATGTAGAAATACAACCCTAGAATGATCTTGTGATAATCTATGATGTCCAAACAATCTTTCTCTTCCAAGTGCATCTTTTCTCTCCTAAGGTTCCCAACATACGGTCCAACCTCCTCAATAAATCAATAAGGTGGCTATTTATAGTATAGGGAAAAGTCATGTGTGCATGGGGGATCTGCACGGCCATGCTCGAGGCCGTGCACAATGAGAAAATCATCACTTTTTCTTCTCGGATCGAGTTATTAGCTTTTGCACTACCTTGTGCAGCTGCTAAGGCATGAATTAAGATACTTGTTGGTTACCTTCTTTCCCTCTGCACAAGCATCTGAATGGCTATGCATGAACGTTGTGCACAATTGAAAATCAACACTTTGTAGTCTTTGTTAAATCTTTCCTTGTTTTTACTCAAATCATCCATAAATCTTCCAAATGAGTACTTAAACCCTGAAAAACAAATATTCAACACTTAAGTATCTTTCTCTTAAGAATTTCACATAAAATTAATGCAAAATTATATCAATTGAGTATAGAAAATATGGGTCTTTTAACACTTATCAAACTTCCCCACACTTAACCATTTTCTTTTCCTCAAGCAAATAATTAAGAGCAATGAAGATCTGTCATCAAATATGCGCAAATAATTTTTTTAATTTCTTTAGATTATAGCGACTCACTTTGTATCTATAGCTCAAACCTATTATATAAATGTAATTAGCATACTAAAATCAAAATTCTAAGATTAATCCAGGTAAGTTAAACTTTACCCCTACCAATTGATAATAGCTTCCAAAGTCACAAAAAAACACGAAGTCAAGCAATAGTAAAAGAGACCCAGTTACACTTCACCACTCATTAATGAATATATAAACTCTTTAACAACTTCTCTAAGCACAACAATCTAGAGTGAAAGTAATTTCATCAGTCCTTCCCTTGGATTTCCTCATTTTAGTTTAAATCTCTTCATAATTTATTAAAGCCTTTAGAGGGACTAGTCTTAGCCCGTATCTTTTCTTTTCTTTTCCTCTGGACGGGTTTTTGCCCGCATCTTTTTAGCTCAATTTTGTTTTCCTCAAGTTCAAAAATTGAACTTATGCCATTCCTTCCTTCTCGTTATAGTGAGTTCAATGAGTCGGCATATCCCAGGCTCATCATCTAAGTGACCAGGTTTTAAAGGGGCCCTAGAGAACTCTCTCTCACTCTAACATTCAAGGTTGGATACTCATAACTCAAATGCTTGAGTCATTGGAGTAAAGTTTTTCTTTTTTCAAAAGAGATTAATTCTGAGAAGGATCACCAAGTGATGAATTTCATATGCTCTTTCACTAAAGATTAGGAGGGCTCTCAAAATTTTTGAAAAGAAAATATACAAATCAACAAGTTCAAAAATATAACCATTTAACTTTCAACCAAGGACTTCGATTCACTTTAGACTCTAGATTCCATTACTAATTAGCAAGTAAGTTTACCCCACCTAGATTTTATCCTACAATTTCAAATAACTATATTGATCACAAAATAGGTGAGTAAGGTGCTACATAAGCCACTTTCATTTTAATTCAACTTAGCTTGAACGCCTTTTTTTTTCGAATATATTTTCAAGATCTATTAATTCATAATTAGCTTTGAAGCACAATTCCAAACGTGAACATATGGGGATTTTTTATCAAGATCAAAATAAATTTCAATTTTAAACACAATTAAATGATCCAATGCATAAAGAATGTATAGTCAATACCCAATTTTTCTTTCTTAAATATCCCTATCCCCACACTAATGTGAGACATTATCCTCAATGTCATTTCAATAAAGAACAAATAAGGAAAAGGGAAAGAAAGAAAATTAATACAAGTCAGCAGGGGTTTTATCATGAGAGAGAGCAAATAAGGAAAGAGAAAGAACACTAGAACTTCATGGTTCATGTGGTTTGAGCATGAGTTTCTCGCAACTGGTAGGAGAAAAGAGAAAAGCCAATGAAAATGCAGCATCACCATTAATCTTATGAACCCAAAATAGATCATGCTGAAGACAAAACGAAAAACAAAAAAAAAAAAAAAGCAAAGCTAAAAAGAAGTTAGCCTATCCTGAAGTCTAACCAGGAATCCTAAAAGGAGGCTCAAAATTATGAGTTGTCCCACAATAGGGCACTCATTAGTAATCACAGATAAGTAAAAATCAGAATATTGGATCATTTATCTCCATCATTATCCTCATCATTAGAGCCACTAGGGACTCCTCAACATCACCATCTACTACATCCTCCATCATCACCCTTATCTCCTCCTCTTGTTCAGCTTCCTCATCATCCTCCTCTTCTATAGGTGAATCAGAGTAATTCAGATACAACTTCAAAGGTAGATCATAGGGGGGAAGAGAAAAAATGACCAGCAATTTTCTCCAAAAATGCTCAAATCGAAGCTCTAAAACGTTTATTCTTCTTCCTCTCTTTTATATTAGCTTTCCGTTCTTCATAGAAGTCTCTTTGTAACCACTAAAGATCACTTTCAAATGTAGGGTCTGGAGCTAGATGCAGATAAAGGAGTGAAAACTCCTTTAGAAGGTGGGGACTCCTTTAGAAGGAGTGGAAAGATCGCAAGCTTAACTAACCCCATCCAGGAAATGGACCATCAAAAATATTCTTAGCAGGTACTCCAAAGTTAGTTGGTGATGGTTCCAGAAATCTAAAACTTTGAGGAACTTTGTGACATAACCATCATAGTAAAGTCCCTTAGTCCTTGGATCTATTGTCACATTAAACTTTTGAGGAACTTTGTCACATTAATCTTTGTTTTAGTAGCAATACTGTACAAATGAAACAGTTCAAAGTTGTTTACCATACCATGACTACTCTTGTGACCTCCAATGGTATGTGCCAACAAGTGGTGAACCACTTTAAAGTTGAGATAAGTCATTGATGTGGCTTTAGAACAAGATGGTTGGTATCGAATAACAGCTCCACACAGCTGCTCCCAATACTGCTGTGCAGTGAGATCAGATGGCCAGTGTACGTAGTTTTGTAAAGCTGGCCTCATTGCATTCTTCAAAGTCATATAAACCCAGATAGATGCCAAAATTATGAGCATAGACATGCTATTGTTTGCCATATACTTGAAAATACATGTCATATTTGTCTAACTGGAGAGTAGATAGGAATTCCAAAGTAACTTCCCTATAGGCTGGCTCGTTTATCTCAAAGAATGAGGCCTACGGTCCTACACTCAACAGTTCCCGAATTTCTTGCAAAAGGCCATATTCTCGGAGTAATTTCCAATCCAAATATTCATTATTCATGAAGGCTTTCGCCTTGAGCTTTTCTCTCCTTTGCTTGCTCTACTCTTGCTCAAGAGTATTTGACAAAATGAGTTGGCCCCACGTCTTCTTCTTCTTGTTGAGGCCGCTTCTTTTTTTTGGGCTTAGAAAGTTGAACCTTGTCGTTTAGATCGTGGCTTTGTAGACTTGTGTGCTACTCGTTTGGTTCTCACCATTTCTACATTAAGGACAAGCATATATCAGGGACATTATAAAATCAATAGTGAGCAAGTGTGAATCATAACTCGGTATAAATAGAACACAACTCATAGATGTGCTTGGTGTTTATAACAAGGATGCAACAACTAAATAGGAACAACTAAATAAGAATAAGTGAAAATCAAGCCTAATAATAACAAAAACAGGGTAGTTCAGTCACTTGCAAGGCCGTGCAGATAGTAGTGCAGACTTTAGCCATAGGGAGAAACATATTAAGTGAACCACATTTATCATGAAATCATTAAGAATATACCCATTTAATCTTAGATTTGTGAAAACCCCAATATCTTATACATAAAACCCTAGAATTCTGAATTAATCAATATAAGCATGAATGGTGGAAACTAACAGCAAACAATGATAGTAAGACAGCTTAATTGCAAGGAAAAAGCGAAAGCCCTACAAGTTTTTCGCGTCCATAAATCTCATGAACCCTAACATTCAAGATTGATCAGACTAATAAGGAGTGCTTCGCGTAAATAATCATGGAAACTATGATAACCACAAGCAAAGAATTCATTCATAGTATCTACAGCTCATGACTTCAACAACATTCTCAAAACCAAACACATGCAACCATAGCTCACTTAAACCCGCTCACCGTGACAGAAAAATTGGAGTTCCAAATTGCATGTGCACGAAAGAAAGTGAGGGAAGGAACGATACTTACTTGAGTGTGGAAGCACAAGTGAAAATTTACAAGAATTTATGATCTTGATTGTGAGAGTGGTGGTATGGCGGTGGCGTATCATAGAGAGAAGAGGAGGTTTGTGATGTTAAAAGTAACGGCAATGAAAGAGTGAGAGAGAGGAGACAGGTTTATATTAATTTTTATTTTTTTAGATGCGTGCTTGGGCTCCCGGACGGCCATGCTCGAGGTGCAAGGTATGAAAAAGTGCACCGAGACTTCTCCTTGGTGAGACTTAGAGTGCACGGGCATCTGCACGGCCCCGGGGTGAAAATCAAGACCTGAGAGTTTGTTATCTTGATATCAAGTGTTTCTTAGCTACTGCATGGCCATGCTCGGGGCCATGCAGGGGTGGAAAAAGTATCCATTAGCTCTCTTAAATTATGCCCTATCTCAAGTCTGGGCTCAACTTTATGCAGGTATTTACAAGTCTTACGAGTTTTGTGCACCTCATTATGAGTGAATAAGGCTAAAAAGAACTTACCAGGTACGCTTGAGATTAAAACTTAAGAATTCTTACTTGAAGTTTTGTGTCCCCACACTAAAAAATCAATTTTACTCCCTTCAATTAAGTGAGGAACCTTCCAAAATCTGCAATTTTGACAGCAATAGAACAACTTAGGATAGTGAAAAGAAAGAAAAACTAAAGGAAACTAAACTTACCAAAGTTAGACATGGGTTGCCTCCCAAGAAGCGCACTTGTTTAACGTCATTGGCTCGACGTCCTTCACTTTCGTCAGCTAATTGTCTGGTGATTTGAGTCGAAAGTCCTCTCGATTCTCACGTTTGTTCCGTCACTCAAATAGAGTTTCAAGCGATGGCATTGACTTTAAAATTGTCATGATCCGGGTGTTCAAGCTCTACCGCATGTGGAATACCTTCTTAACCACAAAAGGACCGGACCATCTTGACCTCAATTTTCCCGAAAAAGTTTTAACCGGAATTAAACAAGAACTTGGTCCCCTTCCTTGAACTCCCTTGACTGGTGGATGTGTGAATCATGATATTTCTTTACTTTCTCTTTGTAAATCCTCATATTTTCATAAGCTTGCCTTCTCCACTCATCAAGTTCATTCAATTGCAGCTTTCTTTTTACTCCAGCATCTCCTAAATCAAAGTTAACCAATTTGATTGCCCAATGTGCTTTGTGTTCAATCTCCACTGGAAGGTGGCATGATTTCCCATAAACCAGCCTATAGGGAGTAGTCCCTAAAGGTGTTTTGTAGGCTGTTCTATATGCCCACAAAGCATCGTCAAGCTTCTCGGACCAATCTTTTCTATTATGCTGCACCGTCTTCTCGAGAATTCTCTTTAACTCACGATTGGAGACTTCCACTTGACCACTTGTCTAGGGGTGGTAAGGTGTAGCAATTCGATGTGTGACTCCATATCTTCTCAACACCTTCTCCATTTGGACATTGCAGAAATGTGTTCCCCTATCGCTTATGATAGCTCTAGGGGCTCCAAACCGTGAAAATAGCTTCTTAAGGAATTTTACAACAACTCGTGCATCGTTTGTAGACAGTGCTTGGGCTTCAACCCACTTGGACACATAGTCCACTGCTACTAAAATATATTTATTCCCATAAGAAGTGGGGAATGGTCCCACAAAGTCGATGCCCCATAAGTCAAAAACTTCACATTCAAGAACAAAATTTTGAGGCATCTCGTTTCTTCTCGAGATATTCCCAACATGTTGGCAGCTATCACATATGGCACAAAGACGTTGGGCATCCTTAAATATTGTAGGCCAATAGAAACCGGCCTCTAAACTTATGTGCAGTCCGTTAGCAGAATAGTGACCTCCAGCAGGTCCGAGTGACACTCACTCAAAATTTTCCAGCCCTCTTCGTGGGGACACACCTCCTAACCATTTGATCACCACAAACCCGAATAGGAAAGGATCCTCCCAATAGTAGTATTTAAGTTCTGAAAAGAACTTCCTTTTTGCATGAGAATTAAGGCCATCGGGAAGAACTCTAGCTACTAAATAATTTGCAAAATCTGCAAACCAAGGTGTTTCTACATTCATGAGCTGATATATGGCATACAGCTTCTCTTTCGGAAAAGAGTCATTGATATCTTCCTCCTTGAGTTCCTCTAAATAGGGATTCTCAAGTCTTAAGAGGTGATCGGTAGCTAGATTTTTCGCCCCTTTCTTATCACAAATTTCCACATCGAATTCTTATAGGAGCAGTATCGAACGGATTAGTCTAAGCTTCGCATCTATTTTAGTTAGCAGAAATCTCAAGGCCGAGTGATCCGTATATGCGATCACCTTGGAAAAAATGAGATACGACCAAAATTTATCAAATGCGAACACCACAGCCAGCATCTCTTTCTCGGTGGTGGTATAATTAGCTTAAGCACTTGTAAGAGTTTTGCTAGCATAGTATATAGGTTGAAAATGCTTATCATGCCTTTGACCAAGAACTGCTCCAACGGCATAATTGCTAGCATCACACATGAGCTCGAAAGGCAAACTCCAATCTAAAGCTATCATGATGGGTGCATTTGTCAACTTCTCCTTGAGGACATCAAAGGCATGGTGGCAGTCAGATGTAAAGTAAAAACACATATCTTTCTCCAATAGCATAGTTAGAGGACGGGCTATTTTGGAGAAGTCATGAATGAAGCGTCTATAGAAGCCAGCATAGCCTAAAAAGCTTCTGATGGCCTTGACTGAATTTGGGAAAGAAATTTAGAAATCACCTCCACTTTTGCTTGATCAACTTCAATGCCTTTGTGGGAAACTTTATGGCCAACCACAATGCCCTCTTTACACATAAAGTGGCATTTTTCCCAGTTTAATACTAGATTTGTCTCCTCACAACAAATTAGCACCTTTTCCAAGTTCTCTAAACAATCCGAGAATGAGTCCCCAAAAACTGAGAAGTCATCCATGATTTTTTCTACCAAGTCGTCAAAAATAGCTAACATACACCGCTAAAACGTAGCCGGTGCATTGCATAACCCAAATGGCATTCGTCTAGGCATATGTGCCATAAGGGCAAGTGAAGGTAGTCTTTCCTGGTCCTCTGGAGCAATCGGTATCTGGAAGTACCGACATCCCATCTAGGTAGCAGTAGTACATATGTCCGGCTAATCTCTCCAACATCTGATCTACAAAGGGAAGAGGGAAATGGTCCTTCCGAGTTGCATCATTCAGTCTCGATAATCTATGCAAACTCGCCATCCTGTTATGTGCATTGGAATAAGTTCATTCTTATCATTGGGGACCACAGTCATCCCTCCCTTCTTTGGTACAACCTGTGTCGGACTAACCCACTTGCTATCAGAAATAGGGTATATAAGTCATGAAGCTTAATGACTTCCTTTTTAACCACCTCTTTCATATTGGGGTTTAGCCTTCTCTGTGGCTGCACTACCGGCTTCAATCCTTCTTCCAAAAGAATTTTGTGAGTACAAAAAGAGGGTTGATACCTTTTATGTCTGAAATTTGCCATGCAATTGCTTGCGTGAGCTCTCAAAACTGTGAGTAATCGATCTTTTTGTTCTTGTGATAAATCCGAAGCAATGATAACCGGAAGCTTGGAATCTGCTGCAAGGAAGGCATACTCCAGGTAGTCTAGTAATTGCTTTAATTCCAAAATAGGCAGTTTTTCAATAGAGCTCTCAAGCCTTGCTTCATTGCCCGCTTTTAAGTTTTCAAACCCACCAAGAGGTGTAATCTCTTCTGCAGCATCAAGTTGTTCTTTGCAAGCTTCTACTTCTGGTTTACTCACACTTTCCTCCTCTCCTCTTGTCAAGCTCAACTCTAATTCATCTTTGCATAATAATTCAGCATAGTGTTCAATGATTGAGGAATCAATAATATCGACCGAATAGCATGAATCATCTGTACTCATCGGATACTTCAAGGCCAGAGTAATTGTAACCACCAGCTCTCATCACCTACCCTTAATGTGAGTTTACCTCCCTCTACATCAATCAATGCTCTAGCGGTAGCGAGGAAGGGTCTTCCCAAAATGAGAGTTACATCTTTGTCTTCATCCATGTCAAGAACCACAAAATCAACTGGATAAATGAACTTTCCCACTTTCACCAAAACATCTTCAATTATCCCTTAAGGACTGATCAGCAAGCTGTAAGCTCATCCTGGTGGGTTTAGGTTTAGCAAGTCCTAGCTTCTTAAAGAATGAGTAGGGCATCAAGTTAATACTTGCTCCCAGATCTGCTAAAGCTTTTTCAACATTAATATCGCCAACCACACAGGGGATTGTAAAACTGCCAGGGTCTTTTAGCTTTGGAGGAAGCCTATTTTGAATGATAGATGAGCAATTGGCCCCAACTTCCACTGTAGAAACATCCTCCAATTTTCGCTTGTTAGATAAAAGTTCTTTCAAGAACTTTGTATACTTCGGCATCTGTGAAAGCGCCTCAACAAAAGGAATGTTAATGTGTAATTGCTTAAATAAGTCCAAGAATTTACAAAATTTTTCCTTGTCCTTTGTCTAATTGAGGCGAGCTAGATATGGAATTTGTAGCTTATACTCTTTCGCAGTTGGTGGTGGTGATTTTTGTTCCTTCTTTGATCTATCGGGCTCTACTTCTTCTCCAATAGGATTTTGACTCTCATCTTCATCCTGATCCTTCGATAAGTTGAGATGTAACTCCTTCCCACTTCTCAGATTAATGGCCTTTACATGCTCCCTAAGATTTGGTTTAGTATTGCTATGGAGTGAACCTTGAGGTTTCTCAGACATCAACTTAGCCAATTGGCCAATTTGCTTCTCAAGGTTACGAATGGAAGCCTCTTGATTTCTACGACGAGCATCAAAATTGTGAATAAACTGTGCCAACACATCTTCAACATTCGACTTTTTCTCAGGTGGTGGTAAAGCAGGGGGTTGTTGAGGTGCTGGTAATTGTTGCGGTTGTTGCCTCTGAAATCCTGGTGGATTGTTTGATCTTTGAGCATTTTGGTTGCTCCATGAAAAATTAGGGTGATTCCTCCAGCTAGGGTTATAGGTATTACTATAGGATTATAATTCCCTGAAGTTCTATCAAACTTATTCATAAAATTGACATCCTCGATGCTAGAAGCAACACTAGAAACATCATAGTCCCCTATTGAACTCATAGGAGCCCCATTCTGAGACAAAATTTCTACATTCGGTATATAGCTTGATCCTGCACTTGATATAGGTTGCATTCTACTCATCTGAGCTGTAAGTGATGCCACTTGTGCTTGAAGTTTAGCAATCTCATCTGACTCATGCATGGCAGCAACATGTCTTGGTTTAGTCCTCTCACTGTGCCAGTAGAATGTATTACGTGCCATATCATCAATTAAATCATAAGCTTCAGGAGCACTCTTTTTCATCAAACCTCCACCAGCCACGGTCAATCATTGTCTTCAATTGATCACCAAGAGAAGTATAAAATATCCGAATTAAATCATGAAGGGAAATCCCATGGTGAGGACAATGCCGAAGAAGTTCCTTGAATCTTTCCCAGACTTCATACAGTGACTCTCCCTCAAATTGGCGAAAGAAAATATCTCATTCCTCAAATGGATTGTCTTGTTAGGCGGAAAGAATTGCTCCAGAAATTTTTGTGCCACTTGAGCCCAATTGGTCAAAGAATGAGGAGGTAAGGAATTCAACCAACTACTTGCCTTATCCCTAAGAGAGAAAGGGAATAGTCTAAGGCGTATAGCATCCTCGGAAACTCCATTGCTTTTAATAGTACTACAAATCTGCAGGAAACTTTTTAAGTGAGCATGTGGATTTTCTGTAGTTCCCCCACCAAATTGGTTTACTTGCACCATCTGGATTAAAGCAGGCTTCAACTCAAAATTGTTTGCCTGAATTGTAGGCATTGCAATAGGTGGTGCAACTCCATCGATCGTGGGCATAAACAACTCACACATAGGTCGATGAAGATCATTTGCAGCGACTTGAATTGGATTATTTCTGTTCCCATGAACCTGATTCAAATCCATTCCTATCTCCATCCATGGCTTGGTCTTTCTAGGTTGGTTCTCCTAGCTCTCAACCTTCTACGAAGTGTTCGTTCAATCTCAGGATCAAGGTCAATATATTCCGATGAGGAACTTCTTGGCATAAACTGCAAAAGATGAAAGCAGATTAGAGTTTATGAAGTATCCAAGAAGAAAGAGAAATAAATTGCAAAAGAAGATAAATGACTAAATTAGTAGCTAATCAGGCTGTCCTAATATTGCTAGATTCCCCGGCAATGATGCCAAAAACTTGATGCGCTCAAAACCGATCGTATCAAACTTTAAAATTTATAAACCTAGAATTAATCCTACGATCGAGCAAAGGCAAGTATACCTATTCGAAATAGTATATGATTAAAATCAGGTATCGTCCAGGAATCTAAGAAACAATTACTAGTGTTACCCTTTCTCCACTATTTAGTCTAGTTCTTAAATTAATATGTATTATCATCAACTACTAATTAACTAATTTAATTAACCCTAAGATCCTTATGAAAGCTTTTAAGAATTATAATCAATCACAAGATATGCAACATACCCCTCATCTTGTTCCACCCTAAACCCTAACTTTTCATATAAAGATATATTGATTAATGACTCATTCACACCTTGCACTGCATGAACTTTCTATTAAACTAATTACTCCCTCGAGTTAATCAATTTCTAATCTTGCATGAATTAATAGAAACCTCTTCCTAACTAATATCAATACAAGATCGCATTAAAGATCCTAGTTCATAAGCAAAGATCAAATCTTTATTGTAGCAAATCAAAGTTTCTCTATCTCTAGATGAAACATGTGACTTTCCTATTCATGAAGACCTAACTTACTAGATACAACCTCCCATCTAATAAGAATCACACATGTAATTAACTTTCCGCATAAAGCAATCACAAAACAATTATAATACATGAATAGATGCAAAAGTATAAACTTCTCATTAATTAAGGCAATTTAATTCACATTGGGTTTAGGTTTCACAAGATTTAGGGTTAGGAGTGTCACGCCCTAGAGGGTACCCTAAACGTGGCAGTCCGCCACATATAATATTAAAGCTAATGAATAACAACTTTAGTCATGCAGGAGCTTCGATATCACATACAAGGCGTGCTTCCAAGATAGTAGGAGACTCACAGGGGTATTACATTTAAGTAGATAATAAAAGCGAGCAAGAACTTATATAGATAAACATGAAACCTTCATTTAAATAATAATTCCTTACATCATCTTAGGGGCATTTCCCGGTCTTAAAAGTCTATCAACAAGATAATAGAACACAAACTTACTATAGAGATTTTCCTAGAAGCCTATGTTCAAACTTAAATACAGATAGCTTCTCCCAAAAACTGCTAGTAGCTTAAACTCGTACCTCGCATACGGGGCTCCTTGGGGCCAACTAAAGATAATCATACTGTAACAAAAAGTTATAAGGGTATAAACAAATCTAGCTTAGTGAGATAATTCCATCTACAAGACATTTCCATAATTCAAACAAGTATTTTAAACAATCATATGAGAATGCACCAAACATATGAACAAACAAAATACACATGATTAACCGGAAATCAAGTGTAGTATGGATTTTACGCCCTCCATGTCGAGGGTTGGGAGGTTACAGGCCCATATGACCACCAATATTTGTAGATTTACCGGTTCCTGCTCACCCTGTAGACTTCTTGGCTCCTACTAGCCCATGTAGACTTTCCGGCTCCTACTAGCTACCACTACCATTTCCTTGTTTCCCCACATGAAGAATAGTAGTGAAATAAATGTGACTCATAATTATGATATGCATGAATTAATTTTAATATATATTTGACCAAATAATGTTAAGTTCAAGTTGAAGGTGATCAACACAATTTTTCATCATATCAATACAAAAATCACAATTTATTTATCAAACCTTCTTTCGATATTCTTAACTTATATTCAACCAATCATAATTTCCAAGTCACACAACAATTATTTATTTTATCTCTTTCTTAATTGCTAGTGCTCCTACTTACAAGCACAAATAAGGAAATGTAACTTAGTAAAAGGATTAACTCACTCCATGTCGGTAGATCCTAATCGAAGTAATCTTCCGAGAAGGTGATCTCGGGTCCTTCTCCACCTAAACAAGATGAAATACCCAAAATGAGTCTTTCATGAAATTTCTATTCTTGAAGATTCTAAATCTTTCTCAAAATCGCTATAAAATCGTATAAGAGGAAATTCCAACTTAAAATAGCCATAACTTGCTCATTTTAACTCGGAATTTCGCATATAATATACCGTTTTCTACTTACTCGAAAAGATCTATCTATTTCTAAACTTATTTTCATCAAACTAAGTCGTTTAGGCTCCGAAAAAGTGGTGGACAGATTCACCACGAATTGTTATAAACTTGTTTTTTTTTCTTTTATTCAAAACTCATTTTGAAGAGGTAGATATTATAACAATTTGAAAAACCTTTGAAATGTATATACAGACATTTATTGACTCATATCAAATGTATGAAGTTTAATGAAGTTGTCTCAAATAAAAAGTAAAGTCTTTTAAATATTTTTGGAAAGTGAGAGCTTTTGAAATATTCCTTTTTATTTTGCTTTGAAAATATCATAAGTTATTTCAAATGAGTATTTTCTTTTCCTAAATTTAATTTCTGTAATCCCTTTAAATTCCTAAGGAATGATTTTATTTGCTTAGTTTCTAACTTTTCTTTTGAAAGTAATAACAATTCTATGTTTAGAGAAATAATTCTTTGTTTCTTGAGATCATTTCATTTTGATGAAAAGAATTTCTAATACTCAATAAAAAGGGAAGTTTTAGTAAAACTTTTGTTTATTTCAAAAAGTTCTTTTCTATGTATGCTTATGAGCTCCTCTAGATTTCTTAGAAAAGTTTGTTTAAGAAAAATTACTTCTTATTTCTAGAAAAGAATCTTTATTTTCAAGAAAACATTTCCTCATTTATTTTGTTGAGACAAAAATCATTATGTTCATGCATGAATATGAATCATAAAGTTATGTAAACATAAAGAAACATAATAACTTGAAAGAATAAGCTAATAAGGAAATAAATCAAGTATTGGAACCTTAGCTTCATCAAGGTATCCCGGGACTAAGAAAAGACTAGTCCCAAAAAGAAAAAGAAAACGTTTTGACTTGATGAGGACAAGTCTAAGACTAGAAAAACTAGTCTTAAAAACAATATGAAAGTAAATAAATCGCAAAACAATTGAGCTTATATGCTCTAAAAGATATATATAGCTATATAGATATATTAGATATAAAAGCAACATAAAGAAATTAGATGATGAACAAAAACAAAGTATGAACCTATTGTTGCTTTCTTTAACCTTCATGGTTTAGAAAACACACACTAAGCTCATACTAAGTAGATGAACATAAAGAAGACTTGAAGAAAAATTACCTAAAAGAACTAAACTAGAGATAACTTCTTGGAAGAGATTTCTTGTACAAATTTGAGAGAGTAACTTTAGTGTAGGAAAGGTGTGAAAGAAGTGGAAGTAAGAGGGGGTATTTATAGGAAAATGTGGGAAATAATTTATGTTAATAAAATAAATAAAAATGAAACAAATTGGAGATGAAAGAGAGAAGGGCCGGTGCTAATTTGAGGGAGAGAGGAGTGAAATTTATTTTTTTTTTGTATTTTTGTTAATTAAAAGTAAGATATGAAAGATGTAAAGTATTGGAAAAGAAAATATGTAAGAAATAGAGGTATGTGTTGTAAAAGTAGGTTGTAAGAAAAATTAGAGATAGATAAATAGTGTAGAATAGTAGTAAATAGTGTAATGTAAAGTAGACATGACAATTTAAGTACCGATAGTAAGAAAATACACGTATAAATGCGATATCTGATATTTTTAACTACCGAAAAATTATGAAATTGATATCTTTGAAAATTTATATTTTTACGAGTCTAACGGTATATTCGGAATATTTTTACTATTCCGAGCCTCGAGACACGTTTTTCAAGAACTGTGTCCGATCTGGTTCAAAACGAGTTATGGTTTTACTAAACTGATCTTTTTAAGCTTCCTTAGATAATTACGAACTATTCTATCGCCTAAACTCTTTCTTACTCTCTTAGAGTTTCTCAAACAGGAATGCTGTACTTAAATGATTTACGTTAGACTAGGGTTTTGTTGACTTTAGAAATCCGATTTACTTCTAATTAGGGTTTAAGCTTTAATTTGATTACAAAACTTCAGGGGTTTACAAGGAGTCTACTCCTCCATGGAGTTTACAAGAAAAAAACAATATCTAGAGCAGTAGAATAAAAACATGATGTAGAAATACAACCCTTGAATGATCTTGTGATAATCTATGATGTCCAAACAATCTTTCTCTTCCAAGTGCGTCTTTTCTCTCCTAGGGTTCTCAACGTATGGTCCAGCCTCCTCAATAAATCAATAAGGTGGCTATTTATAGTATAGGGAAAAGTCATGTGTGCATGGGGGGTCTGCACAACCATGCTCGGGGCCGTGCACAATGAGAAAAAATGGGTTTTTGACATCTTTAAGTTCTGCATAACCTTCTGCATGGCCATACATGTAAGCTTCGGAAAATTTCAGTAAATAATTCCAAGATGAATTTCGAAAATAAACCCTAAAAATCACTCCAAATTAAAACCAAATTTCGACAAGTCCTAAATCACGAACGAATCCAGAAATTCTTAATCTTGAGAAAATGAAAATCCTTAAAAATAAAATAAGAACTCAGTGGTCTTCAAATTCAAAACCACGACGTACGAAAAATTCCATATTTAACTTCAACTTATAAAAACGGGTAATATAAAGCTCAAAAACAAATTATTAAAAAGCAAATAACAATTGACTTTCGAAAATATAACTCAATTCAAGAATTTCGAAAACATTAAGAGATATTAAATACTTATAGAAATAAAATTTAAAATAAATTTCTCAAATTAAATATGTTGTATAAACATAAATATCAGTTTCTAAATTGGCAAAGGTCTAAACCGGAAAATCACTCGGAAACCCTAACCGGAATACAATAGCTTAAGTCTGGCAATCTAGCGCCCTTAACCCTAGAGGCTGAGGTATAGTTTAAATATGTAGAATAGCTCGTAGTAATATAAGTTTATTTAAAAACATTATATTGGTAAATTTTTTACCTATTTCGAACCCGTTCGTATACAGACTTTGAAAAGCATGTCCCGGGGCTCGAGATATAAAAAATATACCATTAGTACCGTTAGACTCGTAATTTTATAAGATTTCTAAATATATCAGTTATATAATTTTTCGGGTTATAAAAGTTACAGTTATAATCTTTTTATCGTATTTTCATTTCTACCGGTAATTGATTAGTCTTTTGCACTATTCATTTTATTTCATTACACAATTTTATTACTTTTATAATGTATACCCCAGGTTTCCTAGTAATCAAGTAAACTTCGGAAACCGGAAAATGAAACCCTAAACCGATTTAGTTCAAGCTCTTTGAGAAAGACTAAGAAACCCTAATTCCGGCTTTTTCTCGGTTTCCAATTAAGAAACTTTTATAAGAAAATTTAATTCTGAATATAGTTCTTGATTATATTTCAAACCAGAAAATAAAAGATTTTAAGAAAATTTCAATTCCGGGTCATCCCGAGACCAATTATAGAAAAACGTGCTTCGGAACTAGAATTTCAAGAATTTACTTATGAGTACTCATTTGAATCGAAATAAAATAAGGATTTCAAAAATATAAATTTCATAATTTTTCGTCTTACAAAAAATACAGTTATAACCTTCTTATTCATATTTTTCTTACTACCGGTAATTAGTTGTCTTCATTACTATTCACTACTATTCACAAGTACAACCTATGGCTACCCATTGTACACCCTATATTTGCAACACTTACCATCACTCAATCACTCCCATTTCAAAGGCTTTTTGTCTCCTAAACATTAATACAAATTATGACAATTTGTACTTAAATCAAATCAAAGATAAATATCAATCAAAACAAAAAGGAAAATCAAACTTTTCCCTCTCCTTCATGAATAGTGCCGGCGTGAAAACCACACCCCACACCCCCCACACCCCCCCCCCCCCCCCCCCCCCCCCCCCCCCCTCCCCCTACAAGCTCCAATTTGCAAATTTTTTTAAATTGTTTTATTCCATTTTAACCTAATTCCAAGTGATATATAAGTGTACACTTTCCTTCTCTCTCTTCATTCTTTCACTTTCAAAGTTTTCAAAGGTAAAAGTGCTCTCTTTTTCTCCCCCCCTCACCCTTCTTGCCATGGCTTTCATGCCACATACACCCACACACACAACTTTCCATTTCTTTCTTTTGTCTCCTATTTTACTCTAAGTAAATAACTTCTACTTCCTTCTTCATAGATCCTTGTTATGGCAAGGATATTCCTGATATTTCAACTAAATGTACCCATGATCTTTTTGGTAGGGACAAAAGAAAATCAAAAACAAGAATACCAAACCATCACTAGTAGATCTTGTATTTCAAGGAGTTTCTAAGGCTAAGCTTATGAATAGTAGATCTATCATTTTACTACTCATAATCATGTAGCATTTAAGATCTCATCATTATTTTGAGTTATGTACATTAATAAGTCCTTTAATGCCTTTGTCCTTAGTAAATAACCTTCCTATATATAGATCTATAGGTAGATGATTTAATAAAGTCAAAAAGTAAAACACTTTTCAAGATATGAACTTGTGTAAATTCGATGACTTGAAAACCCAGTTCAAATACCCATCTACCAACTTTTAAACATGTGTTTTAACAAAAAAATGAAGCCTATAGGTGATAGATAATGTTTGGTAAATATTTTCATGAGTTTAGATAGTTTTTACTAAAGAAAATATTTGAAACAAGAGATGAAGTCCAATAGAAGTTTGAGTTAAAAGTCTTGTAGGCAAATTCGTAATAATGGATAGATGGTTAGAAACACTAGTTTTTCCAACTTCAAAAATGAATATTTTCTTAAATAAATAAGTCCTTAGGGTATAATAAAATAAATACTCAAAGTTCTAATTATAAATGCATTTTCTTAAAATAACCAACTTGAAAAAGAAGTTTTCTAAATTCGGATTTTTGGAACTACCCTAGTGTAAGACCCACTTAAAAGTTTTACAATGAAGATTTATTAAAAAAAATAAAGGCCTTAGGAATAACTAAATATAAGGATCAAGTTTCTAAACAAAGTGAGTTTTCCTAAAAAAATCCTTAGAAATAGTAGGTGTGACCAAATGTAGCAATGTTGATTTTTAGACAATGGCAAAATATAGTGACATAAAGACAAAGTTTTATTTGAAATTCTTTAAGTCTAAACAGATATAAGAACTTAGGCTCATTAAAGTTCATATCATGACATTCATGATAGGGAAAATCAGTACCATGGCATTTAGTCTCATTTGTACTTAGGAACCTCAAGTGCATTCATGAAAACCGTATTTTCGGAATCAACACAACCGCTGTACAGATCGATCCCTCATTTCTGATTCTTAGATATTTTCAAAATTTGATTTAAACTTCATATTTAGAAAGCTCTTCCGAAGTAGATAGAAATCGATATAAAATTTGCGAGATTCCGAGTTAAAATGACCAAGTGATGGCCATTTTAAGTTGGAATTCCCGCTTAGACATAATTACGAATTTGATAGTTCATATGAAGTCGTTGGATTAGTTTGAGTGTGAAATACTTATTATAGTATTTCTTCCCTTTTTAGGTAATCCAGTTTGACGATTCCCTACCCCGGATTATTATTACTAGAAGACCGGTGATCCAATAGCCGAGTGAGTTCATTCCTAAGTAATTATCTCATTGAGTGTGCTTGTAATTGTAGTAGCACTAGACTTAGTAAAGATAAAATTGTTGATGAGAAATAACTTTCCTGTTGAATGAATGATAAGTATATCGAGACGAAACTTGTTGAAATAATATTGTATGAGTTAGTATAAACTTGGATCGTTTGAAATGCTCTATGATCGCTCTTAAATTACATAATGAACTTGCTACGATTCTATAAATAAACTGTACATGCATATCATTTAGTGAGTCACATTACATTACGAGAATGCTTTTGGTGGGAACAAAAGTATGATCGGGAGGCAATGGGTCTTCATTAACATTAAGGATCTGCAGGGTCACTTAAGTTACACTATAAACCAATACATATAAACAGGTGGAGGACCACCTTCGTTAACATCAAGGGCCTATGAGGTCACTTATGTTAATGGGAAGTGGAGTAGACACTATAAACCACAAGAGAAAATATTGGAATTGTGGTCGCATGTTTATGGACCACCCCAAACCCCGAATGGAGGGCGTAAATCCATTCACGTGCTTGTGCATTCATATGATTGTTTAAATAAACTTGTTTGTATATTTTACAATTGAGTATATTATTGCGGAAATGAATCTCACTAAGCTAGTGTAGCTTATACCCCAATAGATGTTTAAATGAGCAGGTTATTCCAAGAATGCTAAGTGGGGACCGAGATGGTTGAAGCCGGGAATAATTTCGGGATTTCGGCAAGATATAAGAGTGCTTGAAGTGTTTGGCTAAGCTTTACGATTTGCTTTATAGTAACTTCATGTAGTGAAGTCTTAGGATGAATGTAGTTGAAGTTTGATGAATTGTATTTTGAAGTATAGGGTTTTGTATTTAGAGTATAGTGGATTGTATTTCCTTTACATTGTTACTCAATTGTATCAACATAAAACGTATCATTCCGATGTGTCTCCTTTATGTGTTAGACGCCTTGTACATAGTATGGAAGCCTTCGCGTGACTGAGGTGGTCATTCTTAGGTTTTAATATTGTGTACGGAGGACTGCCACGTTTAGGGTACCCTTCGAGGCGTGACAGTATACGGGATTGTGCAAAACTCCAAAATCTTCATTTTCTTCTCAGATCAAGTTATTTGCTTTTGCACTACCTTGTGCACTCCTTATGTAGTTGCTAGGGCATGAATTAAGATACTTGCCAGTCATCTTCTTTCCCTCTACACAAGCATCTGAATGGCCATGCATGAACGTTGTGCATACTTGAAAATCACCACTTTGTAGCCTTTGTTAAATCTTTCCTTGTTTTTGCTCAAATCATCCATAAATCTTCCAAATGAGTACTTGAACCCTGAAAAACAAATATTCAACACTTACGTCTCTTTCTCTTAAGAATTTCACATAAAATTAATGCAAAATTATATCAATTGAGTATAGAAAACACTTATCAGGTTTCCAATTGACTTTCCCGATTTAGGGTTCAAGCTTGAAATTACCCTAAAAATTAGGGATTTCCAACCTATCCCCTCAAAGAAAGTTTTGTCCTCAAAGTTTGAAAAATGTACCTGATTCCTCAAACAAACTAGGGTATTCCTGCTGCATCTCGTTTTCTACCTCCTAAGTTGCCTCCTCGTGTGAGTGATTCCTCCAAAGAACCTTAACATATATGATTTCCTTATTTCTCAACTTTTGAACCTTTTAGTCTAAAATCTGCATCAGATGTTCTTCATAAGTGAGGTTCTCCTTTAACAACACCGGTTCCAACTCCACAACTTGATCCAGGTTGGCCACATGCTTCCGAAGAACGGAGACGTGAAACACATTGTGCACACAAGATAGATTCGGTGGTAAAGCAAGGCGGTACACTAACTCTCCAACTCGTTTAAGTACTTCGAATGGATCAATGTATCGGCGGCTCAACTTTCCTTTTGAGCAGATTCGGTGAATACACTTGATAGGGTTTACCTTTACGTACACATGATCTCTTATTTGGAACTCAAGAACTCTTTTTTTCAGATCCGCCCAACTCTTTTGATGATCTTGAGCGTCCTTCATTTGTTTTTGGATGGCTCGTACCTTATTAGCGACATCTTGTATAAGATCCGATCCAAGGACCAATTTCTCCACATCATCTCAAAATAACGAGGATCTGCACTTTCATCCATATGAAGCTTCATAAGGTGGCATATTGTTGTAAGTAAACTCACTAAAGGTAAGTGTGCTTCCTAACTTCCTTAAACTCCATCACACATGCTCGAAGCATATCATCTAAGGTTTGTATGGTTCGCTCAGACTGTCCATCGGTCTAAGGATGATATGTCGTGCTAAACTGCAAGTTAGTCCATGATGGTTGTATTCTTTTTAAATTTTATAATCTTAATTCAATTCCTATGGTCAACACTAGGCAAGTATACCTATCTCAAGTAGTACAAGATTAAATTAGGTATCGTCTTCAAGGTCTTTGCAAACAATTACTAGTATTACCTATTCTCTACTATCTAGCCGAATCTTTAATGAGAATATTATTTAAAATTACTAATTATCTAATCCATTAACTAATTTATCAACCCTAATATCAATGATTTTACCTTTTCAAAAAATTATCAATTACAAAACGTACCCTTTCATCTTGATTCACCTTAAACCCTAATTTCATAAAATAAGATTGATGAAATGAGAAGTCATGCTTTGCACTGCCGAATCACACAGATAAATCAGTTACTCCCTCGAGTTAATTGATTCCTAATTTCACATGAAATAATGGAGACCTCTCCCTCACTAACGCCTTATGAAATCACATTAAAAACAAGATTCATTAATAAAGATCAAATCTTTATATAGAAAATTAATGTTTCCCTACCTCTAGGCGAAACATGCAATCTTTCTATTCATGGAGATCTATCCTATTAGATGAAAACTCTTTCTATCTAACAAGAATCATACAAACAATTGACTTTGGCCATAAATCAATTGAAAGACAATTTAACCACATGAATAGATAAAAAGGCACAAACTTTCATTCATCAAAAGCAAATCCAAGCCACATATGCCGGTTTAAGGTTTCACAAGGCTAAGGGTATATAGATCTACTCCTCCATAGATTCAGAAATACAACACAAAGATCTAGAAAAGTAATCTATAAACATAATTTAAACAATGAAAACCCGGTTCTTAGAAGTCTTGTAATCTTCAATAAGCGCCGGTAATTTCCTCTTGAAAGTTCTTCTTTTTTTTCTCTATAAGGGTTTTAAAAAGTTTTTGGGATGGAACTCTCTTCAAATGAAAGGTTACATAGTCTATTTATAGGAGTTTGGAGAAGTTAAAGCGTCACAAGGAGTGCCTCATGACCTGTATGGTCGTAATCGGTGGGTGCCCTCTATAATTGTGTTAAAAACTTTTCTGATCAATTCCATTCTTCCAACACTACCTTGTGTATTCCTAAGGTAGTAGATAGGGCACTTTTAGAGTAACTTTCTAATCACTTTTTGACCCTCTACCTCAGCATGTGCATGACCATGTAGTAGGTTGTGTACTTTTGAAAACCAAACATTTGCATTGTTTATTGATTTTTCCTTAATTTAAGCTCGAATCATCCTCAAATCTTTGAATTACATTCCTTAAACCCTAAAATTACACAAGAAGCAATTAAGTATCCTTTTCTTGATTATTTCTCAAAAAATTCATAGAAAATCATATCCATTTAGTGCTAGAAATAAGGATCTTTTAACACTTGTCAGTCCTCATACACTTTTGCATGCTCTCCCAAAACTTGGACACAAACCTTGGATCTCGATCTAATATAATCCCAACTGGCCCTCCATGTAGATGAACGATTTCCTTGATATAGAGCTTTGCCAATTTATCCATAGAATAAGTCATACTTATTGGTAGAAAGTGAGCGCACTTGGTTAACCGATCTACTATAACCCATATAGCATCATGCCCCGTTGGTGTTTTTGGAAATCCACACACAAAATCCATGGAAATCTGATCCTACTTCCATTTTGGTATTGGCAGGGGTTTCAACAATCCTCATGGCCTTTGATGCTCTACTTTCACTTGTTGGAAAATCGGGCACTTCAACACAAATTCGGCCACATCTCGTTTCATTTCGTTCCACCAATAATGTCCTTTCAAATCTTGATACATTATTGTTCCTCCCGAGTGTACCGTATACCTAAAATTGTGAGCTTCACTCATGATCTCCTTCCATATCTCCTCATCACTTGGTACACAAAGTCATTCCTTCATCCTTATTACATCTTCGTCATCCATCGTGAAGTTAGTGTATTTTCCTTCTTGAATTTCCTTCTTTATTCTTTTTATTATCTCATCGTAATGCTGAGCCTCCTTGATTCTTTCTACTAAAGTGGGTCCATCACTAAATTTGCTATCTCCACCTCAGTATCTCCTCTCACGAACTCAATGTTTAATCTTTCAAACTCCTTTATTAACTCCTTTTGATTGGTGAACAAGGCTGCAACTGCCCCATGATTCTTATGACTTATGGCATCGGCAACCGCATTTACTCTTCCTGGGTAGTAATTAATCCCCAAGTCATAATCCTTGATTAACTTGAGCCATTCCTTTGTCTCATGTTCAACTCCTTTTGTGTGAACAAATACTTAAGGCTCTTGTGATCAGTATAGATCTCGTATCTTTGTCCATAAAGGTAGTGCCACCATATCTTTAAGGCAAACACTACTGCAGCGAGTTCCAAATTATGTGTAGGGTAATTTTGTTCGTGTGGCCTTAGCTATCGTGAAGCATAGGCATTCACTTTCCCATCTTGCATGAGTGCACATCCGAGACCATTTCCCAATGTGTTGCTATGAACTGTGTAGGGCTTTTTAGGATTTGGTAGAACCAAGATTGGAGCGAAAACAAGCCTTGCTTAAGTTTTTGAAAACTTTGGTCTCTCTTTTCCATCCATATAAACTTTTTATTCTTTTGGGTTAGTTGGGTCAAAGGCTGAGCTATCTTGAAACAATCCTTAACGAACTTCCTATAATACTCGGCCAGACCCAAAAAGCTTCTTACTTTTGTTACTGTGTTCGGTGGCTTCCAGCCCATCACATCATTTATCTTCTCAGGGTCCACATATATATCTTCTCATGATACTACATGCCCCAAAAATGAAATCCTATCCAACCAAAAGTCACACTTGGAAAACTTGGCATATAACTTATGTTCTCTTAAGGTTTGCAATGCTATGTGTAGGTGTTCCTCATGTTGCTTGCGCGTTTTCGAGTAGATAAGGATATCATCAATAAAAACTATAACATACTTATCCAACAAGGGCTTATATACTCGATTCACCAGATCCATAAATGCAGCATGAGCATTTGTTAACCCAAAAGACGTTACCAAGAACACATAATGTCCATATCGAGTCTAGAAAGCCATCTTAGATACACTTTCCAGTTTGACTCTCAGTTGATGGTATCCCGACCGAAGATCAATCCTTGAAAACACACTTACTCCTTGCAGTTGATCGAAAAGATTATCGATCCTAGGAAGTGGATACTTATTCTTGATTGTTACTTTATTCAACTCTTGGCAATCCACACATAGCCTCATCGACCCATCTTTTTTCTTAACAAATAGAACCGATGCACCACATGGTGATACACTTGGCCTTACGAATCTTTGATCCAAAAGTTCTTGTAATTGTTTCTTTAACTCCTTTAGATCAACCGGAGCCATGTGGTAAGGCGCTTTAGATATCGGTTCCGTTTTTGGTGCCAAATCAATCTCAAAGTTGATCTCTCGCTTTGGGGGTATTCCTAGTAGTTCATCAAGGAAAACATCTGGAAACTCACTAACAGCTGATATATCTTCAACTTGGGGTAACTCGTCCTCCTTCTCCATTGTACTAAAGCAACTTTCTTTTTTGGTCTTAACTTCCCCATCCATAAGTAGTTCGAACGAACGTAACTTAGTTCCTCTTTAAATTGCTGTTTCTCCCTTAAATTCAACATCCTTCCCATCAAGATCCTTGCACTCCACTTTCTTCCTTTGGCAATCCACAACAACTTTAGTGAAGGTTAACTAACTCATACTCAAAATCACTTCATATTTACTCATTTCCAAAACAATCAAATCACATCTTGTGTGATGTCCTTGTATCACTATTGGGCAGTCTTTCAACACTTCACCAGTCGTCACCACACCTCCGGTTGGAGTCTTGACACGAAAGTCAAAGGTGATGGTGGCTATTGGTAATCTAACTTGTCTCGCTAAACCGGTAGTGATCAAAGAGTGTGTGGCTCTAGTGTCGAACAAGGTGTAAGCAGTCGTCTTAGCTACTAATATACGTCTTGTATTCAACATGGCTAGTTACTATCCCAAACCATTCTATTTCAATCTCCTAACTTCATCTTAGATTACTACACATGTTTTTCCTTTCCTAGTCCTTGGATCCTAAGCAATCCATAATCAAATGAAAGAAAAACAGAAACAAGGATTGGAAGACTAACCTATCACGAGTCCAAATTCTTGACTATCGTCCTCCTCGAGGGCAACAAATTCACAGTCTTCGTCCTCAACTTCCTCACATACCCATTGTCCCTTCAGATTATATATCCTCATGCCATGCATAGCTGATCCAGAATGGTTGCTAAAGTATCCATTATTTCCATTTCCAGGCCTTGCCAAGGATGATCCTATAAATGTCTTAGCTGGGGTACCTGTCCTCTGTGGGCGCTCATTGGTAAAGTGTCCAACTTGCCTGTAGACATTGCAATTTATTTAATTTCCTTACAATTTGTTTACTATCATGTTATTTTTAAGACTAGTTTTTCTACTCTTAGACTTGTCATCATTAAATCAAAAAAAATTTCTTTTTCTTTTGAGACTAGTCTATTCTTAGTCCCAGGAAACCTTGAAGAAGCTAATGTGTCATGCCCCGAGGGGTACCCTAAACGTGGCAGTCCGCCGTACACAATACTAGAGCCTAGGAATGACTACCTTAGTCACGCGAAGGCTTCGATATTATGTACAAGGCGTACATCACAACCAAGGGGACGCATCGGAGTAGCGCAATTTACATTGATAATAAATAAGTAACAAGGCAAAGAGAATACTTAATATAAAACATAAGCATATCAATTCAATTCTTAAGGCATATTCTTCTATTATCTTCAAATAAATATACGTCCCTAATCATATAGGTTATAACGAACCTTACAAAATTTCTTCACCGTATGATTCCATATCCTTAATCATCCGTCCATGACTTCCTTAATGTCATGATCCTCAAATTTAGTCCACGAATACACCTGTTTCAACAAAATCTATAGGGGTATAAGCTACAACTAGCTTAGTGAGATATTCCTTTTCATTCGCACCATATTTTCAAACAAGTTTATTTATTTAATCACACATATGCTATGCATACAATGCAACAATCACATGATTACGCGAATATATATAGTCATCCGGAAACCATATATAGAACGGATTTACCCCTCCGTATCAAAGGTTAGGGAATCGGGGTTGAAGGTCCTCGACCTTCTACTGCTAGTCCCCAGGTCCTCACCCACAGCGTTCGGTTGGCTCGGCTCCGAACCTAGAGTCGCTTTCCCCGAGCGATTTGGATTCTCCAGGAAGGAACATGGCCCGTGGCACCGCACGATCACAGCCAATCCAACTCTACGCGTAGGAGTAGCAGCCTTCGAAATAGATGTGACTCGATGGATGCTATGCGTGAACGTTTTATTGTTCTTAGGTCAAACCTTATTAAGGTTTATTAGGGGCGATCAATCAATTTAGCAACAATAAACAATCATACAAGTAAGTAAACAAAATTATTTAAACAAGCAGATCGAAGTTGCGATATTCTTAATTCTCAATTCACGCATAAACATAGAATATATACATAATCCCGAAATCCCCAAATATATTCGTTTTTATCTTTTCTTAGTATACTAATGCTACTACATTACAAGCACAAGCAAGGTAACGAAATTAGAAGGAATAACTCACTCGTCCATTTCGCTATCTTCTTAGTCGTAGTAATCCTGGGTAGGGTATTCTCGTATCCTTCGTCACCTAGACAAAAGAAATACCCGGGATAAGTCTTCATGAATTTCTATTCTTGGAGATTCTAAACTTTACTTAAAATCGCGGTAAAATCGTATAAGAAGAAATTCCAACTTAAAATGGCCATAACTTGCTCATTTTAACTCGGAATTTCGCATATGATATACCGTTTTCTACCTATTCGAAAAGTTCTATCCATTTCTAAACTTATCTTGGTCATAAAAGGTCATTTGGGTTCCGAAAACGTCAGGTACAGATTTAAAACGAATTTTCTAAACTTTTGCAAAAATCCATTTTCTAACTCAACTTCATTTTAAAGAAAATCCTTTTGTAACAATATAAATATATATTTGATAAACACTTTGAATATATAGGTAGCTCACTTTATATGCAAAAATCCTAATGGTAGTGTCTCAACAATTTATTTCATAAAACAATTCATTTAAACTTTACTTTGAAAATTTCTTTTCAAGTATTTAAAGAAACTTTATATTTTTCTAGGTTGTTATAAATGAGTATATCTTATTTTATTTTCTTCATTCCTTTTCCAAAACAAGCAAATTTTCCTTTAACCCTAGTCTTTCATATTTCATTTCTAGTGATAAAAGATTAATTTATCAAAAGTACATTAAGTTGTCGAAAACCTTTTCATAATTTTTTATTTAAGATGGTCTTAGAAAATGAGTCTTGTTTTTCTTATATTCCTTTCTAAAATATAAGCTTTTACTTTCCAAAACTTGTTCTTTCATCTCTTTGAAAAGAATCATCTTTTATTGATAAAATCCATTATTGTTTAATCTATTTATATTCTTTTGAAAATGAGTTCCTTCTTTTTAGAAATTTGAAAATCATTATTTTTCCTAAGTGGGTTTATCACTTTAATTAGTTTGTTTTCTTAGTTTTATTTCGAAGTTTAAAAGAGTTTAAATCTTGAGCTTTTTGTAAAACTTTTAATATTAATAAATTTATTACTAAAAGCTTAGGTTAACATAATATACAAAGAAAATATTTATTTCTTATGATTCTATCTTTGTTATTTAAAAACGTTGAGAAAACTCCATTTCTATGTTGTTGATAATAACTTCATGATTTTGTGATAAATCATATGATTGAAAACTTAGCTTTGAGTTCATTTAAAACAAAATTCTTTTTATTAATTGAGACATTAACATTGTAAATGCAAGTATCATGAGCATATAAAATAATAAGAACATAAGAAAATACTAAAAATAATTAATGAGCAAGAAAATAAAATATCAAGCATTGGGAACCTTAGCTTCATCAAGGAATCCCGATCAAGTATTGGAGCCTTAGCTTTATCAAGGCATCCCGGGACTAAGAATGGACTAGTCCCGAAAGATTAAAGAAAATAAATAAAAGATTGTTTTGACTTGATATGGACAAGTCTAAGACTAGAAAGACTAGTCTTAATAAAATAAATAAATTGCATAACTTGAATATAAATAAATAACAAATGAGCTTATATGCTCTAAAAAATATATATACATATATACATATATAATAATAAAAATAATAATAACAACATAATAAAATAGGAAGCTTATGTACAAGAACAAAACATGAACATGTTGTTGCTTTTACTACTCATATGAGTTTCAAAACAACACCATAGTCATGTTAAGTTACATGACATGGATGAATAATAGATGGAAGAAATATTTACCTAAGTATGTAAGAGGTATGAAGATGGTGATGAAATGGGTATTATGTGAGTAGTAGTATGTTTAGATAGTTTATGTATGGAATGTTTTTGTGAGGAATTGGTTTGAGAGAGTTTTGGTAGAGAGAATTCTTGAAGAGAGAATTTGTGGAGAGATTTTGAGAGAGTTTTGGTAGTGTAGTGAAATGAATTGTGTGAAAGAATGAAAGAGGAAGGGGGTATTTATAGAATTTTTGGAGTGAATTTTTGGATGTAATAAAATAAATTGAAAAAAAAAATAAAATAGATGGAGGAGGAGAGGCCGGTTTTGGCTTGAGAGGAGAAATTGTTTTATTTTATTTTTGTGTAATAAAGAAGTAATGTGTAAAGTTTGATGTGATTAAAGTTGTATTGGAAATGAAAAAAGTAAGAAAATAGATATGTAGGTGTAAGAAATAGGTGTAAGAAAAAGTAGAGATAGGTGAATAGTAATGAATAGTAGAAAAGTACTATGAATAGTAGACTAGACAATTAAAGTACCGGTAGTAATAAAAATACGCGTAATAATGCGATATCTGTAATTTTTAGCTACCGAAAAATTCTAAAACTGATATTTTTGGAATCCTTGTATTTTTACGAGTCTATTGGTATAAACGGAATATTTTTAATATTCCGAGCTCCGGGACACGCTTTTCGAGAACCGATCCCGTTTGGGTCCGAAGGTCACTCGAAATTCGCGAATCTGATATTTTTATGTTACCCTACGTTATTACGAACTATTCTAGGCCATTAACTTAATTTCGTTTTCTAGGGTTTGAAAACGCGGGATTGCCGGATCTTAAACACTAGGGTTCGTTGTAGGCTTGTTGACTTTTAGGGTTCCGTTTTGATTTCCGATTTGTCGAGATATTCGTAATATCGTATAATTTTTAGTTTTGATCGTTTTAATTTTAGCTCGATTTATGTTATTTTATTTATTTTATTTGTGATTATTTATGTTTTTAGTTCTCGGATCGTTTAACCGAGTCTAGGTTTATGAGTTGACTCAGTTTGACTTTTGTTGAAAATTTGGATTTTGTGATTCTAAAATTTTACTGAAGGATTTAGGATTTTATCATCTCGTTGTTAAGCGGTATTTGGATCTATTGTTTCGATTGCGTTTTAGGAATTGGGTAGATTATTTAATCGACGTACGGACGTTGATTATATCGGTAATTGGACTTTATATTTCGTTTCAAGGGTTCTCGTTTTCTCAAGATTGAGAAAACTCTTTTTGTTCTTATTTGGAATTAAGTTTTAACTTGGTTGATTTTTAGGGTTTCGTTTCCAGTGTTTTGACTCGGTCTAGAATTTGGTTTTTATCTTGAGTCGATTTTCGGGATTTAATTTTTGATACTTAAACTTCTATGATTATTTTTGAGAATTACTAAATATTCGGGGTTTACATAATGCTTCCAATACTTGACAATTATTATTATGCTTATTTGTTTCTTATATTTTTTATTATATTATCTTGTGATATTCTTATCTTTTTATGAACTACATAATCATATTCATGTATAGCTAATGAGTTGTTGTCCAAATAAAAAGAGATCTTTTTAATGAAAGACTAAACTATTAAAATTTTATCACTTAATAAATGTTTTTCACCAAGACTTAGAAGGATGTTTTCAAATAATATTTTTTTAAAAATTTTATATAAACTCATCATGAAATTTCAAACTATTGATAAAGAAGTTTCTTTAAAGTCTAAAGATACTTTCTTTTCAAATGATAGCATAGGAAATTTTGATATATAGATAATAACTTGATACTATTTTTACCAACTTTCTAAACTAAGAGCTAAACAAGTTTTCAAGAAAATCAACTTACAAGTCTTAAGAAACCCACTTAGAAAAATGAAATTTGTCAACAATCTAAGAAAATAAATTTTCAATGAATAAACTCATTAAGTACTACTAAAGAAAACTTTTGAAACTCTATTTGTCAATTCCTATATAAAATTGATAGAAAACTTAAAAAGACCAAACTTTATTCCAACTCACTTTTGATAAACTAAAGAATAAAAATATAGAACACTAAATTATGATCACCCAATAATTTATAAGTTATTTTAACCACATAAAGAAAAGTTTAACAAAACCAATTTTTCAAAACTTAGGAAAGGTTGTTTAATGGAAATTAATTAAATGAGACAACACCTATAGCATCATGTATAGATTATGAGTCTATTATGTACCAAAGGAATTCTTTTCAAATATATACATATTTAAGTTTTGCTTAACAAGCTTTGAGTGAAGAAATGATTAGAAAATGTTGTTTTTAAAGAAGGGAATTTTCGTGGTAGATCTGTACCCCTCTGATTCAAGACTCAAATGACTTTTTATAGTAAAAATAACCTTAGAAATGGATAGATCTTTTCGTTTAAGTAGAAAGCGACATATAATATACGAAATTTTGAGTTAAAATGAGCAAGTTATGGCCATTTTAAGCTGAAATTTCCTCCAATCCAATTTTTACCTCAATTTGAAGATAGACTTAGAATCTCTAAAGTAGAAATTCTATGAAAGACTCATTTTGGGTATTTCATCTTGTTTAGATAAAGAAGGAATCGATAACGCTTTCCTAGAAGACTATTTCGACTAGGAACTATCGCTATGGAGTGAGTTAATCCCTTACTAATTACATTTCCATGAATGTTTTGTATGTAGTGGCATTAGAGATTAAGGAAAGATAAAGGAATAAATGTTGTGTGAATTGGATGCATGATTGAATGAAGTAATTGTTAAATAAGAAGCTAAGTATATCGAAATAAGGTTTGATGAATAATTTATGTTTTCTTGCAATGTTATGATGAATATTTTTTGTCACCATTAAGTTGAAATTAAAAATAATTGGATAAACCAATATTAAAAATGATTCATGCATGGTATATTGTGAGTCACATTTATTTTTCGCTACTATTCTTCGTGTGGGGAAACGAGGAATTATAGTGGTGGCTAGTAGTAGCCAGGAAGTCTACATGGGTAAGTGGGAGCCAGTAAGTCTACAAATATTGATGGTCAAATGGGTTGGTAACCACCCAACCCCTGCTATGGAGGGCGTAAAATCCATGCTACACATGGTTTTCAGTTAATCGTGTGTATTTTGATTGTTCATGTGATTGTTGCATTCACATTGATTGTCTAAAATACTTGTATGTTTTATGGAAATGCTTTGAAGAAGGGAGTAATCTCACTAAGCTAGTTTTGCTTATGCCTCTATAGCTTTTTGTTACAGTTTGATTACTTATGGTTGACACGAAGGAGTCCCTTTTGTTAGGTATGAGCCAAAGTTACTAAGATTTTTTAGAAGAAGTTTACATATGTAATTTTGGGGTATAGACTTCTAAGAAAAATCTCTATAGTAGTCTTTTGATATATTTATGTATGTTTAAAATGGCTTAGAATAGCAAGACTTTTAGTATGGAGGAATGCCCCTAAGAAGTTATAAGAATTTTGAACTTAATGATTATTACATGTTTACCTTTATAAGTTATTGCATGCTTTTTATAATCTGCTTAAACGTAATACCCATTTGAGTCTCCTACTATTTTGGAAGCACACATTGCACGTAATGTTAAAGCTCCTACATGACTAAGGTTATCAATAATCAGCTTTAATATTATGTGAGGTGGACTGCCACGTTTAGGACACCCTTTAGGGCGTGACACATCGTGTGGATCTTGTGCCTTACATGTGACTTTAGAGTGCTGCTAAGGAGATGACACTTGATGATGAAATGGCTTGAAGAGAATGAAGGGGAGGAGGAATAGGTAGTGTCAATGTCTTAATTGACAAGTGACGGGTAAGGAAGCTTGAATAGACCTCGCACGTTAACCTTATAATTCTTAAGAAATTAAGGGGAAAATCACTTAAGTTGCCTTTTTAACCTTTCTGAACGGAGCCCCCATTATAGAATGTTATTTGTTTTCTCTCTCCAAAAAGTTAGAAATGAGGAGGAGTACCTAAGTATTTATAGGCACTTGGTATGGGTGACGATCATTAGATCATTTTAGTGAATGATGGTTGAGATCGAGTTTCTCATGGGCCAGGGCCTAGAGTTATCTCTTATGTGCATAAGCCTGCCTAAGAGAGGTTGGATGTGGTAGACCAGTCCAATAATCCTTATTCCAAACCTACCAAGCTAAATCTCCCGATAATTGAACCAGAGTCGTTGGGTCATATCACTCAACTTGTAAGTTAAGCCTATATATAAATAATAATATTTAATTTATACAACCCCATTTACAAATTGTTAATGTAGTTATTAGATTGATATTAACTATAAGAAATTTCTACAAGATTTGAGAATTACGGATTAATAATATTGAAAGAGACATTAATTTAAAATAGGACTTTCATGGATTTAGAAGTTAATAATTCTAATTGGACAATATTTAAGAAACTTGCATAGTAATTTGAAGTGATAATTTAATATCTAGATGATCTTGCAACGAGATTTAATTAAATTGACTTGTGATTTTGAATGGTCAACAGATTAGAGTTATTTGTAAAATTAGTAATTAATTATATTAGCTTAAATTGTTAGGATAGATAGTATGGAAAAAGTAATTACTAGTAATTCAAGATCCTTATGGGAACAATCCTATGCTTAGTTGCTTTATTATATCTTCGATAGGTATACTTGCCTTTTAAAAGTGATCTTAGGATAATATATTGGCATTGAGTTTTATTGATTATTAGATCACTTGTATCAATACTGCTCTCTTGCATTCTTGGTATCCATTATTGCTTCTGCTTCCTATCCATTAAATTATTAATTAAGCTATTTAATTTGGATCTACAAATATAGATGGTAGGTTAGATAATACATATTGATACTACTAATACTTGTAATCCCTTTGGAATTGACACTTGATTAAACTCACTTTACTATAGTGATAGATGCGCTTCCCTCACAATCATCTTCACTTTTGTAACTTATCCTCTATAAAAGCTAGCTTTACCACATTATCTTTGTGAACATTAACAAAGGAAGGCCATAAGTTTCAACCTATAAACTAGTTTTTGGTAACACTAAGTTTTCAGCATGAGGATTTGAATCATAATCTTATACCCACAATAAGTTTCATATGATATATTATGGCTTATTTGTGTAATTCTTGATAAAGAAGTTCATTCTTTGAAACAACATAGCCTAAGTCATCGTTAAATATGAAAAAATAATAATGGAGGGGATCAACATTTTAGGATAAGTTCAAAAGGAGATCGACATTGCAAAGGGTTAAAAAAAACTTATTAGCAGTATATAAAGTAGTACAGATAAGGGATAAATACTCTAAATGATTCAAGAAAAATGGATCAACCTTTTAAGTGGGTAACAAATGAACCCAAAAAAGGATCTTTTATTTACACTACTTCATAAAACGTTGATCTTTTTTTTTTTTTTTTTTGGCCATAACTAGTTAAAGCATTAATCCCTCATTTGCACTACTTTGTGTAACACTAATCCATTTCTTTTACCATTTAGACCATTTCATCTTCTATTTGAACTTACCCTAAAGTTCAATCACTTTGATTTAATTTGTCCCATTTATATGGACCAGATCAAACATGCATATATTCATCCAAGGCTTTTTGAATACAATAATTGTTGCATTCTTATTTAAGCTTTTTGACAATATGTATTTTCTTAATCAAATAGAAATCAATATATGACCTTTTGAAATTTAATGTAACAAATCTAGTTCTTCTTCATCTTTTTAGAAACAAAGAGCGAAATGCAAAGCAAACAGAATATGCATACATGAATAAGATAGATGGAAAGAAATACGCATAAAAAAATTTATATAATCAATAAAAGAAAAGAAATGAGTCTAACATGTTCACCATTGCTATAAAAAAAAATTATCAATATACAAATTGGACAAAATTAATTACCAAAATATTGTTTCCAGATAACATTTATGAAATGAGATATTACTATTTACACACGCATCACGAGTGTGAATCACGATACCATGTTTCACTAATATAGCTACATTGCATTTTAAATAAGCAATACACTATTTTCGTGGCATATCAGGGTTTATTATAGCAATATAACTCTTGGTCTAAACAAAATTCTAAGCAAGATTTTTGTTTCCTAAAACATCATGCTATTCTGGTAGGTGAATGGGAATGTAAAATGAAGGATATCCATCAAGCACATTCATTTATGCTCCATAAATATCCATTGTGCCCCATAAAATGAGATGACACACTTTTTGAATGAATCGATGTGTTTATTACTCTATAAACTGCTAGCAAAAATAAGGTGATTGTAAAAGCATGTGAATCGTGCTTTTTAAACATGATTTGTGCGCATGTGATATTTTATGTCACGCTTATAAGGTACAGTAGACATGTGGGACTCACATCCCATCTCTCAAACATGATTTCAACGTGGCATTTTCATAATTAATTTTATTTTGATCTTTTTAAACAATTAATTTAAATAATCGTCTTAAATAAGAAATAATTTCTAAAAAAACAATGGAACTACTATAGATCATAATCTAAGAGAATCTCATAGTATAACACTAAAGATAATGTAATCTTATCCCATGAAGGGAGAGGAAAATTGTTGTAATGTGAGAGCAAGCTTGCAAGCAAACATATCTAGTTACCGCTTATTTGTTTAAGAGGCCTTTATAATTAACTAATACGTTACCAATCTCCTAGTAGAATAGATTGAGTTTAATTACCCCCTAGCATTAGTTGTAATATATAATATTGGAAACACATGTATGTTTTTTTTATTATGTTTTTCTCATTTGTTTCTATTTTTAGCTATAAGAGTTACTAGAGCTGTAATATTGATCCTAAGTGGTTAATGTTCCGAATGCAACAATCAACGTGCCGCGTGACTATCACACAACACGTGACCTAGGAAAATAATACCTACGAAGGTGATCAAGAGAGAATCATATAGGGAGAATCATATCCCTTTAAATTTCAGTTTTCATAAATCATAAAAGCCTAAAAACAAATTATAAACCCTAGATCGCAATAAAAGCAACATATCTACAAATTACTCAAACTCTCTTTTCCATATGAGGATGTCAAAATAGCTTTTCTAAATAGTGATATCAAAGAAGAAGTATATATGAAACAATTGGAAGACTTTGTGCTTCCTAGAAATGAAAGGAAAGTTTGCAAATTAATTAAGTCTTTGTATGGACTTAAATGGGCTCCAAAATAATGACATCAGAAATTTGATAGTGAGATCTTAACAAATGGTTTTCTACATAACAGTGTTGATAAATGTATTTATTCGAAATTTACAAATGAATATGGTGTGGTTATTTATCTATATATTGATGATTTATTGTTATTTGGGATGAATATGATTGGAACAAATGAGGCCAAGAAATATATTACCTCACAATTTATGATGAAAGATTTAAATGAGCTAGATACAATTTTGGGTATTAAAGTGTTGAAACAAAATGAGAACATTGTGTTAACTCAATCACAATATATTGAAAAGATTCTTGAGAAGTTCAAACACCTGGTAAAGAAAGAATACATGACTCCTTATGATCTTCATATTAAATTACAAAAGAATACAGGAAGAGTAATAGCATAATTAGAATATGCTAGTGCTATAAGGAGTTTAAGGTATGCATCGCATTGTACTAATCTTGATATTGCATGTGCTATATGTAAGTAAGTAATCCTAATACTAAACATTGGAATGATATATCCAGGGTATTTAGTTGTTTGAAGAAAACTGTGAAACTTGGATTAGTCTATGGTAACTTTCCAACTATACTAGAAGATTATTCAGATGTAAGCTAGATAACAAATGTTATTGATAGAAGTTTGACTTTAAGATGGATATTTACCTTAGGGGGTGAAGCCATAAGTTGGGCTTCAAAGAAATAGACATGTATAGCTCACTCAACAATGGAAACTGAGTTTATAGCACTGTTGTAGTAGGCAAAAAAAGGGAATGATTTAGAAATTTACTTATTGAAATAGAGTCATGGTCACAACCATTATTAGCATTTTCAATTTTTTGTGATAGTGAAGTAATTCTATCTTGAGCTAACAGTGAAATTTACAGTGGAAAGTCTAGACACATAGGGTTAAGGCATAAATATTCAGGAGAATTAATAAGGGATGGAGTTATAATCCTTACCTTTGTTGAGATCATGGTTATCAAACTCGCGAGTCAACTCGTACGTTTCTACGAGTTTATGAGTTGATGACGGGATTTCGATTCAACTCACACACTCAATTGTTTTTTGACCAAACTTATGTAAACTCATGATTTTACATAGTAGAAATGGTAATAAAATCGATGGTAGAATCATAATGCAGTAACTTTACATTTTTTTATTTGAACTTTAAAAATGCAATTAATTTAATATATTTAAATTTAGAGTTTTTTTTTTGTTGGTTTTTGAAGTTTACCTTAATCTAACTTAATTTTATTTTATTTTTATTTCCTTTGTATCTTTTTCTGTTTTTAGAGGGTTATTTTCTTCTAGGTTATATGCTCTAATATATTTTGAACGATTTGAATGAAAATTAAAAAAATATATAGAGTACTATATTTTTCACCTTTTTTAAAAAAATTCTATATGCAACTTATTTGTCATGAATGTAATGATTTTTCACACAAATATATAGTAAACATGAAAATGTTCATTATTGTAGAAAACCAGCTGCTAACATACAATAATTAAAATGATTTGCAATACATCTTAATAATTATAAATTTTGAATAATTAGTAAATATAAATAATTATTTATTTATTAAAATTGCACTAAATATATTAATGAGTGTATGTGAATTATGATTAGTAAAACTTAAAGTTTGGTTATATGTAACTAAATTAATACTAAATTTTTTATTTTCATCATTTATTTAAAGTTTTATTACTAATGTAAGTAAATCTACAGTTTTTGTAGGCAAATTAACTTTAGTTATAGCTAAGTTCCAATTCTATGTTTTGATCTATGGACCCCCGAATGATTCTTTGTAGAAACTCGAGTTTGACAACCATGATTGAGACTAATAATAATTTGGTAGGTCCCTTGACAAAGAGATTATCTAGACATCTTGTAATAAAGGTTTAATACAAAGATGAGTCTTAAACTCTTATAGTTAGAAGTGATGGGAACCCTACCTTACTCTAGTGCATCACTAGCTTCAAGATTCAAAGGGTAAAAACAAGTCATTACTAATTAGGTTTACTATAAGCAATATAAGTTAAAAGAGGATGAGATGTAGTAAATATCTTTTAATGGATAAATATTATATATAAATCAATTTGTTTGACATATTCCACTTATTTGAACATAGGAGTGGTGATGCTCTTAACAAAACCACAAGGGGTTTACTTTTGTAAATGTTTATGAAACAGGGATGAGTGCATGGCCTTAAACATGCCACCATAAATAATTTGTTTGATTATGAACATGATTATTTGTATGAAATCTCCAGTTGTGGCGGAGCATAGAAGTTCAAAGCAATGAGCTGCTTATCATTTTGTTACAACTTTAAGGATTCATAATAAGGAATAATTCAAATCTAATCATATTATTTTTTAAGCATAATCATGGACGTATTTGTGTGTGCGTGTACATAATCGACAATCTAGTGGGCGATTATAGAAATAGATTATCAATTATGTAATCCATATGTGGATTTTTGTACTTAAAGCAATTAAAAAGAATGAAATAAAAACATGGAGTTCTCTTTGTATCTTTTTTCTTAACCAATAACTACACACATACATCTTAAATTCTTCTTAAGTGTGGTTTGTTACTCGAATATTTTCTATTCAAGTATTAAGACTTAATTGTATGCTGGGAGAATTCTTCAATTTATTTTTCATAGCAAACTTTGTGTGAGAGACATAAATTCTCTAAAGAAAGTTATTTCATTCATGCTTCTAAATCAATTTACTTTGCAATTTATTTTTTAAGCCTCTTTGATAGTTTTGAAACCTAACATGAAGAAATCTAAATTTGGCTTCTGCTCGTACCCAGATCCTGAAACAAAATAAAATACAAAACCACGTGAACCGATATGTAAATTTAGCAAAAATATATGCCGTTGGTAATGCATTTATCCCAGCCAAAAGCCTATTCTGAAGAGATATATGCTGGATTAAAGGACTTCTGTTTCCATATTGCAAAATCTATCTTCTTGTCGGATCATGTCAATATCAATGAGTGAAATATGAGAAGTATACTGCTCATTGGCATGCATGAATTCTGCCTGGCAATAACATGATATGATAGAAGGTTGAGGATTTTCCGAATTAGAAGAATGATGAGGAGGAGGATATTACAAAATTTTGAAAACATAATAATTATCTAATATTTGCGGGCTTTTTTTTTTATTTTACAGGTGAAATTTTAGTTCCTAACATTAATCAACAAAATAAAAATTAGGTGAAATTATATTACTAACAATATATTATGTACTCTGAGATTCTAAGATGGTATGTCACTTTCACCACTACAATAGATTAAGGAAGTATTATATTTTGGTCCAATATTAGACCTGTGTTTAGTATAGTATTTTCATTCGTCTCTAGTGGCAAATTTTATAATTACAGCAAATTATAGTTAAATATAATATAAATTGAATTTTAATCTTGTGGACAGAAAACACTGACTAAGAGATTATTAAGTCCCACAATATATGTGCTCCATAATTGATTATATATGATTACCCGCATTAGACATACTCATTTGTTACTTGAATTGTGCGATCACTTGCAAAACTTCATGCATGTAAAAGTAGATGAATTCAATGTTCTCTTCCGATCATCGCTTTTGACTTGTCAATTTTTTTATTTGATATTACAAGTTGTTGAAAATGGAATATAGTACGTTGCTTTTATTTTGTACACCCACTTGCGCAGGGCAGCCCATGAATCCATCAAATCAGTGTCACTTTGCATAAAGAATGTTATCCTCGTTGTGCCCAACTTTTCCACCAAAAAGCGTGGTTAATGGAGACGTGTTAAATGAGGGATGTGAGGTAGGGATCCAACAGTAGGGTCTCGCTCAATAACAAAAACATGATTAGTAATCTTGATAAATTTCACGAACAAGAATTAGCCACCAGTCGGGAAAGATTCGAGTTTTGATAGAGAAGCAAGAGAATGAGTAGCAATTAGGAACACCTTAAGCTCTCAAATAATGAAAAGACAAGTACTAGATGATGTTAAAATAGACTTTTGTATTTTAAACTATAAATTAAATGTTTGACAAGTTTGTTAATTAACTAAAGCGGTATTTGCATTAAATATGAGTAAAAAAGAGATGCTTGATGGTTTTACTAATGGTCTTGACAAATTTATGAATAGCTTGAATTAATCCTTTTATTCTTTTTTTGGCCATTATAATGGGAAGAGAGGATTATAATCTAAAATCTCTCATCTAAGAAACTAAGGAAATGCCACTAAGCTATAATGTTATTAGCCTGAATTATCCTTACTTACAATAAAAATGGATTTATTAGAGCAAAAAGATTCGCACCATGCCATGAAAGGTTGAAACCATTTTTTCCTCTATAGATTTTTCTAGAACCTTGTATATAAAAGAATTACAAATTATAATAAGATTTTTGAGAAGTTTTAAGTATTTGAGTCTTATTAATTCGTGGTTATAAATCTAGATCAATTTATAGCTAATACAAGTCTAGTCTACTGAGTAGGATAGAGTATACAAATGATTGATTCTACCATAAAATGTTTGTTGTAGGTTTTTATAGACCTGATAACCTAGTGCACTATAACAAAAAAATATAAAAATAAAAAAAATGAAACAAAAACATATGCCTAGTAGCCTTAGACACAATAAGATCATAACATAAAATAAAATGAAAATAAAAAATAACTTCCTTAAAAATTAGGTTCACCTGGATTTTATACGAAAAGACAAGCCATAAATGAAGTGCAATTTGTGGCACTATGAATTGTATTATTATATGCAAAATCTATCAATGTTGACACAAGATTCCACTAAGTTAGTTGATCTGGACAAATGCTTAGAATCAAATTCCCTAGCATTTCAATAACAACATTAATTTGCCCATTAGTGTGCAAGTGGACTGTACCACAAAAGTTCAATGAAGAATTAAGCAATTTCCACAAAGTATGCCAAGAAAAGCCATCATAGAAAATTTTTTGACCACTTCAAAATATAAATCAACATTCTTTTGAGCCAGAGGTAGTCTCAATACAAAATCCAAGGACAAAGATTCCTTAATATTTCCAAGCACTAGTAAAGATATGTACAATCTAGTGTTCCTCTCTAACATTCAACCCACTTATCAACAAACCTATATATATATATATATATATATATCTTCCATTGAGAATAATAGAACATTTCCTTTATATCACAAGTGTCTTATATAAATCTTGGATCACCTCTCTCAAAAAGATTTCATAAAACACAATTTCATGCATCAATTAATCATCAAACAAATAAAATCCATTAGCAAGTTAGTTTGATGAAAGCTCCTCACACCTCTACAAAATCTTCGGCATGCTTATACACACCTTTAAGCCACTCAAAATCAATAATCTCATTGATTAAAGTAAATAATGGGGAGACTAATCTAATCAAAGCATCTGTGGCTATGTTCTAGACACTTGATTTATGCTTCAACTTGAAAAGGAATTTCTATAAAAGCTAACACCGCCCCTGTCATGCCTTAAAAGGGGGCATAGTATGTAAACCTCCAAAGTTTTGTGATCGGCTTAGCTTAAACCATAATCGGAAGATCAACCACAAACTCTAAAGTCAACAAAACCACAGTTAGATGAAATAGTTTAAGTCCGGTAACCCAGCATTCGCAATCCTAAGAAAGTAAATAAGAGATTAATATGTACAATAGTTCGTCATAACATAAGAAAGCTTAAAAAGATTAAATTAGTAAAACCGCAAATCGTTTTGAACTTGATCGGATACAGTTCTTGAAAAACGTGTCCCAGGACTTGGAATAGTAAAAATATTTCGGATATACCATTAGACTCGTAAAAATATAAGATTTTCAAAAATATTAGTTTTATAATTTTTCGGTAAGTAAAAAATTAGATATCGCAATTATACACGTATTTTCTTACTATCGATAATTTATTAGCCATATCTACTTTACATTACACTATTCATTACTATTCCACACTATTCATTTATCTTTACTTTTTCTAATACTTATTCTTACACTCTATACAGCTATTATCTTTACTTTTTACCTTTCCTTAACTTTATTTCGCATCTACTTTACTTATTTTTATATTTAATCAACAAAAATAAAAAACTAAATCACTCTCTTCCACCCACCCCTTGTCTCTCTCCCTCAATTTTGTTTCAATTTTTCTTTATTTAAATCACACAAAATTTACTTCTCATTTTCTTATAAATACCCCCCTCCTCTTTCACTTTTTTCATACAATTACTACCCACAAATTTACTATGAAATCTCTCCAAAATTCTCCTCTCAAAAACTCTCTCCATATACACTCTCAAAGCTCTCCCAAAATATACTCTCAAACCACCTTTTACATACACAAGACCCATTCACACATGATACTCCATAAACCCTCTTTAGGTAAACTTTTCCTTACAAATTCTTCTTCTCATGTCATATAACTTTACATGATCATGGTGTGAGCTTCCAAAAGCTAAATATTAAGAAAGCTACACTATATTCATGTATTGTTCTTGTTTATGAAAATCTATTTATATAATTATGTTGTTACTTTACCTTGTTCATATTATTATTGTTGTTATATCTAACTAAGTATAATTATGTATGTACATATATATATATATATTTTAGAGCATATAAGCTCACTTCCAATTTATTTACTTTCATGTAAAGTAATTTATTTATTTCTTTCTTCACAATTTATTTATTTCATGTTGTTTTAAAACTAGTCTCTAGTCTTAGACTTGTCCTCATCAAGTCAAAACAATTTTCTCTCTTTTATTTTGTTTCTTTCTATTTGGGACTAGTATACTTCTTAGTCTTGGGAGCCTTGAAGAAGCTAAGACTCTTAATACTTGACTTTGTTTATGATTTATGTTACTTTTTTTTGTTATTATTTCTCAAAATCATGCCTATTAGATTGTTGTCTAAACCTTTAAAGCTCCAATTATACTTTGACAAAAGGGGATTTTATCACCTAAGAATGATTTTACATGAAAAATTGGAATCTATCGTTTAACAAAAGTAAATTTATTCTTTTTTAAGCTTTACGAAGAACTCACTATAATTTTAAAAGCTACTTTTGTTTTGAAAAGCTTTTTAAATCATTTCTATATTACTTTGTTTTCCTAAAAGAAAATGACTTTTGGTACTAAAAAGTTTTCCATAAAAACATAATATAAGGAAATCCCATTAAAAGGGAATGAGAGTTTTCAAACCAAAAGATTTTCAAATAAATGGTCCAGGAAAATAAATAAGAAAAGTAACACTAATATTGAGAATTTAGAAATGAAGAAATTTATTTCTTTTTTATCAAAAAGTCATTTAGGAAAATAGTAAGTTAAACACGAAGTAATTCTTTGAAAACAAAGGAATCAAAATATTCATTTTAAAGGATTTACAATATGAATTTCTTGTAAACTATGGTTTTCTACACTCTTAATTAACATTGTTTTACTCAAAAAAGTTGTTGTATAGTAATCACATGAGCATGGATGAAATGTGAGTTATATATCTATGAAAAAGGATTTTCTCAACTATATAGATAACTAAGTATTTATCAAAGCAATATTTGGATAGTTTGATGTTTGAAACAAAATGTTTTTAGGATAGGAAAATTCGTGGTGAATCTTATCGCCACTTTTTTGGAGCCTAAATGATCTAGTTTGAGGAAAATAGTTTTAGAAATGGATAGATCTTTTCGAATAGATAGAAATCGGTATATTATATGCGTAATTCCGAGTTAAAATGACCAAGTTATGACCATTTTAAATTGGAATAATCTTTTATGCTAATTTTGACGTTCTTATGATATAGTTTAGACAGGTCTTAAGAAAGTTATCAAGAAATACTCATTGTGTTTATTTTCCTTGACTAGGTGATTTCGAGGAAGAATACTCGTGCATCGAAGATTATTTCGACTAAGTGGATTGTTTGAGCGACTCGTCCATTTAGAAGAATTGTCGACATGGCATCGTGAGTTTATTTCCTTAAAAAGCTTTACTTGATTGTGCTTGTAGTTTAGTCGCATTAGAATTAAGAAAAGATAAATTGATATGTATGTGAAAAATTTTTGAAAGGATTCTAAGAATATCGAGGCCGGAATTGATTGTAAGTAAATATTTGTTTTAGTATAGCACTTGATATGTATGAAATTCTATGATCACCGTAAATTTGAGAATAATGATGCTATGATATCTTAAATAAATTGATTCATGCATACCACGAAGTAAGTCACATTGCATGGGGTTATTATCCTTGAGTGAAAGGGATAGTAGCACGGTCGAAAGCAACACTTGGCGATTATGATTAAAAGTGATTGCTTGGCGACATGGAATCAAACCAATGCTTGGCGGAAATCTGGAAGCATGGCTCAACCCGAGTAGACTTTATATGCTTGGCGGTAATGATTGAAAGCATAACTTAACTAAAACTACTCATTTTGAGATTATACGTCACCAAACCTCAAATGGGGGGAGGGGAGCGTAAATCCATTCAACATATAGTTACTGGAAAACTGTATGCCTTGTTTGCTCACGAGTATGTTGCATTTCACTTGATTGCTTAAATAACTTGTTTGAAATTTCTACTACACAAGATTTTACTTATGAAAATAATTCTCTCTAAGATTATTAGCTTATACCCCCATAGATATCTTTTGCAGTTTACCTATTTATGGTTGAGGCCACGTAGACCATGCAGCCAGGTATTATCCATTTTGGTTAAGGAATTTCTTTAGATGAAGCTTAGTGTTAGATAAGATGAAAACTTCTTAGAAAATCTCTTGTAATAAATTTATAGTTATTTTGGTAGGGGAATGCCCCTACGACTTGTAAGACAAATGTTATGAATGAATGAATGTTATGAATCCTCTTTTCTTAAATTGTTATTGTATCTTCTTAAGCTTAATAATTCCATGTATGATCCTCTAATTTTGTGAGAGCACACCTTACACTTAATGCCAAAGCTTCTGAGAATGACTAAGGTGGTCATACTTAAGCTTTAATATTGAATGTGGCCGACTGTTGCGTTTAGGGTACCCTTTAGGACGTGACAGTTTAAGTTGGTATTAGAGCATGGTCAAGAATCTATGAATCATAATTATAGAATTGAACTTAAGAAGGAACAAATTAGAAAAGAAATAAAAAAAAAAACCTAGATAAGATAGAACGAGTAGAATAAGTTTTCTGACTTCTTTTTCTTTGGCATAGATTACCTTAGACGAGGCTTATCTACAGGCTAAAAACTTCAGAAAAGGACCCTTTAAAGCCTTAGAGAATTACCGTCTAAGACTTAAGGTATTATGTGAAGTGTTTGCTTTGGCTGGATAACCTAAGACCATCCGAGAAATGTTTCTGATTTGGAAGAAAGGAATGTTGAATATAGAGTGGAAAGGAGTAGTGCAGACTATTCATAACTGTCCTTTAAGGAAGAAATGGTCTGAGTTAGAGATGATCTATGCCGTAGAACGGATCGCAGCAATAGTCGAAGACCGACCCATGCTGAGGGAAGCAACATTTATCCTTAGAGATGATGGAAATCGAACTTTCCTCGACTTCTAAACTTGGAATCCAATTGGACCAGTGTTCGTGTATGCACACGATGATCTAACGGACCACCTAGAATAGATTAAAGCTGACCTCAGCAATGGTTTCCACTGGCATGGAGTTTACCAAGAAGTTCTATGACCACCAATTGAATTATCCACTGAGTTACCAACCTTCACATGAATTCAACTAAAAAGGAATGAGGTTCCACATCTAAATAGGAATGGAACAGTGATAAGAGAAGAGGAAATGAGAGAAACAAGTGAAGAGTCTGAGGAAGAATCCAAGGAAGATCCAAATGAAGGCCAAGAGGAAGAACTAGAATAAGAAACAGAAAGCCAGCCTGCTCTTGGAAATGATGAACCCTGGAATAGCGAGGATCCAGCAGGAATCATCCACTATCTAGAAGAATAGCAGGCTCGGAGGAGACAGGAAACAAACCTAACCATGGACATGGATGACCCCCCACCAACAAGAAATGTCAATGATAGCAAGGAAGTTGGAGAGGATATTACCTGGAAGACTATCCATGATATAATGCCGGATCTGGCTGAAGCCGAACTGTCTAACATACATGAGAGGTCGAGGGACGCAGCCAGAAAGAGGAAGAAATATTTCCAACAATTTATGAGGAAAAGAAACCCAGTATCGTCCAGCAGAAACCCTGTAGATGCACCCGACGAATGAAGGAAGGAGGAGAGAAACCAAGCTAATCCCTTTTAAGTCCAGTTAAGGATTTTTGTAATCGAAGACTAGCACAATGATCCTAGTCTATCTTTTTATGTTTTCGAAAGGGTGTTTTGTTGTTTTATTTGTGATTATTGTAATTGACTTTGTTGTTATTTTAATTTCCATATAAGGATCTTGCACCCGCTGTCTTAATTTTCTAATGAATTTATGCTTTATTTATGATCTCAAAATTTACTTTGATTTAAATTTTATTTCAGTAGCTATTTATGCAAGTAAGTTTCCGTAATCTCTGCAAAATTTCCATCAAAGATTTAACTAAGATATCATAATTATATTCTAACTTAGAAAAAAAAATTTAAAACAGCCGAGGTAGAAGAGGATACAAGACAGAATAAAGTGCCTCCAATCAACCAAGAATTGGAGTAGAATAGCCTGCCCCACAAACAGCTATTGCACCATAAGTAGACTTGCATGCTACACTAGGACATCTAATCCAAGTGCTAGAAACGATTAGGCAGAACATGCCTACACCTACACTAGCACCAGCGCCTGTACCAACTCCACCATAACAATAAGTGTCAACTAAAACATCTATGCAAAGGAGCATGCACTCCTAAAATGCACCGTTACCTCCACCCCTACCGTTAAGGCCATACAAGAGTTCGTTGCCTGATTTTATCCGAAGTAACCGTTATTTTGATGAAGCTTACAATAAGCCAGATGAGGCTGAGAATTGGCTTGCTTAGATCGAAAGGTCCTTTGATGCATACGAGGTCCCACATTACCTACAAATCAAGTACGGGACATTCATGATTAATCTGAATGCTAGAATATGGTAGGAATCAAATAAAAGAGAGCCAATGACCCCAATCACTTGGGAAATGTTCAGATATGAGTTCTTGAAAAATTATCTCCTAGGGATCTTACGAGTGAGGTATAGTGCATACTTCTTACAAATTGCTCAGAAAGGAAGGACTATTAAGCACTATGAGACTGAGTTTGGTATATTGCTACAATATGCCCCCGACTCCTACAAGTACAGCGAGGAGTTAAAAAGACAAGTCTTCCTAGGAGGATTGGACGAAGACCTGAGAATGAGGTTGGAAGAATTTGACATCAGAAGTTATCGAGAATTGGTAGAAAGAGCTCGAATTATAGAAGGAGCAAGGAAAAGGAAAGAAAGAATAGAAGAAAAAAAAGCCGCGATTTTTGAGAGAAAGTTTTATGGTGGATCCAGTTCCACTCCCCCACAAAAGAGACTCAAGTTCTCCAACAACTATAGGAGCAATGTTAGTAGTGGGAGGTTCATGCCTAAAAACATCAATTACTGGAAGTGCAATGGGACATACTACCCCAAGAAGTGCCCTCAGTTGTTGGGAAGTGCTTCTTTTGTGGAGACGCAAATCATAAGATGCAGGAATGTCCAAAGAAGGCAAGCAATACTTGCAATGTCTGCAAGCAAGTAGGGCATTTCGCCAATGAATGTCCATAGAGGAGGAATGTTTTGACAAGATCTTCTAGAGGAGCTGTTCCTATAAAGACCGGGAATGGAAATGAAAGTAAAAGTGGAAGCAAGTCAGGATCCACTACTTCAGGATTCAAAGTTTACAACCTGGAAGGACGATGGATAAGTGAGGAGATGGATGAAGAGGAGGAGACTTGGCTGCCTTGAAATGCAGTGAAGACTACAGCTGTGACTTGGGAACCAGTAAACCTAGAACCTTCTTCGTTGTTTATTCTTTTGTTTTAGCAATACAAGAGATTAAACTTTTATAAATATTGGATATGCGAATAAAGGTAATAATCCCCCTGTCAAGTACGTAAGAAGCATACAATTAAGATGCCAGAATGCTTTTGCTCTTTTGATACCAGAGCAACACATTCTTTTGTTATATCTAGTTTAGCTAAGAAGTTAAGCTACCAATAACAACAACGACTTCCGACTTTAAGATCAAAACCCCTATGGGAAATGTTGTTGTAACCCAAGAAGTATTAAAAGATCATCCAATAAAGATACAAGAACATCCATCCACTTGTGACTTCATAGTGATGGAGCTGAGCAAATATGAAGTAATCTTTAGTATGAGTTGGTTATCTCTAAAGCCATAATAGAATTGTCACATAAAGAGCGTATAATTCGTGGACCAAGAAGGAAGGAAGATAACATTCATCGAAGAATCCATGATAACAAGGGAAGAGGAGTTATATTCATTCGAGTTGCCGAAAGAAGTTCCAAAAGAAATGGATAACTACCTGGATGACACTGAAAAAGATAAAAAGAAACCTCTCTTGGAGAATGCCCCCGTTGTCAATAAGTTTTTAGTTGTTTTTCCAAATGAACTGTCGGGATCATCTCTAAGGAAAGAGGTCAATTTCAAGATTGAACTAATGGCCAATACAGAACTAATTTCTAAGGTACTATGTCAAATAGCCCAATGGACTTAAAAAGAGTTGAAGAAACAGCTATAAGAGCTTTCGGATCAAGGTTTTATAAGACCAAGTATGTTACCATAGAATGCACTAGTTTTGTTTAGAAAAAAGGATGGATCCATGAGATTATGCATTAATTATCGGAAGCTAAGCAAAGTCATAATCAAGAATAAGTAACCGCTCCCAAGGATTGATGATCTCTTTGATCAATTGCAAGAAGTGAAAGTATTTTCTCACATTAATTTAAGGTCAAAACACCATCAATTAAGGAATCAAATCAAAAGATGTTTGGAGGGCTACTTTTCAAACTCGTTATGGACACTACGAGTTTCTAGTAATGCTAATTTGATTGATCAATGCACTAGCCACTTTCATAGATTTGATGAACCAAGTATATAAGCATCTGTTGGATAAGTGTGTAATTACTTTATTGACGATATCTTGGTCTTTTCTAAGACAAAAGAACTAAACATGAGGAAAAGGAGATAAATTAAGGACTATGATATCAGGACGAATTATTGACTTAGGAGAGTAAAATGCCGTTGTAGATGCATTAAGCCGCAAAGAGCCATGGAAAAGTTGTTGCCTTGCGCACAAATCAGAAGGAGTTGATAAAAGGATTTAAGAAGCTGAGCATTAAATTTGTGGGACAAAGTGTGGAAGTGAGATATAGTTTATCTAGTGTTGGAACCAACTTTGGTAGAAAGAATTGAAGAAGTTCAACGCTATGATGAGAAGATACAAAGGATAAAGAGGGAAATACAAGAAGAAAAGTATACCGATTTCATGATCGACGATTATGATGTCGTGAGAATAAGAAGACGACTTTGTGTGCCTGAGGATAAGGAAATAAGAAAGGAAATTATGAGCAAAGCTCATAGCTCAGGATATACGATACATCTAGGAGGAACTAAAATGTACCAAGAATTTCAAATGATCATCATTGGTGGGATGGGATGAAACAAAGATGTAGTCAATTATATGATGAAGTGCCCAATCTGCCAACAAGGGAATATAGAGTACCAAAGGCCGATAGGATGGATAAAACCGTTGCTGATTTCTGAGTGGAAATAGGATCAAATTTCCATGGATTTTGTTTGTGGATTTCCAAAATACCGATTGAAAGCAATGCCATCAGTGTCATAATTGATCGATTAACTAAGTTGGCTTACTTCATATCGATCAACATGACGTTTCCCAAGGACAAACTAGCTGTAAACCCCCGAAAATTTCATAATTCTTAAAAATAATCTTAGAAGTCTAATGTCAAAAATTTAAATCCCAAAAATCGACTCAAGATAAAAACCAAATTCTAGATCGAGTCAAAACACCGGAAACGAAATCTTAAAAATCGAATCAAGTTAAAACTTAATTCCAAATAAGATCAAAAACGAGTTTTCTCAATCTTGAGAAAATGAGAACCCTTGAAACAAAATATAAAGTCCAATTACCGGTTTAATCAACGGTCGTATGCCAATCAAATCATCTATCCAATTCCTAAAACGTAAATCAAAACGATAGATCCAAATATCGCTTAACAACAAAATGATAAAATCTTAAATCCTTCGGTAAAATTTTAGAAACACAATTTTCAATTTTCACCAAAAGTCAAACTGAGTCAACTCATAACTCTAGACTCGGTTAAACGATCCCGAGAACTAAAAACTATTAAATAATCACAAATAAAATAAGATAAACCATAGATTTCGAGCTAAAAATATAAAACGATCAAAACTCGAAAATTATACGATCTTACGAATATCTCGACGAAACCAGAAGTCAAATCAGAACCTTAAAGTCAACAAAGCTTATAACGAATCCTAGTGTTTAAAATCCGGCAATCCCACGTACTTAAACCCTAGAAAACAAAATTAAGCCAATAGCTTAAAATAATTCGTAATAATAGGGTAACATAAAAATGTCAGATTCGCGAATTCCGAGTGTCCTTCGGACTTAAACAGGATCAGTTCTCGAAAAATGTGCCACGGAGCTTGGAATATTAAAAATATTCCGTTTATACCAATAGACTCGTAAAAATACAAGGATTCCAAAAATATCAGTTTTAGAATTTTTCGGTAGCTAAAAATTACAGATATCGCATTATTACGCGTATTTTTATTACTGCTGGTACTTTAATTGTCTAGTCTACTATTCATAGTACTTTTCTACTATTCATCACTGTTTCTCTATCTCTACTTTTTCTTACACCTATTTCTTACATCTACATACCTATTTTCTTACTTTTTATATTTCTAATACAACTTTAATCACATCAAACATTACACATTACTTCTTTTATTATACAACAAATAAAATAAAACAATTTCTCCCCCTCCTACAAGCTATGGCCAGCACCACTTCTTCCCCATTCCCTCTCATTTATTTTCTTTTTTAATTATTTTATTACATCTAAAATTCACTCCAAAAATTCTATAAATACCCTTTTCCTCTTTCATTCTTTCTCACAATTCATTTATCTACCAAAACTCTCTTAAAATCTCTCCACAAATCTTCTCTTCAAGAATTCTCTCTACCAAAACTCTCTTAAACCAATTCCTCACAAAAACCATTCCTTATACACAAACTATCTATCACATATCACTACTCCCATAATACCCATTTCATCTACCATCTTCATACCACTTACACACTTTAGGTAAAGATTTCTTCTAACTATTATTCACTCATGTCGTGTAACTTAACACGACTATGGTGTTGTTTTGAAACTCATATGAGTAGTAAAAGCAACAATATGTTCATGTTTTGTTCTTGTACATAAGCTTTCTGTTCTATTATGTTTATTGTTATTATTTGCTTATAATCTTACTTATATATAGTATTATGTATATATATTTATTTAGAGCATATAAGCTCACTTGTTATTTATTTATTTCATGCTTTGCAATTTATTTATTTCATGCTTTTCTTTAAGACTAGTCTTTCTAGTCTTAGACTTGTCCATATCAAGTCAAAACAATCTTTTGTTTATTTTCTTTAATTTTTTCTAGACTAGTCCATTCTTAGTCCCAGGATGCCTTGATGAAGCTAAGGCTCCAATACTTGACGGGGATACCTTGATGAAGGTAAGGTTCCCAATACTTGATATTTTATTTTCTTGCTTATTATTTGTTTCTAGTATTTTCTTATATTCTTATTACCTTATATGATCATGATACTTGCATTTACATAATGTTAATGTCTCAACTAATTTAAAAATAGAATTTTACTTTACTAAATGAACTCAAAACTAGATTTTCGATTATATGATTTATCACAAAATCATGAAGTTATTATCAACAACATGGAAATAGAGTTTTCTCAACGTTTTCATAAATAACAAAGATAGATTTCCAAAGAAACATAAGAAATAAAAACTTTCATCATGTATTTTGGGAACCTAAGTTTTAGTGAAATAATTTGTTAGTTTTCAAAGTTTTCACAAAAAGCTTAAGAATAAACTCTTTTTAACTCCATAATAAAACTAAAAAACAAACTAGTTTTTAAAGTTAAGATGAATTCTACCAATAAAATTACAAACTCACTTAGGAAAATAATGATTTTAAGTCCCTAAAGAAAAGACTTATTTTTCCAAATAATATAAACAAGATAAGGTTAGAAACAAATGATTTTACCAATAAAGATGATTCTTTTCGAAAGAAATAATAGAACAAGTTTTAGAAAACAAAGCTTATATTTTAAGTAACAGAGACAAGACTCAGGAACCATTCTAACATATAAATTCATAAAGAGGTTTTTCAACAACTTAATATACTTTTGATAAATTTGATTTTAAAGTAAAACTTATGAAAAACTAAGGTTAAAAGAAAATTTATTTTTCCTTGGAAAAAGAATGAAGAAAATAAAATAAGAATATACTTATTTATAATAACCTAGGAAAATATAAAGTTTCTTTAAATACTTGAAAAGAAATTTCAAAGTTAAAGTTAAATGAATTGTTTTATGAAATAAATTGTTAAGACACTATCATTAGGATTTTTGCATATAAAGTGAGCTTACCTATATATTCAAAGTGTTTATCAAATATATACATATATTGTTTCAAAAGGATTTTCTTTAAAATGAAGTTGAGTTAGAAAATGGATTTGCAAAAAGTTCAGAAATAATTCGTTTTAAATTTGTACCTAACGTTTTTGGAACCCAAATGACCTTTTATGACAAAGATAAGTTTAGAAATGGATATATCTTTTCGAATAGCTAGAAAACGGTATATTATATGTGAAATTCCGAGTTAAAATAAGCAAGTTATGGCCATTTTAAATTGAAATTTCTTCCTATATGATTTTATCGCGATTTTAGGAAAAGTTTAGAATATCCAAGGATAGGAATTTCATGAAAGACTTATCCCGGGTATTTCTTTTGTCTAGGTGACGAAGGATACGAGAATACCTTACCCAAGGATTACTACGACTAAGAAGATAGCGAAATGGACGAGTAAGTTATTCTTCCTAATTTCGTTATCTTGCTTGTGCTTGTAAAGTAGTAGCATTAGTATACTAAGAAAAGATAAAAATGGATATATATATTTAGGGAATTCGGGATTATGTGTATATATGTGATTCTATGTTTATGCGTGAAATGAGAATTAAGAATATTACAACTTCGAACTGCTTGTTTAAATAATTTTGTTTACTTACTTGTATGACTGTTTATTGTTTGCTAAATTGATTAATCGCCCCTAATAAACCTTAATAAGGTTTAGCTTAAGAAAACTAAAACGCTCATGCATAGCATCCATCAAGTCACATCTATTTCGGAAGGCTGCTACTCCTACGCGTAGAGTTAGATTGGCTGTGATCGTATGGTGCCACAAGCCATGTTCCTTCCTGGAGAATCTAAATCGCTAGGGGAAAGCGACTCTAGGTTTGGAGCCGAGCCAACCGAACACTGTGGGTGAAGAACTGGGGACTAGCAGTAGAAGGTCGAGGACCTTCAATCCCGATTCCCTAACCTTTGATACAAAGGGAAATCCGTTCTATATATGGTTTCTGGATAACTATATATATATTTGCGTAATCATGTGACTGTTGTATTGTATGCATAGCATATGTGTGAAAATATAAATAAACTTACTTGAAAATATGCTGCGAATGAAAAGGAATATCTCACTAAGCTAGTTGTAGCTTATACCCCTATAGATTTTGTTGAAACAGGTATACCCGTGGCTTAAATTGAGGATCATGACATTAAAGAAGTCATGGAAGGATGATTAAGCTTCTATGAAGGAAATGGAAACATAAGATGAAGTAATTTTGTAAGGTTCCTTATATGTAATATATGATTGGTGATGTATATTTATTTGAAGATAATAGAGGGATATGCCCCTAAGAATTGAAATATAATATGTATGTTTATGATAAGTATTCTCTTTGCCTTGTTACTTATTTATTATCAATATAAATTGCACTACTTCGATGCGTTCCCTTGGTTGTGATGTACGCCTTGTACATGATATGGAAGCCTTTGCGTGACTAAGGTAGTCATTCCTAGGCTTTAGTATTGTGTACGGCGGACTGCCACGTTTAGGGTACCCCTCGGGGCGTGATAGTTTAAGTTGGTATCAGAGCAACAAGGTTTTGGGAATTAGGAAAAAGAAGAGTAGAAGGATAGATTGATAGGATTTGATCTTACATTTAAGAATCCTTATGTCTAAGGGCAGAACTTTACCTTGGAGAATATTAGAAGAAGCAGAAAATACTTATACAAGGATCAGAGGATATTTAGGGAGATGTGAAATGGGAGTATCACATAAAAAGGATTTACCATAGAATGTTGACACAAGATTGAGAAAGGTAGAAATGACTTGGAGATAGAACATAATAGAACAATATGGAGAAAACTTGAAGGAGGCTTAGAATTTAGATATATAATAAATATAGTAAGCTTACCTTAGCAAGTTCAATAAGCCTTAATGCGTAGTAACCTTATTCAACTCCTAAGACCAATTAGGAACAAGATAAGTGTAATACCTCTCTTATAAAGGAGACCCTTAAGTAAATAAAACCACGTGCCTACATCAACCCTTTAATCGAACGGTAAAAGCCCTTTAATGCTTCTCTTTTCCTTAAGAACAAATAACATGTGCGTAAAACAGGAAAAGAAAAAGAATATCTTATGCGACCTCTCCATTTGGTTCTGGGAAGCTACCCGAGGAAGTTATGCCACGATCAAGCATCCCTCTCGAAGCACAACAAGAACAAGGAGCACCCCCACCACAAGATCTAACTCAAGAACTCTTGACCACCATTAGACGTCTAGAAGAGACGATAAGAGCATACATACAACAAGCACCCACAACCTCTACACCTGCTCCAGTTATAAGACCCCAACTCGGAGCAACACCAGTAGCGCAAGTACCTTCCTTCATGGCCAATCCAGAACCAAAGGCAAAGAAGTATAAACAACTCCAACCTCTTAAGGGACCCGTAGCTCTTAAGTTCAAATGTTGGAAGTGTAAAGAAGGACATTTTCCCAAACGTTGCCCGTGACTGCAACATAAGTGCTACCTTTGTGGAAACAAAGATCACAAAAGTTATGATTGTCCTAAAAAGAATTGCACTATCTGTTATGCAAAGGGAAGACACGGTGCCAACATTTACCCAACAACAATAAGAAAATGCTACGTATGCAGCCGCCTCATTTGTAGAACTAGGGATTACCCCAGAAAAGCTAAAGAAATATGCTACATGTGTAAGTTGTGGTACCTCTATGTACGTGAAGATCTAAAATCGCAAGGTTTATGGGATGACCCCATCTCAGTCCCCGAAGGAGATGACCCATCTAAGAGAGAATGTGGGACTTCGTTTAGAGACCCTACCACCAAATCTCACTACAAAGGAAAGGAAAAAGCTCCTGATGATGAAGGCTCAAGTAATCAAGGAAATGTTCCTAACCTGTGAAGAGCAATCCGAAGCTGGAACGGATGCTAAACCTCCCGTAAAAGTTTTAATATACCGATAGGAGTAACGCTTTTGTAAAATGATAAATGATGATGTAAACTTTGTCTATGTAATGATTCGAAATTTTAATTATGTTTTGCATCCTTTCTTTGAACTTTTTGTAATGGAAGTATTTAAGTCTTTCTTCTATTTCCATGTATTTGTTTGATGATATGAATTTCCTTTTTCATTATTATGACTTCAGTCAATTTTTAATATTTCTTCTATATATATGTTTACTCATTTCCATACTCGATTTCTATTAGCATGTTTCATGATTGTTTTTTCGAAAAATGCCTAAGACTTAATAAAGTTCAAGAATCTTACACTAGCTTAATAAAACCTGTAGAACAATTAGGAGATGCATTCGTACACAACACAACCTAGAAATACCCCCTGTAGAACCTAAGAACTCGGGGGACCTCAATGACCAAATCAACCAAGAATGGATCAAGCTAACATCGAACAACTTGCCAACCTCATAAGGAATTTCGCACAACAAGACCATGCTATGCCTACACCAGTACCTGCACAAGAAGCAACACCAGAAGTTCCAACACCACCAATTGAAACAACACCAGCTGAGTCGCCGTTACCAAAACCTTATCAGAGTATGTTGCTATAGTTTATCAAGTGCAATAGATATTTGGATGGAGCTTTTGGAAAACCGGATGAAGCTAATGATTGGTTGGCCCAAATAGAGCGATCTTTCAATGCTTTTGAAGTACCATAACACCTATAGCTTACATATGGTACCTTTATGGTGGGAATCCAAAAGTAGGGAGCTACTACCACGAATCATATGGGAGACATTTAGGCATGAATTCTTGGAAAACTTTTTCCCTAGAAGCTTGAGAATCCAATATAGTGCAGATTTCTTAAATATTTCTCAAGGAGGTCGTAGTCTTGAACAATATGAAACAGAGTTCAGTAAGCTGTTACAATATGCCCCCGAATCATATAAGAATAGTGAGGAACTCAAAAGGCAAGTCTTCTTAGGAGGATTAGATGAAGACCTTCGTATCAAGTTGATAGAATTTGACATCAAAGATTGTCAAGAACTAGTAGAAAGAACACGAATTGTGGATGGTGCTAAGAAAAGGGGAAGGACGGAAGGAAATGTCATGATAATTGAGGAAGAATCTATAAGTGAACCTAGCCTAAGCCTCAAAGTCAATGAGCTTGAAACATCAGTTAGCCCGAGTAGAAAGAAGGATAAAAAGAAACCGGATACCCAATGTTGGAAATGCAAAAAGGGACATCAACCAAGATAGTGTCCTAAGTTACAACACAAGTGTTACTACTGCAGGTGTTACGCCCCGGAGGATACCCTAAACGTTGCAATCCGCCGCATATAAAAGCAAGCAAGAACTTATAATAACCGACATAATATTTCCATAAATAATATCCTTACATCATCTTAGGGGCATTCCCCCGCATTAATAGTCTTCAAGATAATAACAGCTAATACATAAGCCTACTATAGAGATTTTCCTAGAAGCCTATGCTCAAAACTTAAATACATAAAGCTTCTCCCAAAAACTCTTAGTAGCTTATACTCGTACCTAGCAAACCGGGCTCCTTGGCGCCAACCAAAGATAATCATATTATAACAAAAAAGCTATGAGGGTATAAGCAAAACTAGCTTAGTGAGATAATTCCATCTATAAGACATTTCCATAATTCATACAAGTAATTTAATCAAAACATATGAAAACTGTCACACCCCGAAGGGTATCTTAAACGTGGTAGTCCGTCGTACACAATATTAAAGCCTAAGAATGACCACCTCAGTCACGCGAAAGCTTCCATACTATGTACAAGGCGTCTAACACATGGAGGAGACTCATCGGAGTAATGCATTTTATGTTGATACAACTTGAGAACAATGTGAAGGAAATTCAATTCACTATTCTTCAAAATACAACTCATTAAACTTCAATTACAATTCATCAAAAGATTCTATTACATAAAACTATTACAAGGCAAATAATAAAACTTAGCTAATGACTTCAAACATTCTTGTATCTTGCCGGAATCCTGAAGTCATTCTCGACTTCAACCATCTCATCCCCACTTAGCATTCTTGAGATAACCTGTTCATTTAAACAACTATTGGGGTATAAAGCTACACTAGCTTAGTGAGTAAGAACTTCCAGGATTGCATTTATAACGCATCATACAATCAAGTGATTAGTCAGACAAGTAATATGAATCAAACACATGAATTTAACAAACATATGACTTGCCGAAAATCATATGTGGATGGACTTGCACCCTCCATCCCGGGTTAACAGATTAACGAATCCTGCGGTACAACACCGTTTAAGCTCACGGCTAACTGAACTATAAAATCTTTTAAAGTACAATGATAAACTAACAAGAATCATTTAAGGTACAATGATAAACCAACAAATGCTAATGCTCCATCCCCATCGTGATATGAATGAGTTCAATTTCATCTTCAATTCCGAATAATCAATTATACCAATTCTTTTAAGTGATCAATCAATAATCGCAGACAATCAATTCTAATTCATCTATACAAGCAATAGTTAATCACTCGGCTTCGATATTCTTACATTCCATTTCTCATATCGACAACAAGCATACATAGTTCCCATTCGTCCCCATAATGCATATCCATTTTATCTTTACCAAATATCTAGTGTAACTATTATTACAATCACATACAATAAATGAAATCGGAAGTAATACTTACTCGGCCATTGGATCACCAGTCTCTTAAACAAGTAATCCGGTGGTAGGGAATCGTCAGATTTGGAATCATCTAAAAGGAAGAAATACTTTAATAAGTATCTCATCACTTAACTAATCCAAACTATCTTATTCAAACTATCAAATTCGTAATTCTTATCTTAAGCGGTAATTCCAACTTAAAACGGCCATAACTTGGTCATTTTAACTCGGAATTTCGCAAATTATATATTGATTTCTATGTACTTCGAAAGATATATCTAATTCTAATATTACATTTAAGTTTTGAAAACTTTGAAGCTTCGAAAAGTTCGGATCATATTAGGGCATTAACAAGTTCCAATCCCGAAAAATAGTTTTACAAATGTTTGTAATGTTCCTACTATATAAATTAGCCATACATGCATTATGAATGATTTCCTAACATGAATGACATGAGATGAGCTCAATGTATGCATGATCTTGATGATTTTTGCTAAAAGGAAATTTTACAACTTTTTATTTTGCAAGACCATAATAAAACTACTTATGAAAAGTCTAGTTTTCTAACTTTGATCATTTCCATTTGTTTTGGATTTATTACTTAAGAAAATATAATTATTTTTGTTAAAATTGAGTCTTCATTATATATATTACTTATGACCTTCATTTCTATATAAAAATTTTCATTTTACACTTTGTAAACATGTTTTCAAGTAGGGTTGATTTCAAAATCAGAATTTTGTAAAAATTGTTTTTGAGTGATTCCTTTAAGTAAAAATCATTTGGTACTTAGAAAATTAAGGCTCAACCATGCCTAGCCACTGAGGACTTCATTTCTTTGATAAAACTTCTAATTTGAGTTTGGAAAATATGAGTTTTCATGCCATTATTCCATTGTTACAAATTTCCTAAAATGACAACAACTCAAATTTTTTCCTACTTCATTTCTACTCATTGTTCTATATATTTTTATTAGCAAATCCCATCTTAATTTATCAAAATCATTACTTGATGGTACCTATGACTTAAACTCTTCATTTTTCATATAAAATACAAGTTTTGGAGTTGATGAATGAGTTTTTAAGGCATGGCTTTGAAATCATCCGAATTTACAAGTTTTGGGTAAACTCAATTTTCATACTTTATTTCTACAATGCATCATACATATATGTATTTCCTACAAGCTATCGTCATGATGGTTATGAGAGGATCTACCTATATGTATACATAAAATACCAATAATTCTTTTTTTTCTTTTGAAAATTTTTACTTTGCAAAAATTTGAATTTTACTAGACTTAAGAAAAATAGTTTTTCTTCTTGTAAAATCATATTTGTTTTTAGCAAAATTCAACCTTGATGACCTATATAACCATCACCTTCATTATTTCAATAAAAATCTTCATTTTGGGGTTAGAAAATAGGTGGTTAGCTTAAGTACGAATTTTACAAGATTTTAAAGAATGAAAACATTGTTTAACCTATTTTTGGAAATCATTTGTTATTCTAAGATTATATTTTGATAAACTTCTTTTATCCTTAACAACTTGGTCTTTATTACATATATACCCTAGGACTTCCATTTTCCTATCAAAATTATCATTTTTGGCATGGAAATAAGTGTTTGAATTGTGGCTATTTTCAAAAGATCCGAATTTTGAGAAATTCATTTGAGCTTATTTTTTTGTAAAACTCATTTAGTCTTTCAAAAGCCATTTCCTAATCAAACCTATCCCTTAAGGCTTCCATTTCTTACTAAAAGTCTTGTTTTGAAGTTGAAAATAGGTTTTCAAAATTGGTCTTGGTTGAGATCCGAATTACAAAATTTATTTTTGGTCATATTTTTTGATAAAATTCATTTAAGCTTATGAAAATCCATTCTTTACATATCCTATCCTAAGAGCCTTTCATTTCTTAAATAAAAACTTGATTTTTGAGTTGGAAAACATGTTTTAAAAATATGCCTTGGCCAAAATCTGAAAATAGAATTTTTGTTTGAAAATAACTTTTAAAAATCACTTTTGATTCTTGTAAAAAGGATTCTTGATGATATACATATATTAAGCTTCATTATCTTAAGTAAAAATTATATTTGACACTTGGAAGGTGGTTTTTAAATAAGGGGCTTGCCAAAATATGAATTTCACAATTTTTGTTCAAGTTCAAATCTAAGATCTACACATAATAAGAACATACATCTAAATGAAACCCAAAAATAAACTTTAAACTCATAGATCTAAACTTTGCTCATCAAAATCTTCATTTATACTATCTATACCCTAAGCCCTTCATTTTAAATGAAAAATACACATTTTGAAGTTGAAAAGTAACTTTTCAAAATGGTTCATTTTTCATCCGAATTTTTCAAAAATGATTTTTGTTGAAAATAGATCTTGAGTTTCTATAACTTTTCTACTATCATCATGCTATACAAGTTGCCTCATAAACAAAAAACAAAGTCTAATGCATTTTATGAACTCAAAACTCTAGATCTAGTTTTCTAAACTGTTATAAGTGCATGATACATGTGGATGGGATCTATGTATAAACCATAGGAATAACAAAAATAACAACTCAAATAACTAGATCTATGGCATAAACGAATATCAAGGTATAAAAAGTTAGATCTACAAAAATAACAACTTTAAACAAGAAATAATAAAGATACAAGATAGTAATAATGGAGAAGAGGAGTGTTTCATTTTTTGGTATCATCATCCAAGCTTTAAGCTTATGGAAGGTCATTTGATGGCATGAAACCTTCATTACACTTTACTATATCACCTATGGAGCTTTGGGAAAGATTTGCTTAGAAATCTTCAAGAATGAAGTGTGGAAGCAATTTTTTTGAAGTGGGGCAGCGAGGTTCTTTGTAAGAACAAGAGAGAAAGAAGAAAGAAAGAGAGGGAAAAGAGAGGAAAAGAGAGAGGGTTTCAAAAAGGAAATGAAAGGAAATAATAAAAAGGCATTAAATGGAGATAGAATTGTATTAAATGAAAGGGAAAAAAAATAAAACAAGGGCAACAAATTTTGTGTGCTGCACGTGAATCTTGGGGGTGAGGAGAGAGAGGGTTTTGTTGAATTTGACTTGAAATTATTTGTGTAATAATGTGATGTGTAGTTCTTAAGAAGGAGTGTAATATAATTATTTTAGTCAAAATGAGTAAATGAAAGGACAATGGCAGCCATAAAGAGTCAAAATCTGCCATGAATAGATATAATGAAGTGTAAAGAGATTGAAGTGAAAAGAAGTGATATGTGTAAGGTGTACTTGAAAGTATGGGTTGTAAAAGTACTTTCTTTAAAAAATAAAATTAGAAAATTTATTCCAAATATTTGTAACAGATTTTTCATAATTAAAATTAAATAATTATTTGAATTATTTTAGTATTTTAACAAATATGTTACCGGTATGATCAAAATACGCGAATATGGGCTATAATGATATTTTTATAACCCGAAAAATTCTAAAAAATTATTTTATGAAAATAAAATATTTTTCAAATATTCAATTAATTTATTTTATTTTAGTATCGGGTCTTAAAAAGAATCTGATCCTGTAAAAGCCCGAACTAACTAAATTTTAGAAAAACAAAATTTTATAATATATAAAATATTTATCTAAAAATATAAGCTTTATAAGATAATAAAATTGTGTAATGAAATAAAAGTGAATAGTGCAAAAGACTAATTAATTACCGGTAATAATGAAATACGATAAAAAGGTTATAACTGTAACTTTTATAACCGAAAAATTATATAACTGATATATTTGGAAATCTTATGAAATTACGTCTAACGGTACTATTGGTATATTTTTTATATCTCGAGCCCGGACACGCTTTTCGAAGTCTGTATCCAATGGGTTCGAAATAGGTCAAAAATTTACCAATATAATATTTTTAAACAACTTATATTACTATAAGCTATTCTACATATTTAGCGACGCCTCGGCCTCTAGGTTTAGGGCACTAGATTGCCGGACTTAGGCTATTGCATTCCGGTTAGGGTTTCCGGTGATTTTCGGTTTAGATCTTTGTCAATTTGGAAACTGATATTTTATGTTTATACAACTTATTAAATTTGATTTTTTTGTAAGTATTTAATATCTCTCGATGTTTTCGGAATTCTTTGAATTGAGTTTTATTTCCGAAAGTTAATCGTTATTTACTTTTTAATAATTTGTTTTTAGGCTTTATATTACCCGATTTTATAAGTCGAAGTTAAATATAGAATTTTCCGTACGTTGTGATTTTGAATTTGAAACTGTTGAGTTCTCATTTTATGTTTAAGGATTTTCATTTTCTCAAGATTAAGAAGTTTCTGAATTCGATCGTGATTTTGGACTAGTTGAATTGGTTTTAATTTGGAGTGATTTTTAGGATTTATTTTCGAAGTTCATCGTAGAATTATTTACTAAAATTTTTCGGGGCTTACAAAAATGTACCAATCATGTGAACAAGCAAGATACACATGCGGAAATCAAGTGTAGCATGGATTTAACGCCCTCCATGACAAGGGTTGAGAGGTTACAGGCCCATACAACCATCAATATCTGCAAATTTACCGGCTCTTGCTTGCCTGTAGACTTTCCTGCTCCTACTAGCCACCATGTAGACTTTCCGGCTCCTAGCAGCTACTACTACCATTTTCTCGTTTCCCCACACGAAGAATAGTAGTGAAACAAATGTGACTCATGTGAATGATATGCATGAATTGATTTCAATATAAAATTTAACCATAGATATTTAGTTCAAGTTAAAGGCGATCAACACAATTTTTCATCATATCAAAACAAGAATCACAATTTATTTATCAAACCAACTTTTGATATTCTTAACCTGTATTCAATCATTCATAATACCAAGTCACACAATAATTATCCATTTTATCTTTTTCTTAATTGCTAGTGCCACTAATTACAAGCACTAAAACAAGGAAATGAACTTAGTAAAAGGAATAACTCACTCCATATCGGTAGATCTAATCGAAATAGTTCTCCAGATAGATGATCTTGGGTCCTTCGTCACCTAAACAAGATGAAATACTCAAAATGAGTCTTTCATAAAACTTCTATTCTTAAAGATTCTAAACTTTTTTAAAATCACGGTAAAATCGTATAAGAAGAAATTCCAACTTAAAATGGCCATAACTTGCTCATTTTAACTCGGAATTTCACAAATAATATATCGTTTTCTACCTACTCGAAAAGATCTACACATTTCTAAAATTATTTTCATCAACTAAGCGTTTGGGTCCCGAAAAGGCAGCGACCAGATTCATTACGAATTTGTAAAAACTTGATTTCTTCTTTTTGTCAAAAGCTCACTTGAAGCGATAGATTCTCCAAATATTTTTTTAATCTTTTTGAAATGTATAAACATATATGTAATGACTCATAACAAATGTACGAAGTAAATGAAGTTGTCTCTGTAAACCCTTGAAATTTCGGAATCGATTTAGCATAAAACCCTAACCAGAAGTCAAACGAAACCTTAAAGGTCAACAAAACCCTAGTTTACCGTATCAATCCAATCCGGCATTGCCGTTTTCTTTGGCCCGGAAAAACGAAGTTGGGATAATTAGCTCAAATAGCTCGTAATAACCATAGGTTTGATAAAAGTTTCAGTTTCGCGAATTTCGGTGTCCTTCGAACCCGATCGGACACAGTTCTCGAAAACGTGTCCGAAGCCCGAATAGTAAAAATATTCCGAATACACCGTTAGACTCGTAAAAATATAAGTTTTCCAAAAATATCAATTTCATAATTTTTTGGTAAGTAAAAATAACAGATATAGCTATTATACGTGTATTTTCTTACTACCAGTACTTTAATTGTCATATCTACTTTACATTACACCATTCATTACTATTCTACACTATTCTTTCATCTCTACTTTTTCTTACACCTACTCTTACACTCTACATAACCTATTATCTTAACTTTTTACCTTTCCATAACTTTATATCACATCTACCTTACAAATTACATCTTTTATTTAACAAAAAGTCAAAAAAATAAATCAATTCTCCCCCCCCTCACACAATGGCCGGCGCCCCCCATGCTCACATGCCCACAATTTTGTTTCAATTTCAATTTATTTTAATCACACTAAAATCACTCCTCAAAATCCTATAAATACCCCCTCATACCTTCACTTCTTTCACACATTCACTACTCACAAATTCATACCAAAACTCTCTCAAATTTTCCTCTCAAAGCTCTCTCAAGTTACTATCTCAAAACTCTCTCAAAATAATTCCACAACAACTTCCACCAACAACAAAAACCCATAACCACATAACCACATCAAAGTCTTCTTTAGGTAACCCATTTATAATTCCTTTTCTTCTTCATGTCATGTAACTTTACATGACCATAGTGTGAGTTTCCAAAGACTACAAGTTATGGAAACTACATTATGTTCATGTATTGTTCTTGTTCATGCCAATCCATTTATGTTTATGTTGTTTTATTATTGTTTATATATCTATACATATGTATACATATTCTTTAGAGCATATAAGCTCACTTGCAATTTATTTATTTCATGCAAAGCAATTTATTTATTTTTCCATTGCAATTTATTTATTTATTCCTTGTTGAATTAAGACTAGTCTCTAGTCTTAGACTTGTCCTCATCAAGTCAAAACAAGCTTTCTTTCATTTATTTTATTTTATGGGACTAGTTTATTTCTTAGTCCCGGGAGCCTTGAAAAAGCTAAGACTCCAATACTTGATTTTATTATTTATGCTTTATGTTATTTTGTTTATTATTATTCTCATAATCATGTTCATTTAAATTGTTGTCCAAAAGTTCTATTTTCTAAAGATAATGAAATAAAAGAAGACTTTTGTCACTTAGGAATAAGTTTATGTGAAAATATAAGATAACAAAAATAAACTCATTTTCAAGTTACAAAAAGAATTCACTATGAATTTAGAAACTATTTTTACTGAAAAAGCTAGTTAAATCTTTGTTACTCTACCTTGCTTTTCAAAAGAAAATATTTTGTTGACAAAAATGGTTGTTTTCATAAAGAAAGGAAATAAGATGGAGAACTAAGGAATTTTTAAGACCTTTGCAAACAAATAGGCAAAGAAATTTATGATTTGAAAATAATAAAGTTATTTCTTTTCAAGTTACAAGAGGAAGATAATAAATTATAGAAATTAGTTTTTCTACAAAAAGTCCTTAATTGTTCCACTTTGTTTTCATAAAGAAACCAAATTTTCATACATGGGTAATTATTCTTGAAATAGGAGACATGAGAAAAAGAATGAGAAATATCAAGTAAAGATTTTTGCCAAAACAAGTAAACAAAGGAATTTACACAAGAAAATAGGGAAAAGCATATTTTCTAGAAAAACTTCAAAAATATTATTAGTATAACTTAGGAAGTAGAAAATTTTATTTTCAAAAGTCACTTAGAAAAAGATAATAAAACCAACATAAAACGTTTTTAGAAAATAAAGAAAACAAGGTATTCATTTCAAAGAAAACAATTTCCGAAAAGCTTCAACCCGACATTGTTCTACTTAGGAAAAATAATTTGGACAACAAACACTTGAGCATGCTTAAATATGAGTTATATAGTTCTAAAAAGAGAATTTTTCAACTATATAGATAACTAAGTATTTATCAAACAATTTTGATTTCTTGAACCAAAGTTGTTTTTACTTAAAAATCCGTGGTGAATTTTGTCACCAGTTTTTCGGAGCCTTTGTGGCTTTGTTTGTGGAAATAATTTTAGAAATGGGTAGATCTTTTCGAGTAGATAGAAATCGGTATATTATATGCGCGATTCCGAGTTAAAATGACCAAGTTATGGCCATCTTAAGTTGGAACATTCTTTCATACGAACTTTGACGTTCTTTGACCTTGTTTTGTCAAAATTCAAGAAAATCTTCAAGAAAAACTCATTATGGGTATTTTCTTTGGTTAGGTAAGCCCGAGGAAGGATTTCTTCACCCCAAGGACTATTGCAATTTAGTGGAGTGCGTGAACGACTCATCCGCTTAAGAGAATTAGACGGCAATGGCATCGTGAGTTACTTCCCGTCATTTTTCATACTCTTGCTTGTGCTTAAATTAGTTGCACTAGAATCTAAGCAAACTCAAAAGAAGTGTATGATAATATGTTGAAGGAATACTAAGTATATCGAAACTCAATTTGTTTGTAATAAAGTTGTATGTACATTAATATCTTGAATTGTTTGAATTGGTTGATCACTTGAAAGAAGTTAAATGTAACTACTAGACTTTAATTAAAGAAATTATTCATGCACTTCATATGTTGAGTCACATTGCATTCGCTATTATACAATTGGTGGGACAAGTGTATAATAGTGTGGTAGACATAACCGGTATATCATGTAAGTGGCGAGTAGGAGCCGGTAAGAACTACTGGAATCGTGGCTAGTAAGCCTGTAATAACTACAAGTTTTTGTGGCTAGTAGGAGCCTGTAATAACTACAAAATCTTTTTGGTGGCTAGTAGGAGCCTGTAATAACTACAAAATTTTTGATGGCATATAGGAGCCGGTAAGACCTATAAAAATTGTTTTCAAAAGTGGTGCTGTAATTGGCCTGAATACCCAACCCGAATGAAGGGCGTAAATTCATTCAACATATGATTCCCGGAAAGTCATATGTCTTGTATGCTCACGTGATTGTTGCATTTCACGTTTGAATATAAACTTGATTGATAATCTACTTCGAGTATGAATTTTGGGAATTATTCACTAAGCTTATAGCTTATACCCGATAGCTACCTTTTGCAGTTCCCGTACTTATGGCTAAGGCCACGTGGACCTTGTGGACAGGTAATCCCTTTGTATATTGGAATTTTTAGTAGCTTAGCTTTAGCATGTTAATATGTGTATAATTAGAAATTAGAAGTTGTTCTTAAGATTATGCCATGAACAAATAAGTTACTGTGATTCTTTTTTCTTAATATTTTTTTATTCTCCTTAAGCTTCATTAATCCATGTATGGTCCTCTAAAATTGTGAAAGTAAGCCTTACACTTAATATAAAAGCTTTTGGAAATGACTAAGGTTGTCATACTTAAGCTTTAATTATTGAGTGTGGCGGACTGTTACGTTTAGGGTACCCGTTGGGGCGTGACAGTCTCAATTTATGAAAAGGTAAAGTTTTGAAAGATTTTGAAATTAAGAATTTTTGAAGTGTCTATTTTTACTTTGAAAAAGATTTTGAGTAATTTGAAATGAGTATCTCTTTCTCTAAATTTAATTGCTTGTAATTGCTTTAAAAATTATTTTATGTTATTTATGATGAGTATCTTATTTTTATAATCTTCTTAATTTCTTAAGGAATGATTTTTATTTTCTAAACTTAGCTTCAAACACTTTTTGAAAGTATTTGACACTTCTATATTTAGAAAAATGACTTCTTGACTTCTTGAGATCATCTTATTTTGATGAAAAGGAATTTCTATTATATGAAGAAAAGATGAAGTTGTTTGAAAAATCCTTGTTTTCTTAAAAATCCTTTTCATGTATGTTTATAAAAATCTATTAGGAACTCCTCTAAGTTTGTTTTAAAAAAAAAAAGGCTTCTTAGTTCTTTAGAAAAAACATTAACTACTTGTTTTTGTTTCTAGAAAAGAATCTTTATCCTTAAGAAAATATTTCTTCATTTGTTTTGTTGAGACAAAACCATTATGTCATTGCATGAATATGAGTCATAAGTTATAAAAACACAAAGGAACATAATACTTGAAAGAGGTAAGCTATTAAGAAAATAAACAAGTATTAGAACCTTAGTTGTTCAAGGTATCCCGGGACTAAGAATGACTAGTCCCAGAGAAAAAAAAATGTTTTGACTTGATGAGGACAAGTCTAAGACTAAGAGACTAGTCTTAAAAAAAACTTGAAATTAAATAAATTGCAAGGAAATAAAAAATTGCATGAAAGGTAAAAGAATTGGCAAGACAATGAGCTTATATGCTATAAATTTATATATAGCTATATAGATATATTAGATAGTATGAACATAAAAGAACATAAAGGGTTGAGATTATGAACAAAAACAAAGTATGAACCATTGTTGCTTTTTAACTCTTGATTTTAGAAAACCACACTAAGTTCATTAACTAAGTAGATGAACAAGGAATTTCTTGAAGAAATTTACCTAAAAAGAGAAACTAGGGAGAGCTTTCTTGTAAGAACTTCTTGGAGAGAATTCTTGAGAATTTTGAGAGAGTAACTTTCGTAAGAGAAGTGTGAAAAGTGAAGGTATGAGGGGGGTATTTTATAGGAAAATGTGGGAGATAATTTGTGTTAATAAATAAAGTAAAAATAAAACAATTTGAGGCATGGAGGGGGGTGGCTGGTTGCAACATGAGAGGAGAGACGAGTGAAATTTACTTTTTTTTATTATTTTGTAATTAAAAGTAAGAAATAAAAGATTGAAATTGTATTGGAAATGAAAATATATAAGAAATAGGTGTATAGGTTGTAAGAGTAGGTTGTAAGAAAAAGTAGAGATAGATGAATAGTGTAGAATAGTAGAAAATAGTGTATGTAAAAGTAGACATGACAATTAAATGCCGGTAGTAAGAAAATACGCGTATAAATGCAATATCTGATATTTTTAGCTACCAAAAAATTACGAAATTGATATTTTTGGAAATCTTATATTTTTATGAGTCTAACGGTATATTCGAAATATTTTTCCTATTCCAAGCTTCGGGACACGTTTTTCGAGAATTGTGTCCGATCGGGTTCAAAGGACACTCGAATTTTGCAAAACTGACATTTTTACATAACCTATAGCTATTACAAACTATTATAGCTAATTATTCCAACTTCGTTTTCTAGGGCTAAAGAAAACGGTAATGTCGGACTTAAGCGGTTACGGTAGACTAGGGTTTTGTTGATCTGGAAAATTCGGTTGACTTCCAATTAAGGTTTAAGCTATAATTCGAATCCAAAAATTTTAGGGATTTACAGCGAGAGTCTGAATCACAAAGTCATAATGCCCAAAGAAAACCTCTGCCACCTGTCTGATCTATAAGGAACCAGGAAATATTGCCAAGCAATGCCCTAAGAAGAAGGACACGAATAACAACAGGATCGAGAGATACCCGGTAATACCCCCACAAGAAGTACGTGTGTACAACTTACAAGGACAATGGGTTTATGAAGAAGCCGACCACAAAGAGATAGAATTTGCTACATTGGAAGAGGACTATAGTCATGGATGTGAATCGATATCAGGTTACCTATGTACCCTTCGATAATAAATTTCTTGTTATACCGCTTGAACCAAAGAAATAGTTGCTAGTAATGACCATAGAGTATGTAATCGTCACCTTTTTCCCCTTAATACAGAATGAATAAATATATGATCGACAAAAAATTAGCTCATATCAAAAGAAGAAATCAAATCAAACACCACCTACCTTGAACACACCGAAAACAAAGTACATCAAAAGCTTAACTATTACCACCTAAACGTAGAACCAGTGATGGTAGAATCCCAACAGACAATTTCCAAACTTTCCATCTTGATCTCAAGTTTATCAAGATGATCACGTAATTAATAAAACAACAATATCCTTAAGAATGAAATGAGTATGAACATTGTGTATTTTGTACATCATGTCATATATATACTCACATAAGAATGGGAAAGCGAATTCACAACCTTCCTTTATTAAGTGAATGTATCAGTGTCGTGTCATATTGAGTCATCATCAATTCAAAAATTGAGTCAAGTCAAGTGGCAAGTCATCAGTCGTCTGTCGTGTTGGTTGAGTATGAAACTCTTTAAAAAGAGTCAAGTAAAGTGAAGGTTAAAAGTCGCTAAAACCAAATCTTATTGATTTTATATATCTTGTTTTGCATAGAATATTAAACGCACAAAATTAATGAATTCACAATATCATCATCTAAAGATAAACAAGAAATAGAAAATACGAAAGAAGAAATTCAAAAACAACGATAAACATCCAAACCCTTTTGTGGAAGTAAAATTAAAGAAGGTATCAGATATATGAAGACTAAAGAGACGACATAATGAAATCATAATACCTTTCCAACAAATAAAAGTGAGACAAAATTCCAAATATGAAGAATATTGAGGAATTACGACATACAATTTCTCAACAAGTTCTACAAGCCTACGTACGCATAACAATTTTTGAGGAAAAAACTTTCTTTAAGGTGGGCAGGTTGTAAACCCCCGAAAATTTCATAATTCTTAAAAATAATCCTAGAAGTCTAATATAAAAAATTTAAATCCCGAAAATCGACTCAAGATAAAAACCAAATTCTAGACCGAGTCAAAACACCGGAAACGAAATCCTAAAAATCGAATCAAGTTAAAACTTAATTCCAAATAAGATAAAAAACGAGTTTTCTCAATATTGAGAAAACGAGAACCCTTGAAACAAAATATAAAGTCCAACTACCAGTTTAATCAACGTCCGTACACCAATCAAATCATCTACTCAATTCCTAAAACGCAAATCAAAACGATAGATCCAAATACCGCTTAACAACAAAATGATAAAATCTTAAATCCTTCGGTAAAATTTTAGAATCACAATTTTCAATTTTCACCAAAAGTCAAACTGAGTCAACTCATAATCCTAGACTCGGTTAAACGATCCCGAGAACTAAAAACTATTAAATAATCAAAAATAAAATAAGATAAACCATAGATGTCGAGCTAAAAATATAAAATGATCAAAACTCGAAAATTATACGATCTTACAAATATCTCGACGAAACCAGAAGTCAAACCAGAACCCTAAAGTCAACAAAGCTTATAATGAACCCTAGTGTTTAAAATCCGGCAATCCCGCATTCTTAAACCCTAGAAAACGAAATTAAGCCAATAGCTTAAAATAGTTCGTAATAATATAGGGTAACATAAAAATGTCAGATTCGCGAATTCCGAGTGTCCTTCAGACTCAAACGGGATCAGATCTCAAAAAACATGTCTTGGAGCTCGGAATATTAAAAATATTCTGTTTATACCAATAGACTCGTAAAAATACAAGGATTCCAAAAATATCAGTTTTAGAATTTTTTGGTAGCTAAAAATTACAGATATCGCTTTATTACACGTATTTTTATTACTATCGGTACTTTAATTGTCTAGTCTACTATTCATAGTACTTTTCTACTATTCATTATTATTCCTCTATCTCTACTTTTTCTTATACCTATTTCTTACATCTACATACCTATTTTCTTACTTTTTATATTTCCAATACAACTTTAATCACATCAAACTTTACACATTACTTCTTTTATTACACAACAAATAAAATAAAACAATTTCTCCCCCTCCTATAAGCTATGGCCGGCGCCACTTCTTCCCATTCCCTCTCATTTATTTTCTTTTTTAATTATTTTATTACATCTAAAATTCACTATAAAAATTCTATAAATATCCTTTTCCTCTTTCATTCTTTCACACAATTCATTTCTCTACCAAAACTCTCTCAAAATCTCTCCACAAATCTTCTCTTCAAGAATTCTCTCTACCAAAACTCTCTTAAACCAATTCCTCACAAAAACCATTCCTTATGCACAAACTATCTATCACATATCACTACTCCCATAATACCCATTTCATCTACCATCTTCATACCACTTACATACTTTAGGTAAAGATTTATTCTAACTATTATTTACTCATGTCATGTAACTTAACATGACTATGGTGTTGTTTTGAAACTCATATGAGTAGTAAAAGCAACAACATGTTCATGTTTTATTCTTGTACATAAGTTTTCTATTCTATTATGTTTATTGTTATTATTTGCTTCTAATCTAACTTATATATAGTATTATGTATATTATGTATATATTTATTTAGAGCATATAAGCTCACTTATTATTTATTTATTTCATGCTTTGCAATTTATTTATTTCAAGCTTTTCTTTAAGAATAGTCTTTCTAGTCTTAGACTTGTCCATATCAAGTCAAAACAATCTTTTGTTTATTTTCTTTAATTTTTTCGGGACTAGTCCATTCTTAGTTCCGGGATGCCTTGATGAAGCTAAGGCTCCAATACTGATCGAGATACCTTGATGAAGCTAAGGTTCTAATACTTGATATTTTAGTTTCTTGCTTATTATTTGTTTCTAGTATTTTCTTATATTCTTATTACCTTATATGCTCATGATACTTGTATTTACATAATGTTAGTGTCTCAACTAATCTAAAAATAGAATTTTATTTTACTAAATGAACTCAAAGCTAGATTTTCGATTATATGATTTATCACAAAATCATGAAGTTATTATCAATAACATGGAAATAGAGTTTTCTCAATGTTTTCATAAATAACAAAGATAGATTTCCAAATAAACATAAGAAATAAAAACTTTCATCATGTATTTGGAAACCTAAGTTTTAGTGAAATAATTTTGTTAGTTTTCAAAGTTTTCACAAAAAGCTTAAGAATAAACTCTTTTTAACTCCATAACAAAACTACGAAATAAACTAGTTTTTAAAGTTAAGATGAATTCAACCAATAAAATTACAGACCCACTTAGGAAAATAATGATTTTAAGTGCCTAAAGAAAGACTTATTTTTCCAAATAATTAAACAAGATAAGGTTAGAAACAAATGATTTTACCAATAAAGATGATTCTTTTCGAAGAAATAATAGAACAAGTTTTAGAAAACAAAGCTTATATTATTAAGTAATAGACAAGACTCAAGAACCATTCTAACATATAAATTCATAAAGAGATTTTTCAACAACTTAATATACTTTTGATAAATTTTATTTTAAAGTAAAACTTATGAAAACTAAGTTAAAAGAAAATTTATTTGTCCTCGGAAAAAGAATGAAGAAAATAAATAAGAATACTCATTTATAACAACCTAGGAAAATATAAAGTTTCTTTAAAACTTGAAAAGAAATTTTCAAAGTTAAAGTTGTTGAGACACTACCATTAGGATTTTTGCATATAAAGTGATCTTACCTATATATTCAAAGTGTTTATCAAATATATACATATATTGTTTCAAAAGGATTTTCTTTAAAATGAAGTTGAGTTAGAAAACAAGTTAGAAATGGATAGATCTTTTCGAATAGGTAGAAAACAGTATATTATATGCGAAATTCGAGTTAAAATGAACAAGTTATGGCCATTTATGTTAGAATTTCTTCTTATACGATTTTACTTCGCGATTTTAAGAAAAGTTTAGAATATCCAAGGATAGGAATTTCATGAAAGACTTATCCCGGTATTTTTTTTTTTCTAGGTGACGAAGGATACGAGAATACCCTACCCAGGATTACTACAACTAAGAAGATAGTGAAATGGGCGAGTGAGTTATTCCTCCTAATTTCGTTACCTTACATGTGCTTGTAAAGTATCAGCATTAGTATACTAAGAAAAGATAAAAATAGATATATATATTTGGGGAATTCGGATTTATGTGTATATATGTGATTCTATGTTTATGCGTGAAATGAGAATTAGAATATCGCAACTTCGAACGCTTTTAATAATTTTGTTTACTTACTTGTATGACTATTTATTGTTTCTAAATTGATTGATTCGCCCCTAATAAACCTAATAGATTTGGCTTAAGAAAACTAAAACGCTTACGCATAGCATCCATCGAGTCACATCTATTTCGGAAGTTGCTACTCCTACGCGTAGAGTTGGATTGGCTATGATGGTTCGGTGCCATGGGCCATGTCCCCCCTGGAGAATCCAAATCATTCGGGAAGAGACTCTAGTTTGGAGCCAAGCCAAGCGAACGTTGTAAGTGAGGACCTGGGACTAGCAGTAAAAGGTTGAGGACCTTCGACCCCGATTCCCTAACCTTTGATACGGAAGGGTAAATCCGTTCTATATTGTTTTCCGGATAACTATATATATTTACGTAATCATGTGATTGTTGCATTGTATGCATAGCATATGTGTGAAAATATAAATAACTTGCTTGAAATATGGTGCGAATGAAAGGAATATCTCACTAAGCTAGTGTAGCTTATACCCCTATAGATTTTGTTGAAACAGGTGTACCGTGGTTTAAATTGAGGATCATGACATTAAAGAACTCATGGAAGGATGATTAAGCTTCTATGAAGGAAATGGAAACATAGTATGAAGTAATTTTGTAAGGTTCCTTACATGTAATATATGATTGGTGATGTATATTTATCTGAAGATAATAGAGGGATATGCCCTAAGAATTGAAATGTAATATGTATGTTTATGATAAGTATTCTCTTTGCCTTGTTACTTATTTATTATGAATATAAATTGCGCTACTCCGATGCGTTCCCTTGGTTGTGATGTACGCCTTGTACATGATATGGAAGCCTTTGCGTGACTAAGGTAGTCATTCCTAGGCTTTAGTATTGTGTACAACGGACTGCCACGTTTAGGGTACCCTTTGGAGCGTGACACTAGCAAAGCTTTATGAAAAGGAAGAGGGTACATTTACATGGAGTACTAGCCGGAATTGTATCGGATCGAGACCTTAAATTTGTATCTAAGTGTTGGACTAACCTACAAAAGAGCATGAGGACGAAGCTACACTTTGGTACAACATACCATCTTCAAATTGATGGACAGTCAGAACGAACGATTCAAACATTGGAAACACATTAAGAGCATGTGTCATGGATTTTGAAGGAATAATATCCATTTACCGCTGATTGAGTTTGCCTATAGCAATAGCTATCACTCGATGATCCAGATGCCACCCCACGAGGCATTGTATAGACGATAATGTTGATCACCTTTGTTTTGGGATGATGTAAAGAAACTTGTATTTGGACCCGAACTAGTACAAGATGCAATTGATAAAGCAAAAATAACTCGACAAAACATGAAGGGACCTCTGGATAGACAAAAGAATTGGACTGATTGGAGGATAAGGACTTCGAAAATTCAAATGAAGATCATGTGTACTTAAAGATAAACCTAACAAAAAGTATACATCATGTGCGCTCACCAGGAAAGTTGAAGCCCACGATGCATTGGAACTTTTAAAGTGCTAGAATGAGTTGAAGATTTAGCTTACCGTCTAGCCTTACCACTGAACTTGTCTGGAGTACATAACGTGTTCCACATCTCTGTGCGACATATGACCCGGAATAAATTTTGAGAGTTAGAACCAGTACACTTAAAGGAAAGTCTCACCTATGAGAAATACCCAATACAAATCCTTGATCGAAAGATTCAAAAGCTGAGGAATGAGGAAACTAAGTATGTCAAGGTTTTACGGAAAAATCATTTCCATGAAGAGGTAACATGGAAAGCTGAGGATGCGATAAGACGTCAGCACCCAAATTTGTTTGAAGCCTCAAGTACGAATTTTCAAGTTTTGAGGATAAGACTTTCTTTAAGGGGGATAGGTTGTAAACCCCCAATGTTTTGTGATTGGTTTAGCTTAAACACTAATCGGAGGTCAACCGCAAACCCTAAAGTCAACAAAACCCTAGTTAGACGAAATAGTTTAAGTCTGACAACCCCGTGTTCGCAATCCTAAGAAAATAAGTAAGAGATTAGTATGTAAAATAGTTCGTAATAACATAAGAAAACTTAAAAAGATTATATTAGTAAAACTGCAAATCGTTTTGAACCCAATTGGATACAGTTCTTGAAAAACGTGTCCCGGGGCTTGGAATAGTAAAAATATTTTGGATATAACTTAGAAACGTAAAAATATAGAGTTTTCAAAAATATAAGTTTTATAATTTTTCGGTAAGTAAAAATATCAGATATCGCAATTATACGCGTATTTTCTTACTACCGATCTTTATTAGTCATATCTACTTTATATTATACTATTCGTTACTATTCTATACTATTCATTTATCTTTACTTTTTCTAACACCTATTCTTATACTCTATACACCTATTATATTTACTTTTTATATATTTCCATAGCATTATTTCACATCTAATTTCCTTATTTCTACATTTAATCAACAAAAATAAAACTAAATCACTCTCTTCCACCCCACCCCTTGTCTCTCTCCCTCAATTTTGTTTCAATTTTTCTTTATTTAAATCACACAAAATTTACTTCTCATTTTCTTATAAATACCCCCTTCCTCTTTCACTTCTTCACACAATTACTATCCACAAATTACTACCAAATCTCTCCAAAATTCTCCTCTCAAAACTCTCTCCATATACACCCTCAAAGCTCTCCCAAAATATACTCTCAAACCACCTTTTACATACACAAGACCCATTCACATAATACTCCATAAACCCTCTTTAGGTAAACTTTTCTTTACAAATTCTTCTTCCCATGTCATGTAACTTTACATGACCATGGTGTGAGCTTCCAAAAGCTAAATGTTAAGAAAGCTACACTATGTTCATGTATTGTTCTTGTTCTTGTTCATGAAAATCTATTTATATAATTATGTTGTTACTTTACCTTGTTCATATTATTGTTGTTGTTATACTAACTAAGTATAATTATGTATCTACATATATATATTCTTTAGAGCATATAAGCTCACTTCCAATTTATTTACTTTCATGTAAAGTAATTTATTTATTTCATGTTGTTTTAAGACTAGTCTCTAGTCTTAGACTTATCCTCATCAAGTCAAAACAATTTTCTCTCTTTTATTTTGTTTCTTTCTTTTTGGGACTAGTATACTTCTTAGTTTTGGGAGCCTTGAAGAAGCTAAGACTCCTAATACTTGACTTTATTTATGATTTATGTTACTTTTGTTTGTTATTATTTCTCAAAATCATGCCCATTAAGATTGTTGTCCAAACCTTTAAAGCTCCAATTATACTTTGACAAAAGGAGATTTTATCACCTAAGGATGATTTTACATGAAAAATTGGAATCTATCGTTTAACAAAAGTAAATTTATTCTTTTCTAAGCTTTAGGAAGAACTCACTATAATTTTAAAAGCTAATTTTTTTTGAAAAACTTTTTAAATCATTTCTATATTACTTTGTTTTCCTAAAAGAAAATGACTTTTGGTACTAAAAAGTTTTCCATAAAAACATAATATAAGGAAATCCCATAAAAAGGGAATAAGGGTTTTCAAACCAAAAGATTTTCAAATAAGTGGTCAAAGAAAACAAATAAGAAAAGTAATACTAATATTGAGAATTTAGAAATGAAGAAATTTTTTTATTTTTAACATAAACACGAAGTAATTCTTTGAAAACAAAGGAATCAAAATATTAATTTTAAAGGATTTACAAAATGAATTTCTTGTAAACTATGGTTTTCTACACTCTTAATTAACATTGTTTTACTCAAAAAATTTGTTGTACAGTAATCACTTGAGCATGGATGAAATGTGAGTTATATATCTATGAAAAAGGATTTTCTCAACTATATAGATAACTAAGGATTTATCAAAGCAATATTTGGATGGTTTGATGTTTGAAACAAAATGTTTTTGGGATAGGAAAATTCGTGGTGAATCTTATCACCACTTTTTTGGAGCCTAAATGATCTAGTTTGAGGAAAATAGTTTTAGAAACGGATAGATCTTTTCGAATAGATAGAAATCGGTATATTATAGGCACAATTCCGAGTTAAAATGACAAGTTATGGCCATTTTAAATTGGAGTCATCTTTTATGCGAACTTTGACGTTCTTATGATATAGTTTAGACAAGTCTCAAGAAAGTTATCAAGAAATACTCATTTTGGGTATTTTCCTTGACTAGGTGATTCCGAGGAAGAATACTCGTACCTCGATGATTATTTCGACTAAGTGGATTGTTTGAGCGACTCATCCATTTAGAAGAAGTGTCGACATAGCATCGTGAGTTTATTTCCTTAAAAATCTTTACTTGATTGTGCTTGTAGTTTAGTTGCATTAGAATTAAGAAAAGATAAATTGATATGTATGCAAAAATTTTTTGAAAGGATTCTAAGAATATCAGGGCCGGAACTGATTGTAAGTAAATATTTGTTTTAGTATAGCACCTGATATGTATGAAATTCTATGATCACCTTAAATTTGAGAATAATGATGCTATGATATCTTAAATAAATTGATTCATGCATACCACGAAGTGAATCACATTGTATGGGGTTATTATCCTTGAGTGAAAAGGATAGTAGCACGATCGAAAGCAACACTTGGTGGTTATGATCAAAAGCGATTGCTTGGTGAGATGGCATCAAACCAATGCTTGGCGAAAATCCAGAAGCATAGCTCAACCCGAGTAGACTTTATATGCTTGGCAGTAATGATCGAAAGCATAACTTAACTAAAACTATTCGTTTTGAGATTATACATCACCAAACCCCGAATGAAGGGTGTAAATCGACTCAACATATAGTTCCTAGAAAACTGTATGCCTTGTTTGCTCACGTATATGTTGCATTCCACTTGATTGTTTAAATAACTTGTTTGAAATTTCTACTACATAAGATTTTACTTATGGAAATAATTCTCACTAAGCCTATTAGCTTATACCCTCATAGATATCTTTTGCAGTTTACCTATTTGTGGTCGAGGCCACGTGGACCCTGCAGCTAGGTATTATCCAATTTGGTTAAGGAATTTCTTTAGATGAAGTTTAGTGTTAGGTAAGATGAAAACTTCTTAGAAAATCTCTTGTAATAGATATATGGTTATTTTGGTGGGGGAATAGCCCTAAGACTTGTAAGACAAATGTTATGAATGATTGAATATTATGAATCCTCTTTTCTTAAATTATTATTGTATCTTCTTAAGCTTCATAATTTCATGTATGGTCCTCTAAATTTATGAGAGCACGTCTTAACTTAATACGAAGTTTCTAGGAATGACTAAGGTGGTCATATTTAAGCTTTAATATTGAGTGTGGCGGATTGTTACATTTAGGGTACTCTTTGGGGCATGACATAGTAGCGTTGTTCTAAAGTTATCATACCATGTGTACACTCGTAATATGAGAATTGTATTACAAGTCAAAGATCACAAGACTCTATTTATTTATCATTATTTCTACTTTATTGATACATATACATGTAATAGTATATTTAAGATTAAACTATAAAATCCAATTTTTCTTCTTCTACCAAGATCGCAAAGAATCATATCCCCTACCAAATAATGAAAATGGGATTTCAATCCTAAAAATTGTATAGTCTCAGCTATTTATATAAATTATTCAAAATTATATTCTAAGTTCACAGTAACTTAGCCTTTTAACTTCCTAAAAGTTTGATAGAGGAGCACTCTTCACACCTTCTTAGCATTATCCTAGCTATCGTTGTTCCTGAACAAAAACTATAGGGGAGTGAGCGAACCACGGGCCCAATGACTTCATTCCTCATTACTACCGGTCATGCAAATTATCAAACATTAATTAAACATTCATGCAAATCTATCTATACACGATGTGAATATATATGTGATGAATACAAGCAACACATCTATGGGAGTCTGGAGCCATAAATGATGTAGGTTTACGCTATCCACATATTAGTTAGTCCTATATTTATTTTACATGGGATTCCTCATTTTATTTTTAATGAGATTGCCTGGTGATTGCATCCATCCAGACTTAACCAGTGATTATATGTCATCATTAAAAAGGTAATATTCCCCTACGTATTCACGTGATTTACGCTGTTTACTATTGATTAATGTATTTAAATCTGACCATCATCCTTCAATAGTGAAACAGACAAGAAGACCGCCAGTCCAACCACATTTACTACCCTTTGGCAAGTGGACCCCCAATCAGGCAACATCTACTATCAAAACATTACTCGAAAATGTCCCATATTTATTTCAAAACTCTTTTGGTAAAACTGTTTAAGAGATAAATGACCTAAGCTTCCCCAAGTCATGGTCTTTTGAAAATATATTTCAAAAAAACATTTAATTGCAAATCATGGACATTACTTATAGGAGGTTTCAAGCACATGCGACGAGTATATCCGATTTATTTAGTTAAGTGATTAAACTTATTCATTTATTCGGGCGATCATACAGATGATAGCATTCACAATAATTAGTCATTCATTAGACAAGCAATACAACCAATCATAACAACAAGCAATAGTAAACATAATTAAATAGTATATCATCAGAAATCCCTCACCTGAGCTTTCTTGTTTACTTGAGATGTCCTTGGAAAGTACTCAGGGCTTGAGGATGTGGGCCTAATATCTCCTATGAAATAAAATAACAACTTTTTATTATAATATTTATAGTTTTTTGATAAGTCCTAAAACTGATTTGCACTATTTTTAGTCTTATTTTCTCATTTCTGACCTAATTTGATTTATAGAATATTTTAAGTCCTATTTTGCTTAATAATTTTATTACTAAGGTTTTATTATTTATGTGGTCTTTTTAGTATATCTATCTTGAGATTCTTGATGTCACACCTCGAATGGTATCCTAAATGTGGTAATCCACCATATATAATATCAAGACTTAAGAATGACTAGCTTAGTCATGAGAAAGTCTTGATATTACATGTAAGGCGTCTAACATGGTAATAGGAGATGCTTTTGGGAAGTGTAATCTAAGCAAGTAATATTAAACATACAAGAATCTGGAAATAAAGATAGTTCATAATATTAATAATTAAAAGTCTATTACATGAATCTTAGGGCCATACCCCCGCTAAATCTCCAAGGATCGAAATAACTAATAGTTTTACAATAACTTAAATACTACATAAGAAGATTTTAGAGGAATTTTAGTCTAATCCTTCAAAAGCTCCCAAAAGAAAACTTGTGGATATGAGGAGACCTCGGGTACAAGAACATGTGTTATTGTAAATACGAATATCTATAGGGGTATAAGCCTTATGGCATAGAGAGTATAATCCCAATATTCACACTTAAAATAAAATAACAATCAAGTTTATTGTAACGCCCTAAAATAAGGCATTACAACCCGCCACGTATCCACTCTTATATAGGATATGCAAAGGCTCTATTACCCACAAATTCATAAAATCATCACCTGTAAACACTCATAAGGTAACTCATAGGATACCAAACCTGTTAAAAATAAAAACTCATACTTCATAAAACATAAACTTTTGGTTTAAGCATAAAATCCAAGTTGACATCATAGTCAACAAATTGTACATAAACTAAAAAATGTTTACATTAAAATATCTTCATTTAAAACCAACAATGAATCCAACTACAATCCCAAATGATCAAAACATGTCTTTTCTTAGAAACTTGGTATATAAAGCCTAACTCTCGGCTGGGTAGTCGGGTCGGGTCCACTCCAAAACTCTCTTATATGAAGGAGAAATATGAAATGATGTTTCTATTAAAACCGTTTTTCGTTGTCTCGTATTCATATAAATTTGGTTATACGCCGGCAGCATACGTGTAGATCTTGCTGGCGTGCACCTTACGCTGGCAAAATTTACACGAGCACTGGCAGCGTTCATCAAGGCTTTGAATTCCCATAACTTCGGTTCTATTACATATGCCGGCAAATCCAAGCCCTATGCCGACGGCGTTCCCTGCGGTGTTGAAAGAAACCCTAATGAACACCGACAGCATTCCTTCCAATGTTAAGAAAAACACTACTATTCCCATCCTACACCGTCTCTATACCGGCAGCGAAGATTCTCCAGGAGGCGGTGTACAATTTATCAAAAAATTGCACAAATCCAAACTTTAACATTTGTTCTACAACCAAACTTAAACATTTACAATTTTCTTGTTTTAACCTTAAACTCATCCTATATAATCTCATGATTCATAATTCATTATATTTTCATCTTTATTTCTGTATATTACATTTATTAGATAAGCAAATGGAATGGGATAAGCAAATTCAATGCAACAAGCACGTAAGCATATAAGACATATGATTTTTCGGGAATCATATGTTGAATGAATTACACCCTTTATTCAAGGTTAGGTATTCTGGCCCATTATAGCCATCATTTCTTAAAAGATCATTCTTATAAATCTTACCAGCTCCTATTCACCATAAAAATATGTAGTTATTACTAACTCCTACTAGCCATCAATTTATGTAGTTTTTACTGGCTCCTACTCGCCACATACATAATATACCAGTTATGCCTACCACCACTATCATACACTTGTCCCACCAATTATACAATTGTGAATGCAATGTGACTCAACTCATGAAGTGCATCCATCATATTTAGAACCTAGCCATTAAATTTCAATATCTTGCAAGTGACTAACCAATTTCAGATACTTCAACGTGCTAATAAACAAACAATTTATTATAAACAATTCGTGGCTCGATATGGTTAATATTCTTTCAACATGTTACAAACACATGCATGTTCACTTTTATCTTTTCTTAAATCTAGTGCAAATAAATTACAAGCACAAACATAAGCATGAAAAAATAAATGAAGTAGACTCACTCGGCCATGGCAATACTCCCTTAGTCGAAATAGTCCTTGGGGTAATACACGTCCTCTTGCTCAGTTCCTAAACAAAGGAAATACCCAAAATGAGTATTTCATGTAATTTCCAGTCAAAGCTTCTAATTCTGTTTTCTAGCTGCGGTAAAATTCGTATAAGTAAATTTCAACTTAAAATTGCCATAACTTGCTCATTTTAAATTGGAATTTCGCATATAATATACCGTTTTCTACCTATTCGAAAAGACATATTCGTTTCTAAGGTTATTTTTATTGTAAAAAGTCATTTTAGTCCCGAAACTGTAGGGTATAGATTCACCACGAAAATTCTAGTTTTTAAAACTTAAATTTGCAAACTTTTCTTTATAAAAAAAAATACTTGTACCAAAATATAGATATTATTATAGTTGGAAAAAACCTTTAGAATATATATATGTATATATATTGACTCATATCATATACATGAATTTAATGAAATTGTCTCAACAATTATTTTTGTAAAAGCAATGTTTTCTAGAAATTGAAAAAGCAAAACTTTGAAAATTTCCACTTAGCTTGTTGGAAAAATTACTTGAATCATTTTAATTGCGTATCTTCTCCTTCTAATTCTATTCCTTAGTCTTTCAAATTTCTCTAAGAATGATTTTTGTCTTTCTAAGTTTCTTATAACTTAATTTCTAAAGGATAAGAGGGTAGTTTCTAAATACTATTTGAGAGCAGTTAAAATTTATCAAACTTTACATTTTCTTAAATTTTCTCGAAGTTTATTTCATTTAATTAAAATGATTTCCTAAATTGTTTACTAATTTTATTTCTTAAGAACATTTTATTTCTATAAAAGAAACATTCTTGGTGATTTTTCGAACTAGTCTATTCCTTAATATTCTAAAGTATTGGTGAAACTTCCTTAATGAAGTTTTTGTAAAACTTTTGTTAATCAAGGATTTGAAATTTGAAATTTTAAAGAAAACTTTTTCACTTTATTGTTTTGTAAAGTCCATGAGTGATATATCTACTCTATATATCACTTAGAAATTCCCATGCTCTATTGTTACTCAAAACTTGTGATGAGTTTTTCTAGACATTGGAAAGGATTTACTAAATTAAATTTCTAAGTTTTCACGAAAAAATCATTTCATACATGACAAAATTTATTTTGGAAAAGAATTCTATCTTCTTTTTATTTAAGAAAACTTTTCTCTCTTTATTTTGTTGAGACAATAATCAATATGCTCATGTATGAACATGAATATGTAATATGAAAATCTGAAAATATAAGAAAGACATAATAAGCAATATAATAAACAAGTTAATATATCAAGTATTGGAAACCTTGGCTTAATCAAGGTAACTCGGTTAAGTATTGGAAGCCTTAGCTTCATCAAGGCAACTCGGGACTAAGAATAGACTAGTCCCAAAAAAAAAAAAAGAAAAAGAAAAGAAAAAGCAATAATAATAGCAAGTTAGAGAAACTTAGTGAGCATTAGGCTCTAAAAATATATAGATATATGTATACATAATTATATATATAGTTAGATTAGAGCATAATAACAACAATAATATCATTAATAATAATTAACATATATATAAGCACAATAACAACATATTAAAGTTGGAATTTCATGTACAAGAATAAACATGAACATGATGTTACTTTTACTACTCATATGAATTTTAAAACAATACCATGGTCATGTTAGTTATATGACATGAGTAAATAAATATGAATAGGAGTTTTACCTAAAGTGTTTACGGTGTAGGAAGAAGGTAATGAATGTATGGTTATATAGTTAGTGAGAAATGGTAGATGGTTTGTATATAGAGGAGGATTTGTGTGTGTATTTGATGAAAGAGAGTTTTGATAGAGGTAAATTTTGTGGAGAAAGTTGTGGAGTAGATTTGAGAGAGTTTTTTTATGTGTAAAGATGGTGTGAAAGAAGTGGATGGAGAGATGGTATTTATAGTTAAAGATAGAAGGAAATTAGATGTAATAAAATATTGAAAAAGAAAAATAATTAAGGGAAGAGGGAAGGGGATGGCACTGGCCATAGAGGGAGGAGAGAAGGAGAGATGTAATTTTTATTGTTTTGTAATAGAAAGTAATAAAGATGTAAAGTATGCTTGATGTGAAGGTGTATTGGAAAAAAAAAGTAGAAAAATAGGTATATAAGTAGTAAGAATAGGTTGTAAGGTAAAGTAGAAATAGATGAATAGTAATGAGTAGTTGTATAGGACAAAGAATAGTAAATAGGACTAATAATATATTGGTAGTAAAGAAAATACGCGTACAAATGCAATATCTGTTATTTTTAGTTACCGAAAGATTACGAAATTGATATTTTGAAATCCTTCTACTATTTCAGTCCTAACAGTGTTATCAAAATGTTTTAACTATTCTGAGTCTCGAGACACGCTTTTCGAGAGCTAATCCCTTTCGGGTCTGAAGGATACTCAAAATTCACGAATCTAATATTTTTACGCTTTCTTATAATTACGAACTATTATCACTAATATTTTTAACTTCGTTATTTAGGACTAAAGAATACGAGAATCCCATATCTAAATTCTAGGGTTTGTTCTAGTATTTTGTTGACCTTTAGGGTATTCAGTTGACTTTCAATTCTAAGATTAAGCTTAAAATTAATCAAAATTTCAAGGGTTTACAACTGTAATGCCCTAAAATAAGGTATTACAACCCGTCAGGTGTCTTCTCTTGAATAGGACATGCTAAGGCTCTAATATCCACAAATTTTCAAATATCACCTGTAAACACACATAAGGTATCTCGTAAGGTACTCAACACAACTTGTATAACTTGGAATACAGCTTCTGAACAAACTTCTAATTTAAAACAATCATACAAGTTAGCAATACCAGGCCAACTAAACCAAACCACTAATTCATAATGAAAACCTTCTTTATATTATGGAACTTCCTACAATATAAAATTCTAAAGCTTTCACATAAAACATAAACAGATAATTTCCAAGTCTTCAATATATCTAAACACTTCTCTCCTTCCATGAACCTGTAAACTGCAAATTTAACTCTCAACTGGGTAGTCAGGTCTACTATCGTCGTCCCCCTGATCAAAGATCATATCATAACCCGAAAGATCATATATAATAGGATCATCACCTACACCTGTAAAAAAATAAAGGATTGAGCACAAAGGCCCAGTACATCCAAACCACAAGCACATGCACATGATCATACATAACACAATATCACATACAACTTATAATTTCTAATGCAACAAGCACAAATTAATTTATCTTTTCATTAGCCTGCAACCAACACAGTTTAGGAATACTCATGATATAAACCCAAACCCGGAATAACTCAGATTCCGAAACACATATTATAATATATACATTATACAGTTTGCATGCCCAGCCAAAGCTCGAAAGCACGACTCCTAATCTACCAGAATCATCTCCAAGCACGAGTCCACTCGGACAAACCTCACAAAGGATCATCAGGTGTCTCATAGAGATCACCTCCACCATGGCCTCGCCATGAGTTCTACTCTAGTCGAAACCACTCATAACCAACACTCAATTTCAATTAAGGTCGTATATTTTTAATCAGGTTATAAATTCTAAACCTATCACGCACAAGCAGCAAACAAGGTAAGGACGTACCTGGATTTGCTTCCAATCCAAATCTACTCAACAGAAACTTTAATTGAAATGGAACCCTAATCTCACAATACTCCGTATATCAATATATGTCGCAATTAAAATTCAATTGTAATCATGATGTCAAACCCTAACCCTAATACCATAACCCTAACAACAAATCTTAACTCACCTGTTAATTTTGTTTTTACTTCACAGAAACCCTAACATCAATTTCTCCTCAAATCTTCCTTGATCTCCACAATCCTTCACAACATACATATATATATATATCTTCTATGAATAGATCCCTTATAAAAGTTTATAACTTTGAATCTATAGAGATAGGCAAATTCATACATACCTATAATTTGCAGAACTTGATTGAAATCAGAAACCCTAATTCTTTAAATCTTTCTCCTTCAATTGGATTTGAATATGATATTCTCCAAAACCACTCTAGTGTTTCGCTTCTAGATTTTGAATCTCCTTCAATCGATATGTATGTTTTCCAATTCTGATATGGACTTCTAAATCCTTTGGTGGCTATAAACTCTCAAAGGATAAGAATCTAGGTTTAGGGTTTTGTTGGAGAAAAGACAAAGAAAGAATATATAGGGATTTGTGACTTTTGATCTTCTGTCATGTGACCAAAATTGTATTAAAATTAGATTTTTGTTGACAAAGAAAGAATATATAAGCCGGCGGTTTTCAAATGTCTTAAACGTACTCCAAATCTCTTAGGGTTTTGACTGAGGAATGGTGTGGCAAACTCGTAGGTTAAGGGTATATTTATAGAGATATGTTGTTTAGGAAAAACCCTAGGTTCATATCCAATTTAGGCTGCCAAAATCCATTCTTAATCAAGTTTTTTTTTTTTTTTTTTTTTTTGCTATGTGAACACAATAAAATTATATTTCAACTTTGACCATAAAACCTTCTTATTTAATATCCTTTGACTCTTTGACCCTTCTTAATAATCCTTTTATATACTTTAGGATTGACCATAAAACCCTCTTATTTTATATCAAATGACAAACTTGTCCTTCTTTATAATTTATTTATCTTTATATTACATTTCTCCCCTCCTAAAAGAAACTTTCGTCCTCGAAAGTTAGCCGAATCACTATCTCCTTTTTATCCATGCATCCATCGGTTCTCTGTCACTCCTTTTCTTCTTGTTTCTGATTCTTTACACCATATTAACCCATCTTCATGTTTATATTTACTAGCTAGAATTTAGTTCCATCGACGTCTCTTTAATTCTTAACTTTTACCACTCAATTTGATTCACTTCCTCTTACTTCATAACATCTTTTGACTATAACTTAAACTTATTAATAATATTCATCACGAAATCTTGCCTCGACCTCATTGTATTAAATCTCCAATTCAGTTTCCTCGAGCGATGTTTAGAAAGCTGAAAATCTCATAACTATAATTCCAATTTAAATTCCAAAAGTCAAATCTTACATTAGCCTAGAGCTCCAAATGTCACTGTGTTATTGTACTTCCATTGATTCAACTTAGTTTTTTATCCTTTTGTTCCATATAAAAAATAATTCACATCACATTCATCTAATCTCAAAATACTCATTAACTAATCATACTTCTTCCAATATGTTTTCTTAATCTCCAATATATTTTCTTATATTTTCCATCAATATATACATGAAGATTAAAATTAATACTTATGTCCTTAAGTAAACATTTAAAATCACCGAATGACTTCTAACTCTTCCTTTGACATCATTACTCCTAACGTTCCAATAATTCTTTGATATTTAGATTACTAATGCACTTTGTCTTCAGGGTTTCACCATACAAATCCATTTATTGGCCCAATATTAAATGATTGTTCTTCACTTGGATTTGGTATCGTTATATAACTACTAAATCTACTTCTCAACAAAAGATTTTCTTTGATTATACACTTTTATCTTAGTTCATAAATCAATCATTACATCCTCTAAAACAAATGTAGATTGAACTATAGAAAACTCAATCCAACTCATTAACACAATCAAACCATTATACTTTACCTCTAATTACCACCATTTGCATCGAAACTTCATTAGGATATAGTCACCTTATAATCCTTCAAATAACAATCAGAAACTCAAATCACGAAATATAAGATTTTTCAACTCTAACTCTAATGATCAAACCTTACATTTACTTTGTTATTTCAGATGATCATAACATCTATGTCTCTATTGGTTAATCATTTTTTTTTTCATTATTGTCAGACACCATAGTTAATCCACAATTTTTTTTTACCATTTGTGCCATTCCAATTGTCTCCCAAACTTATAACTACTTTATATAATGATTTATATATGTAGTCTCATATATACTTTTCTAAGATCCATCCTAAAACCCATCATCATATATTAGTTCAGATGTCATTATCGTCCATCGTTCATAGATTACTCATACCTTACAACTCACTAATATCACATTTCTTTCTTGTAACTACTGTTCCACATATACATTCATATCTATATAAGATTTAACTATTCTCTTATTTAATGATTATTCCAATCCTTCTCATCTAGTCTTAAATATAATCTTTCTCACTTACTTTCATTCTTCAACATGACCTTTGTCACTTACTTTCATGTGTCTACTAGGCTACAATATAATTGTCAACCATCTATAAAGATTTTCTTTATACTCCAGTTTCTTCTAATCAACTTTAGTCATCTTTCTTTTGCCTCTAAATCCTATCTACATATCATCTTTAATATTGTCATCTCATCTCAATAACAGTCTTTATTTTTCTCCAATTTCACCAATCATTTTCTTATAGTTCTGACCCTTCATTGTCATACTAATACTTGTTATCTCAAACTTTACCGTAAATTACTTTGAATACCCTTCCAACAACCATATTAGCATTTTCTTCATCCTTACACTTGCCAATAACTTTAAGCGGTTATTTATTTCCATACTTCCTTCAAACACCATATTTATTCCACTTCATTATATAAAAGAAATGAAAGAAAAACCATAAATATATATAATTGTATTAATTTGGTTGTTATGCTCCTAATAAATTTTAATAGATGAGTTATTCATTGGTATATTTCACTTGCTGGTATTATCATTATTTAGACTTTTGTCGTTTTGATTCTCGATTTTTTTTTCATAATCATTTTACATTCTTCCTTTTTTATTTAAGTTGATTTTATGAGTTTACCATTTCATTAACAATTTTGACCTTTGCCATAATTGACAACTTTTATTACATTTATTAATGTTAATGTTATAGATATAAGGTCAACCAGTTCTCGTAGTTATTTCTTATTTTTCTATCATAACTATGATTTTATTTTTTTTTTTTCACTCATTTAGTTATGTTATACATTTATATATGTATATATATTCTCATATATTTTGTTGTTTTGCTTGTAAATAAAAAAATAATTTAATTAATTTTTTTTATTCTATCATAAATTTGATAGTGAGAAGGGCTGACAAATATCAAAAGTAACTAAATTGATCGGCATTAAACTAACATATGACTTCAATTTTAAGACAGACTCAAAATAACATGACTCAAAACAAAAAGGTTGGACATTATAAGAATGGAGGTGACAAGATTTAACTAAGCATAATAAAACAATAGACAATACTTACTAAACGTAACATTTATAGAATAAAATAAACCATGAACTCTGTCACGCCCCATAGGGTACCCTAAACGTAACAGTCCGCCACATGCCATATAAGATTCCTGAATTACCACCTTAGTCTTTCGAGAGTCTCATATAGATGTAAGGCGTACCTTTACACAATAGAGTAAAAGTCTGAATGGAGATAAAAGCTTAATTTAGCATGCATGGGCAATAGGATATAATTCATGAACATAAATAAATATTACAAAATTCTAAGGGGCACTCCCCCGCAAAAGAATATTTAACGGTCCATTACAGTCATCCAAGTCTTAGAAGTTTTCTATGGAAGTCTAATACAAAAATTATAACTTCTAGGGAAAACTCCTAGCTTCGGTACCTGTTCAGCGGGTCTCTTCGCCTAAGCCATAAATGCGTAAGCTGCAAAAGGAATGGTCTGTAGGGACGTAAGCTAACTAGTTAGTGAGTGTAATCTCCCACAAAACATTATATCACAACAATTCAACCAAGTTATTAATCAAGCAAGTGCATGCATCAAACACATGAGTTCAACATACATATGACCAACCGAAAATCATATGTGGATGGAATTGCGCCCTCCATCCCGGGTTAGCAGATTAACGAATCCTGCGGTACAACAATATACCGTTTATGGATCACGGCTAACCTACGATTATCGATGTCGTTTATGGTTCACGACTAACCTACGATTATTCGATGTCGTTTATGTTCACGACTAACCTACGATTATTCGATATCGTTTATGGTTCACGACTAACCTACAAATGCTCATGCTCCATCCCCTTGTGATATGCACATGTCAATTTATCATTTACTCAAGTAGTTGATTAAGCCAATTTACTTAGGCGATCAATCAATTTATCAGACAATCCATCATAGCTAACTATACAATCAAAGTTTATCACCCGGTTTCGATATTCTTAGTTTGTGCTCTCACATCATCAACAATCATATAATTTCCCATTAATCCCCATCATTCATATTCCATTCAATTGACCTACATTCTAGTGCACTACTTTACAAGCACATACAATAAATGAATTGGGAAGAAAAACTCACTCCGCCATCGGTACTACTCGGTCTTCTAGTAGTAATAGTCCGGAGGTAACTCGTCACCGTCCACGGGTTCACCTATCATATAAGAAATTACCCTAATAAGTATTCTATCAACTTAGGACACTAAAACTCTAAGGAAACTTAGTGAAATCGGAATTCGCGTCATTTCCGAAGTTCCGTTTTAAAATGCCATAACTTGGTCGTTTTAAGTCGGAATTTCGCAAATTATATACCGATTCCTATCTACTTCGAAAGAGCTTTCCAAATATGAAGTTTAAATCAAGTTGAAAATATCTATGCCTTGGAATGAGGGATCAGATCTGTACAGCGGGTTTGTCAATTCCAAAAATGCGGTTTTCATGAATGCATTTGAGATTCCTAAGTGTAATATGATGCTAAATGCAATGGAAATGATTTTCCCTATCATGAATGTCATGATGTGAACCTTAAGAAGTCTATGTTCTTATAACTTTTAGATTTAACGATTTTTAGAAAACAAACTTTCCTTAGAGACCATTTCCTCTCAATATTTAGTAAGTGAGTTTACTACATTTGACCACATCTACATTTTACATGGATTTCCTTTAGAAAAACTCTACTTTATTTAAAGAAATTTTGATCCTTATATTAGTTATATCCTAAGGCCTTTATTTCTTTAATAAAATCTACATTTATAAACTTTTAAGTGGGTCTTTTACTATGGGGTTTCCAAAAATCCGAATTTACAAAAGTCATTTTCAAGTTGATTCCTTTAGGAAAAATATATTTTATACTTGAAACTTTAAGTATCTATTATACCTATATCCTAAGGACTTCATTTATTTAAGAAAATATCATTTTTGAAGTTGGAAAAATAGTGTTTTCTAACCCTACATCCATTATTACGAATTTGGTTTTCATAACTTTTAACTCAAAACTCCTATGGACTTCATTTCTTGTTTCAACATTTTCTTTAGTAAAAACTCCTTTAGACTCATGAAAAATACTACTAAACATTATCTATTACCCATAGGCTTATTTCTCTTATAAATAAGTTTAGAAGTTGTTAAAAGTGTTTTTGACCTTGGTTTTCAAAGTCATCCGAATTTTCAAAAGTCTTTTTCTTGTAAAGTACTTTTCTTTTTGACTTCATGGACCCATATATATAGATCTATACACTAGAAAGTCATTTACTAAAGACAAAAGTGTTAAAGACTATTTATGCACATATGAACAAAATAATAATGAAACTATAAATGCCTACATGATCATGAGTAACAAGATGATGGATCTACTTTATCAAAAGCTTAAATGAGTTTTAAAAACATAAAAACCATATTTTTATAAAAGATCCTTTGTTTAAAAGACTTTTTGATGGATAAAAGTAAAGCTTTTGGTATGGAAACTCCTTTAAAAGATAGATCTACTTTGTAATGGTTCGGGATTTTTGTGTTGATATCTCATTGTTCCTACTAAAGATCATGGGAACATGGAGTTGAGATAACCAAAAATCACTTAGCCATAACAAAGTTTCATGAGTTGGAAGTAGTGGATCATACTTACTTGAAGTGGATGGAAGATAGAAGAGAAAAATGAGAAGTTGTGAGTGTGTGTGTGGCTCAAAGTTTCGGCCAAAGGGAAAATGGGAGAGAGGAGAGAGCTTTTGCACTTTGAAATTTTGGAAAGTGAAGAATGAGAGAGAGAAAAGATAGTTTATATAGGAGTTGAATTAGGTTAAATGAAGAAAGAAAAATCAAATTGGAGCATGGGAGGGGGGGCCAATGGCGCCGGTTTGGGCTAAGGGGGGGGGGGGGGAAGACTTGACTTGTTTCATTTGATTTGGCTTGATTTGATCCATGCATCATTTGTCATAATTGTAAGAGGTGAAGTGACAAAAGTTATGGAAGAATGGAAGGATTTGATTGATGTTAAGAGTTAGATTTGTAGGGTAGGCTAATAGGTAGACTAGGTAGTACTTTATGAATAGTAATGAATAGTTGACAAGACAATTTAATTTCCGGTAGTAATGAAATACGAATAAAAAGGCTATAACTGTATTTTTCATAAACCGGAAAATTATGAAAAATATATTTTTGAAATCCTTATTTTATTTCGGTTCAAATGAGTACTCATAAGAATATTTTTGAAATTCTAGTTCCGGGGCACGTTTTTCTATAATGGGTCTCGGGATGACCCGGAATCGAAATTTTCTTAAAATCAGATATTTTCTTAGTTTGAAATATATTCAAGAATTATAATCAAAAGTAAATTTTCTTAGAAAAGTTTATTAATTGGAAACCGAGGAAAAGCCGGAATTAGGGTTCCTAGTTCTCACTCCAGGCTTGAGCTATTCCGGTTTAGGGTTTTGGTTTCCGGTTCTAGGGTTATCTTAGCTACTTGAAAAACCGGGGTTTACAACCTACCCACCTTAAAAAGAGTTTTGTCCTCAAAACTGAACTGACGTACCTTGATTCTCAAACAACTCGGGGTATTTCCTTCGGATTTCCTCTTCGGCTTCCCAAGTGCTTCCTCAGAAGTGTGGTTTCTCCACATACCTTTAAATATAATCTCTTTATTCCGAAGCTTCTGAGTCTTCTTATCCAAGATTTCTACTGGGTGCTCTTCGTAGGTGAGATTTTCCTTTAACCGAATCGGTTCCAACTCCACTATCCGCTCAGGGTCAGGTACATACTTCTTAACACTGATACGTGGAACATCATGAACTCCGATAAGTTCGGCGGCAAGGGCTATCCGATAGGCCAAATCTCCCACTCTTTCCAAGATCTCGAAGGTCCGATATCTTGGGCTTATTTCCCTTGAGCCCGCATCCTCTTTATGCTCTGATTGGGTTTATTTTCAATAGACATGATCGCCTACTTGAAATTCCAGCTCTCTTCTCTTCAGATCAGCCCAACTCTTCTGTCTGTCTTGAGCCTCTTTCATTTTCTGTTGAATAACCCGGACTTTATCAGCTGCTTCTTGAACCAATTCAGGACCAATAGCTAGCTTTTCCACATCATCCCAAAACAGAGGGGACCTACAACGCCGTCCATATAGGGCTTCGTATGGTGGCATCTGAATGGTTGAGTGGTAGCTATTGTTATAGGCAAACTCAATTAGGGGTATATGATTATCCCAACTTCCTTTGAATTCCAATATGCAAGCCCTTAACATGTCCAAGGTCTGAATGGTTCGCTCAGACTGTCCATCTGTCTGAGGATGGTAGGCAGTACTGAAATGCAACTTGGTGCCTAGGCTCTTTTGTAGGCTCATCCAGAACTTTGAAACAAACCTTGGATCCCGGTCTGAAATAATCCCTGCTGGTATACCATGAAGTCGCACAATCTCTTGATGTAAATCCTAGCCAATTTGTCCAATGAATAGGTCATATTAATTGGTAGGAAGTGTGCTGACTTGTCAAACGATCCACTATAACCCAGACCGCATCACATCCAGTGGATGTCCTCGGGAATCCACACACAAAGTCCATTGAAATTTGATCCCACTTCCATTCGGGGATAGGTAGTGGCTTTAATAATCCACCTGGCCGTTGATTCCACTTTGACTTGCTGACACACGGCACACTTCATAACAAATCTGCCACATCCCTCTTCAATCCATTCCACCAATAGTGGCTTTTTATGTCCTGATACATTTTGTACCTCCCGGATGCACCGTGTAACCGGAGTTGTGAGCTTCGCTCATGATCTCTTTTCTCAATTCTTCATCTTCCGGTACACAATCTTCCTTTCATTCTAACCACTCTTCATCATCCAGGGTAAAGTCACTATACTTCCCTTTGAGTACTTCTTCTTTGATTCTTTATCGCCTCATCATATCTTTGGGCTTCCTTAATCCTGTCGATCAAAGTGGGTTCCATAACCAAATTTGCTATCTCCATCGACATCTTGCCCTACGAATTCAATTCTTAACCTTTCGAATTCCTTTATCAGCTCTTTTTGCTCGTGATTAGGCCTGCCACTTCTCCATAATTCTTTCTGCTCAAGGCGTCAGCACAGCATTTACCTTTCCCGGGCAGTAATTTATTCCAAATCATAGTCCTTGATGAGTTCCAACCACCGTCTCTGCCTCATATTTAACTCCTTTTGTGTGAACAAATACTTGAGACTCTTGTGATCTGTGTACACTTCACATCTTTGCCCATACAAATAATGTCTCCATAACTTCAAGGCAAAAACCACAGCGGCCAATTCCAAATCGTGTTGGATAGTTCTGCTCATGAGGCCTTAATTGCCTGGAGGCATAGGCAATGACTTTCCCTTCTTGCATCAGTACACAACCGAGGCCATTCCTAGAGGCGTCGCTATGCACTGTGTACGGCTTTTCAGGATCGGGCAATACCAAAATTGGAGCTGATACTAAGCGCCGTTTCAACTCTTGGAAACTTTGCTCCCTCTTATCTGTCCATTCGAATTTCTCATTCTTTTGCGTCAGTTGAGTCAAAGGTTTGGCAATCTTGGAGAAATCCTTTACAAACTTGCGGTAATAACCAGCCAAACCTAGGAAGCTTCTCACTTCGGTTACCGTTTCGGGCTGTTTCCAATCCACTACAGCTTGATCTTTTCTGGGTCTACTGATATTCCTTCTCCCGTCACTACATGTCCAAGAAAAGATATTCTATCCAACCAAAAATCACACTTGGATAGCTTGGCGTACAACTTATTTTCTCTCAAGGTTTGTAACGCCATTCTTAGATGCTCCTCATGTTGTTCTCTGGTCTTTGAATAGATTAGGATGTCGTCTATGAACACAATTACACATTTATCCAAGAGCGGTTTGTATACTCGGTTCATGAGGTCCATGAATGCAGCAGGTGCATTAGTTAATCCAAACGGCATCACTAAGAACTCGTAGTGCCCGTACCGTGTGCGAAAGGCTGTCTTAGGCACATCTTCCGGTTTTATTCTCAACTGGTGATAACCGGAGCGCAAATCAATGCGCGAGAACACACTTGCCCCTTGGAGCTGATCAAAGAGGTCGTCGATTCTTGGAAGGGGGTATCGATTTTTGATGGTGACTTTATTCAATTCCCGTAATCGATACATAATCTCATAGACCCGTCCTTCTTCTTTACAAACAACACCGGTGCGCCCCATGGCGACACGCTGGGTCTTACGAATCCTTGATCCAAAGCTCCTGTAATTGGGTCTTTAATTCCTTCAATTCCACCGGAGCCATCCGGTATGGTGCCTTTGATATCGGCTCTGTACCTGGAGCTAGAGTGATTTCAAAATCAATCTCTCTTTTCGGTGGTAAACCGGGTAAGACTTCAGGAAATACATCCTCAAACTCATTCACCACGGGTATGTCACTCTTTTCCTCTTTCCTCTCTAATCCAGGCATCTTCTATTGGCACAATTTCCTCATCTTCCATCATTAGCTCGAAGGAGCTTAACCAAGATCTCTTCGCACCATGATCTCTCCAAGGAAGTCTACTCTCTCCTTCCTGTGGTCATCAAAACTTATCATCTTCTCTTGACAGTCCACAATGGCTTTAACCTTACTTAGCCAATTCATCCCAAGATAACTTCATATTTACTCATCTCCAAGACTATCAAATCACTTGCTGAGATGTGTCCTTGGATTTCTAGCAAACAATCCTTTATTATCTCTCGAGTCGACACAACACTACCTGTGGGTGTCTTAATCCTTAAGGTTGTGGTTGTCATGGCTATGGGTAGACCAAGCCGCTTAGCCAAGCTGGTAGTGATAAAGGAGTGGGTGGCTCCCGTATCAAACAACACATAAGCTTCATTCCCTCCTATGCGTCCTGTTACCATAAACATTTATCACTACTTGGTCCTAATCACTCAACACTATCTATTCCAGGGTTTCCATATTTCACTTTTCCTCTTCACAGTTTTAAATTTCCTTTTAAAAACTTGCTACGAAACAAAGAACTTTATCTTAAAAAGGAACTTGTTACTAACCTGTCACCAGGCCGCCATCCACATCGCCGTCTTGTCCAGCGCGGCCAGCTCCATGCCTTCCTCCTCATCATCCTCGATCATCCATTGGCCTTCAAAATTATACAGCCGCATACCATGCATGGCCGAGGCTGCACGGCTTCCACTTCTGCTACCGGACCTTTGGGTGTTATCATTTCCTGGATTCCCGTAAGGCCGGGTAGTCCACTTTTCCTCTGAGGGCACTCGGAGGTTACATGGCCCTTTTCCTTGCAAAGGTAGCAGGTTATAGTCATCTTCTTTGGGCAAGCATAAACCAGATGACCTGCTTCGCCACAAAAGAAACACTTGTCCTTCAGCTGGGGACATTGCCTTGGGTAGTGGCCTCCCTTGCACTTCCAGCAGGAAATGTGGACTTGGTTTGGTTAAACCTCCCACCAGAATTATCCTTAATACCGTGGTAGGGCTTGAATCTTTTCCTCTGTAGCTCGAGCTGGAGGCATCAAAGTGCCTTTTTCCGAACACTCTTTTGTCCGGTTCAGCATACTTTCTCTTCTTGGCCCCTTCAATCAAACGGGCCTTTTCGATCACCTCAAGGTAGGTCGACAATCCAGATTCATGTATCTTTATCCTTAGGTCCTCATCGAGACCTTCCAGGAATACTTGTTTCTGCAGCTCCTCACTATTTTGTATGACTCAGGAGCATACTGCAGTAGGTGATTGAATTCTTTCATACTGCTCAATCGTTCTGCCCTTTGTCTCACATGCAGGAAATCTGCACTGTACCTTACTCGAGCTGGGGGGAAATAGTTCCCTAGGAACTCTCTACGAAGGTCTCCCAGCTAACTGGGGTTGCCAAACTCCTTCGTTTAGATTCCCACCATACACGTGCATTATATCTTAACATGTATGTGCCGTACTCCAAACGGAGGTGTGGTGGGGTCTCATATGCTGCAAAAGAACGCTCAATTTGAGCCAACCAATCTTCCGCCTCATCGGGCTTTCCAAACGCCCCATCAAAGTAGCGGTTACTCTTTATGAAATCAGGGAGGGAACTCCTCTGGTAACCTCTTGGTGGTGGAGGGGGTGGATAACGAGCATTATATGATTGCTCCTCTGGTGGCATGGGAAACTCCTCTTGCATTCTCCTGTATGGAGGGGGTGGTGGAGGTGGTGGTAAAGATGCAGAACCCCTTAGACTTGGTTCGGAGTTTTGGGGTTGGTTCTGGTTTTGATTCTGGATGAATGCAGCAAACATATTTGTCAAATTCCCAATGGCATTCATCATAGCTGCCTGGGGGTCAGGCTGAGCAGCTTCAGGTATGCTAGCTTGGGGTTGATCTGGTTGTTCGCACTACTAGCCTCACTTGGGAGTGGTTCTTGCTCCCGGTTTCGGTTCCTCCGGTTTCGTCTGTTACATATTGTCTTAATAAGTTTTATTTCTTCTTTAGAGTTTTGCGGTTTAAAACGTTGGCTAAAGAGTTTTCAAAAATTCTAGGAATAATTTAGAGAAATATAGAATTCATAAAAAGGCTCAAAGAAAATTTAAAGCTCCAAGTCGTTCAAAAAAGGCTCAGAGTAAAGAAATCATAGCAATCAAAGGAATTCCAAATCAAGAAATCATAATAACAAAGAATTTCTGAATCAAATGATGATATGAATGAGATATGTTATGCAATTAAGTATAATGAATGTAGTCTACTACTAATGCAAAAGTATGATGCTTGTGAAACTTCATTCTTGGAATCAACATAAACTTCATTGACTTGTTTGTGCCGTACAAAAGTTGTTTTCAAATAAGCTTGCAAAATTGGACAACACAAAACAATTCTTCCGATACTAGCCAACAACTTCTATCTAATAACATCTAAGGACATGGAAAGGGAAACAGACAAGGAAAACAACATACTAGACCATATGGTTCGGTACGACAATATCCCGTTTATGGATCACGGCTAACCTACGATTATCGATGTCGTTTATGGTTCACGACTAACCTACGATTATTCGATGTCGTTTATGGTTCACGACTAACTACGATTATTCGATGTCGTTTATGGTTCACGACTAACCTACAAATGCTCATGCTCCATCCCTTGTGATATGCACATGTCAATTTATCATTTACTCAAGTAGTTGATTAAGCCAATTTACTTAGGCGATCAATCAATTTATCAGACAATCCATCATAGCTAACTATACAATCAAAGTTTATCACCCGGTTTCGATATTCTTAATTTGTGCTCTCACATCATCACACAATCATATAATTTCCCATTAATCCCCACATTCATATTCCATTCAATTGACCTACATTCTAGTGCACTACTTTACAAGCACATACAATAAATGAATTGGGAAGAAAAAACTCACTCCGCCATCGGTACTCGGTCTTCTAGTAGTAATAGTCCGGAGGTAACTCGTCACCGTCCACGGGTTCACCTATTCATATAAGAAATTACCCTAATAAGTATTCTATCAACTTAGGACACTAAAACTCTAAGGAAAACTTAGTGAAATCGGAATTCGCGTCATTTCCGAAGTTCCGTTTTAAAATGGCCATAACTTGGTCGTTTTAAGTCGGAATTTCGTAAATTATATACCGATTCTATCTACTTCGAAAGAGCTTTCCAAATATGAAGTTTAAATCAAGTTTTGAAAATATCTAAGCCTCGGAATTGAGGGATCAGATCTGTACAGGGGTTTGTCAATTCCAAAAATGCGGTTTTCATGAATGCATTTGAGATTCCTAAGTGTAATATGATGCTAAATGCAATGGAAATGATTTTCCTATCATGAATGTCATGATGTGAACCTTAAGAAGTCTATGTTCTTATAACTTTTAGATTTAACGATTTTTAGAAAACAAACTTTCCTTAGAGACCATTTCCTCTCAATATTTAGTAAGTGAGTTTACTACATTTGACACATCTAATTTTACATGGATTTCCTTTAGAAAAACTCTACTTTATTTAAAGAAATTTTGATCCTTATATTAGTTATATCCTAAGGCCTTTATTTTTTAATAAAATCTACATTTATAAACTTTTAAGTGGGTCTTTTACTATGGTTTCCAAAAATCCGAATTTACACAAGTCCATTTTCAAGTTGATTCCTTTAGGAAAATATATTTTATACTTGAAACTTTAAGTATCTATTATACCTATATCCTAAGGACTTCATTTATTTAAGAAAATATCATTTTTGAAGTTGGAAAAATAGTGTTTTCTAACCCTACATCCATTATTACGAATTTGGTTTTCATAACTTTTAACTCAAAACTCCTATGGACTTCATTTCTTGTTTCAACATTTTCTTTAGTAAAAACTCTTTAGACTCATGAAAAATACTACTAAACATTATCTATTACCCATAGGCTTCATTTCTCTTATGAAATACATGTTTAGAAGTTGTTAAAAGTGTTTTTGACCTTGGTTTTCAAAGTCATCCGAATTTTCAAAAGTCTTTTTCTTGTAAAGTACTTTTCTTTTTGACTTCATGGACCCATATATATTAGATCTATACATAGAAAGTCATTTACTAAAGACAAAAGTGTTAAAGACTATTTATGCACATATGAACAAAATAATAATGAAACTATAAATGCCTACATGCTCATGAGTAACAAGATGATGGATCTACTTTATCAAAAGCTTAAATGAGTTTTAAAAACATAAAAACCATATTTTTATAAAAGATCCTTTGTTTAAAAGACTTTTTGATGGATAAAAGTAAAGCTTTTGGTATGGAAACTTCTTTAAAAGATAGATCTACTTTGTAATGGTTCGGGATTTTTGTGTTGTTATCTCATTGTTCCTACTACAAGATCATGGGAACATGGAGTTGAGATAACCAAAAATCACTTAGCCATAACAAAGTTTCATGAGTTGGAAGTAGTGGATCATTACTTACTTGAAGTGGATGGAAGAATAGAAGAGAAAATGGAAAGTTGTGAGTGTGTGTGTGTGTCTCCAAAACTTTCGGCCAAAGGGAGAAATGGGAGAGAGGAGAGAGCTTTTTGCACTTTAGAAATTTTGGAAAGTGAAGAATGAGGAAGGAGAGAGAAAAGATAGTTTATATAGGAGTTAAATTAGGTTAAAGAAGAAAGAAAAATTCAAATTGGAGCATGGGAAGGGGGGGCCAAATGGCACCGGTTTGGAGGCTAAGGGGGGGAGGGGGGCGAGGGGGGGAAGACTTGACTTGTTTCATTTGATTTGGCTTGATTTGATCCATGCATCATTTGTCATAATTTGTAAGAGGTGAAGTGACAAAAGTTATGGAAGAAAGGAAAGGATTTGATTGATGTTAAGAGTTGATTTGTAGGGTAGGCTAATAGGTAGACTAGTAGTAGTACTTTATGAATAGTAATGAATAGTTGACAAGACAATTTAATTTGGTAGTAATGAAATACGAATAAAAAGGCTATAACTGTACTTTTCATAAACCGGAAAATTATGAAAAATATATTTTTGAAATCCTTATTTTATTTCGGTTCTAATGAGTACTCATAAGAATATTTTTGAATTCTAGTTTCGGGGCACGTTTTTCTATAATGGGTCTCGGGATGACCCGGAATCGAAATTTTCTTAAAATCAGATATTTTCTTAGTTTGAAATATATTCAAGAATTATAATCAAAAGTAAATTTTCTTAGAAAAGTTTATTAATTGGAAACCGAGGAAAAGCCGGAATTAGGGTTCCTAGTTCTCATTCCAGGCTTGAGCTATTCCGGTTTAGGGTTTTAGTTTCCGGTTCTATGGTTGTCTTAGCTACTTGCAAAACGGGGTTTACAAACTCATTAGTCCCACTTCATATTTTCTTGTATTAGATTCATTGTTATTACATGTTTGTATACTAATTGAATATTCAAATTACTATAATTATTCTTAATCCTTGAATTTTATAAGTTATCATTATTTAATCGTCACTACCACTATGGAAATTCGGTGTGGTAGTTCTCATTTTCATTCTCTTTTATTCATGGCTCTAATATTTTACCTTTGTTATTTGTTATTTAAAATCTTTGGAGATGCTTATAAAATTCTTTTTTTAAATCCCTATGCCTTTTGAATTTGCATAATTTAATTCAAATAATGCTTCTTCTTTTTTTTTTTAACTTTTCTTTGAATTTCATAATTAACAATCATGAAAGATTTGTTGGCGCTGTGTCATTAAGGATTTGCTGATTGTCATTAAAGATTTGTTGACTATTGTGGGTAGTCTCTTGGTTAACTTAAGAGGAGGTTTCAATCATTTATTTCATTCAATTAATTTTGGAATTTATAGTCATTAAAATTGTAAAGGTTGAGTCCTAAATTTGTTTATGTAAGTTACGATTATTAATTTATGTATTTATATATTCTCTTTAACTTACTCTAGTCATTATTGTTTTGTTTGTTACATGTCATTAAACGTCATTAACTTCTTGTATAAAGAAGTATATGTATTATAGTAGAATCCTGAAAGGTCATAAGTTTAGTAAGAGGGTATTTTGGTTTTATAAATTATCATTTCTAGATTTTTGTTGAGCTTTATTTATTTTACTGATCACTTTTCTATGTATTTAAGGGAGCAACAACAAAAACAAAAATAAAATAACAAATATTCCAAGAAAATATATGAAAATAATTATGAAAACATAATGACATAAATGAAATAAATATAATACTTATAAGTAATAAGCTATAATGAATGAAACAATAAGAAATCATAATGAATAGGTCAACCTAGAAAATTTTCATTAAAAGAAACAACTCTATGATTTCCATAGCTACTAACTTTCCCGTGATCTACCCCCTCTCTCCATCTCACCGTCCTAAGAAGTTCATAACCTAATTTCCCTAAAGATTATAAACCTATGCTCTGATAGCAAATAAGCTGTAACGCCCTAAAATAAGGCATTACAACCCGCCACGTGTCTTCTCTTGAAAAGGACACGCTAAGGCTCTAATATCCATAAATTTTCAAATATCACCTGTAAACACACATAAAGTATCTCATAAGGTACTCAACACAACCTATATAACTTGGAATACAGCTTCTGAACAAACTTCTAATTTAAAACAATCATACAAGTTAGCAATACCAGGCCAACTAAACCAAACCACCAATTCATAATGAAAACCGTCTTTATAACTTAGAACTTCCTACAATATAAAATCCTAAAGCTTTCACATAAAACATAAACAGATAATTTCCAAGTCTTCAATATATTTAAACACTTCTCTCCTTTCATGAACTTGTAAACTGCAAATCTAACTCTTAACTGGGTAGTCAGGTCTACTATCGTCATCCCCCTGATCAAAGATCAGATCATAACCCGAAAGATTATATATAATGGGATCATCACCTACACCTGTAAAAAATAAAGGATTGAGCGCAAAGGCCCAGTACATCCAGACCACATGCACATGCACATGATCATACATAACACAATATTACATACAACTTATAATTTCTAATGCAACAAGCACAAATTAATTTATCTTTTCATTAGCCTGTAACCAACACAGTTTAAGAATACTAATGATATATACCCAAACCCGGAATAACTCAGATTCCGAAACACATATTATAATATATATACATATATACAGTTTGCATGCCCAGCCAAAGCTCGAAAGCACGACTCATAATATACCAGAATCATCTATAAGCACGAGTCCACTCGGGACAATCTCACACAAGGATCATCAGGTTGTCTCACTAGAGATCACCCTCCACCATGGCTTCGCCATGAGTTCTACTCTAGTCGAAACCACTCACAACCAACACTCAATTTCAATTAAGGTCGTATATTCATTAATCAGGTTATAAATTCTAAACCTATCACGTACAAGCAGCAAACAAGATAAGGATGTACCTGGATTTGCTTCCAATCCAAATCTACTCAACATAAACTTTAATTGAAATGGAACCCTAATATCACAATCCTCCTATATATCAATATATGTCGCAATTAAAATTTAATTATAATCATGATGTTAAACCCTAACCCTAATACCATAACCCTAACCAAATCTTAACTCACCTATTAATTTTGTTTTTACTTCACAGAAACCTTAACATCAATTTCTCCTCAAATCTTCCTTGATCTCCACAATCCTTCACAACATATATATATATAATCTTCTATGAATAGATCCCTTATAAAAGTTTATAACTTTGAATCTATAGAGATAGGGCAAATTCATACATACCTATAATTTGCAGAACTTGATTGAAATCAGAAACCCCAATTCTTTAAATCTTTCTCCTTCAATTGGATTTGAATCTGATATTCTCCAAAACCACTCTAGTGTTTCGCTTCTAGATTTTGAATCTCCTTCAATCGATTTGTATGTTTTCCAATTCTGATATGGACTTCTAAATCCTTTGGTGGTTTTGTTGGAGAAAAGACAAAGAAAGAATATATAGGGATTTGTGACTTTTGATCTTCTGTTATGTGTCTGTCATGTGACCAAAATTGTATTAAAATTAGATTTTTGTTGACAAAGAAAGAATATATAAGCCGGCGGTTTTCAAATATCTTAAACGTACTCCAAATCTCTTAGGGTTTTGACTAAGGAATGGTGTGGCAAACTCGTAGGTTAAGGGTATATTTATAGAGATATGTTGTTTAGGAAAAACCTTAGGTTCATATCCAATTTAGGCTGCCAAAATCTATTCTTAATCAAGTTTTTTTTTTTTTTTTTTGCTATGTGAACACAATAAAATTATATTTCAACTTTGACCATAAAACCTTCTTATTTAATATCCTTTGACTCTTTGACCCTTCTTGATAATCCTTTTATATACTTTAGGATTGACCATAAAACCCTCTTATTTTATATCAAATGATAAACTTGTCTTTCTTTATAATTTATTTATCTTTATATTACAACAACCTACCCCACTTAAAAAAAATTTCCTTGAAAGTTGAAGTTCATACCTGATTCTTCAAAAAGACTCGGGTATTTCTTCTAGATCTTCTCTTCAACTTCCCAAGTAGCCTCTTCTTGTGAATGATTCCTCCATAATACTTTGACGTATCGTATCTCCTTATTTTTTTAGCTTTTGAACCTTCCGATCTAGAATTTGAACTAGGTGTTCTTTGTAGGTCAATTTCTCCTTTAATCTTATCGGTTAGAGTTCTACAATTTGATTAGGGTCGACTACATGCTTTCTTAACACGGAAACATGGAAGACATTATGTACCCCCGAAAAATTTGGCAGTAGTGTCAAACCATAAGCTAGATCTCTCACTTGTTCAAGAATCTCAAATGGTTTGATATATCTTAGGCTTAGCTTTCCTTGAGCCCATGCACGATGAATACATTTTATCGGATTTACCTTTAGGTATACATAGTCATTAACATCAAATTCAAGAACTCGACGCTTTTGATCTACCCAACTTTTCTACCTATCTTAGGCCTCTTTCATCCTTTGTTGAATGACTCTAACTTTGTTTGTAGCATCCTGGATAAGATCCGGTCTGATAGGTATCTTTTCCACATCATCCCAAAATAGAGATAATCTGCACCTTCTTCCATATAAAGCTTCATATGGTGTCATTTTAATCATCGAATGGTAGCTATTGTTGTAAGTGAATTCTACTAAAGGTAAATGTGTTTCCCAACTTCCCTTGAATTCCATGACACAGGCTCGTAACATATCTTCCAAAGTTTGAATAGTTCGCTCTGACTGTCCATAGGTTTGTAGATGATAAGCCGTACTGAAATGTAATTTAGTTCCCATACACCTCTCAAGACCTGTCTAAAATTTCGACGCAAATCGAGGGTCTCGATCTGATACAATTCTCGTTGGCACTCCATGTAATCTTATAATCTCCTTCACATATAGACAGGCTAACTTCTCCATCGAGTAGGTCATGTTGATAGGAATAAAATGTGCCGACTTGGTATGTTGATCCACTATGACCCATATGGCATCACATCCAGTTGATATTCGGGGTAAACCATACACGAAGTCCATCGTAATTTGGTCCCATTTCCATTCTAGTATGGTCAATGGCTTCAAGAGTCCTCCTGGTCTCTGGTGTTCGATCATTACTTATTGGCACGTAGGGCACTTCATTACAAATTCAGCTACATCTCTTTTCATGCCATTTGACTAAAAGCAACTTTTAAGATCTTGGTACATCTTGGCACCAGGGTGTATTGTATATCTTGAGTTATGTGCCTCACTCATAATCTCCTTTGTCATCTTCTCTTCATTTGGCACACATAACATTCCTCGCATTCTCACTACATCCTCATCATCTATCTCAAAATTGGCGTATTTTGCTCCTTGTACTTCATGTCTCACCATTTTTATTGCTTCGTCATATCGCTGAGATTCCTTGATCTTATCTATCAGATTCGACTCCATCACCAAATTGGAAATTTTCGCTTCTACACTTTGTTCCACAAATTCATGCTCAATCTTTCGAATTCCTTTATCAGCTCCTTTTGGGTTATGAGCATGGCAACAACTTCCCCATGGTTTTTCCAACTTAACGCATCTGCTACTACGTTCACTTTCCTAAGGCAATAGTTTATCCTAAGATCATAATCCTTGATCAACCCCAACCATCTTCTTTGTCCCATATTCAACTCCTTTTTTGTAGATAAATACTTGAGGCTCTTATGGTTTGTATGTATCTCACATCTTTGTCCATGCAAGTAATGCCTCCAGAGCTTGAGGGCAAAGACAACAGCAGTTAACTCAAGATCATCCGTCGGATAGTTCTTTTCGTGTGGCCTTAACTGTTGCGAAGCATCTGCAATTACCTTCCTTACTTATATAAGTACGCATCCTAAGCCATTCCTCGGTGCATCGCTATGAACTGTATATGGCTTCTTTGGATCTAGTAAGGTTAGAATTGGGGTGGACACCAACCATCCCTTTAATTCCTGAAAACTTTGTTCTCACTTTTCATTCCAAACAAACTTCTCATTCTTCTAGGTCAACTGAGTTAGCGGCTTGGCTATTTTCGAGAAATCTTGCACAAACTTCCTATAATAGCCAGGTAATCCAAGGAAACTTCTAATCTCAGTTACTGTCTTTGGTTGTTTCCATTCCATCGTGGCCTTAATCTTTTCAGGGTCTATTGATATTCCGTTCCTCGAGACAATATGTCCTAGAAAGAATGTCTTATCCAACCAAAAGTCACACTTGGACAATTTAGCACATAACTAGTGCTCCTTTAATGTTTGTAATGCCATCCTCAGATGTTCTTCATGTTGTTCTCGTGTTTTGGAATAGACCAAAATATGGTCGATGAAAACAATCACACACTTATCTAAGAGTGGCTTATAGACTCAATTCATCAAGTCCATAAAAGTTGTTGGTCCGTTGGTCAATTTAAATTGCATAACCATGAACTCATAATGTCTATATCGAGTTCTGAAAATGGTCTTTGATGCATCTTCAAGTTTTATCCTTAACTGGTGGTATCCTGATCACAAATCAATGCACAATAACACACTTGCTCCTTGTAGTTGGTCAAAGAGATTGTCAATCCTTGACAATGGATACTTATTCTTTGTAGTGACTTTATTGAGTTCCTGGTAATCAATGCATAGCCTCATCGATCCATCCTTTTTCTTTACAAATAACACTAGAGCTCCCTAAGGTGAGACACTTGGTCTAATGAATCCTTGGTCAAGTAACTCCTGTAATTGATTTTTAAGTTCTTTGAGGTCCACAGGTGCCATTCGATACGGTGCTTTGGATATGGGTTCCGTCTTAGGCATTAGATCGATCTCGAAATCAATCTCTCGTTTTGGAGGTAATCCAAGCAATTATTCAGGAAAAACATCGGAGAACTCATTAACGATGGGGATATCATCAATGTTAGGCCTTTCTTTCTTCTCTTCTGTACTCCCTACATAGCCTTCAACTCCTTCCTCAACTTCCTCAATCAATTCGAACGAGCTTAATTCCAATCTTTTAGAAGTTATGGACTCTCCCAAAAACATAGCTTTATCCCTAACTTATCCTATGAATTCCACTTTCTTGCTCCTACAATCTACCTTAGCTTCTACCATTGACAGCCAACTCATTCTGAGAATTACTCCGTACTTGCTGATTTCACAACTATAAGGTCGGTGGTAGCTTCATAGCCTTGTATCTTCATGGGACAATTATCACGCCCCAAAGGGTACCCTAGATGTAACAGTCCGCCGTATGCTAATCAAGACTAAAGAATCACTACCACAGTCATTCAGAAGTCTTATGTTAGTATGCAAGGCGTTCCCTCACGACAATAGAATACATAAACAATTGGAGACAGATAGGTTAATTTGATAGGATAAGCATAAAACTATAAACCACAGATATCTCAGGATCAGTTATAAAGTATCAAGGGGCAATCCACTGCTACACATAAGATTAAGTATTATCCTTTTTGGTAACAGTTGATCCTTTTATGTTCACTATTGAAAACTATACAAACCAATTGTGAACTTCTAGGGAAATAACTCCTAGTCTTTCATTACTTGATTTGGCCAAGTTCGAGGACGCAACTATAAGTACGGGAACTGCATTAAAAAGAAACTGTGGGGGTGTAAGCTACGCTAGCTTAGTGAGTTCCACTTCCAAAATTAAATGCTCAACAGTAATATATAATAGGCAAGTTATTAACAATAATATGAATGCACAAACACGTGAGCATACAACACATAAGACCAACCGGAAGTCTTATGTTGAATGGATTTACGCCTTCCATTCGGGGTCAGGTGTTTCAGGCCTATACGACCAACGATTTCAATTTTTCTAACTTTTTATTATGGTTGATACAGGTGCCTACCCACACACATTTTTTTCATTTATACTGTGGTTGATACAGGTGCCCACCCACCCATACTTTCGATTCTGACCCATATACCAACATTTAATTTCCGGCCATTACGCCAACATTCAAGTTTACAGGCGCCTTGTTACCTAGCTATTATACCTTCTTCCCACAAAGGTATAATAACCTATGCAATGTGACTCACATATGGTATGCATGGTCAATTTGATTATAAGATCATGGCATATTAATTTAACAATTTATGGGTGATAATAGAGATTTCAAATAGATCAATTCTATACGAGGTCATACAAATAATTACAACAAGCTCATTTTGATATTCTTATCGTCAATTCACCCATGTACAAATCATATTCATAGAATCAATTTTATCTTATCCTAATTCTAATGCCATTAATATTACAAGCACAAGCACAAGCATAAAATTTAAAGATAGTGAACTCACTTGGCCATGGTCTCTGGTCTCTAGTGGTAGTGATCTAGAAACAAGAATTTTCTCCCGAATCCAAAATCATCTAAACGAAAAAAATACCTTTATGAGTACTTCATATCATAACTAACTCCAAAATTTTTAAATAAAACTCTTTGAATTCGTAATTTCCGTAGTAACTAGAAATCCCCATTTAAAACGGCCATGATTTGGTCATTTTAACTCGGAATTTTTGAAATAAGCTATCGATTTCTATCTACTTCGAAAGATCTATCTATTTATGATGTTATTACTAAATTTTGAAAACTTTTAGGTTTCAAAATGTTCAGATCAGATCTGATCAGTAACTAAAAGTTGTGATTCTGAAATTGTTTTTTGAAATTTGCATTATTTCTATCAAGTAAATCATATGTACATGTAATATCTACATGTTATTATCATGCATGATATGATATGAGCTATTTATTTGTATTTCATTAAAGATTTTTAGTTGAAAATAATTCTTGGAAAACTTTTACTTTGAAATAATGCTATGAATGCTTATTTGAGAAAACTAGCTTTATATCTTTAAAAATCATACATATTGCTACTATGATAAAGCCTTGGTGACCTATATATTCAATGCCTTCATTAACTCAACAAATTTCTTCATTTAAAGGTTGAAAAATAGATATTTAAGTGTGGGTTTTGCCTTTGGACGAACTTTCCACAATTTTTTTGGAAATGAGATTATTGTTTGATCTTAGTTGAGAAACATTTCCTTTGTTTTTTATAAAAATCAAGTCTTTGTTATATCTATTCCCTAAGACTTCTATTTTCCCATTAAAATACTCATTTTGACATTTGGAAATAGGTGTTTAAATAGGGATCATTTTTAGATCCGAATTTGAAAAATTGTTTTTGATTTTGTTTCTTGTGAAAAACTCATTTATTCTTTCTAAAATTAAGTCCTAATCAAACCTACTTCCTAAGATTTTCATTTCTTTAATAAAACTCTTGTTTTAAGGTTAGAAAATAGGCGTTTTCTTGGTATTTCTCCCGAGTTACGAATTTCATCATTTTTGTTGGAGTTAAATCATAGATCTAACTTGACTTTTGAAATCATTTTCTTGTTTTGAATTTTCTCTTAGTAAAACCATGAACAACTTATAAAAATCACTACTTTATGATACTTATTACCTAAGCCCTTCATTTTACATGTAAAACTTTCATTTTGAAGTTGGAAAATATGTTTTCTAAATGGGTCTTCTTCAAGATCCGAATTATAAAAATAACTTTTTGATAGACACAAAATGGATCTTGAGTTTTGACCAACTCATTCCTTAAGAAAAACATGTAGCAAATCTTTCATGCATGTAAAACAAATAACTATGTTATTTTAGCTACTCTAAACAAGTAGATATACTATACTACTCATGTCATGAATGTAAATGATCATGAAAAATATGTAGATGAGAATAGAAATGAAAATATAAGCTCAAAGTTTCCATAAAAATAATAGATAGCAAATGATATAGCAAAATGATAATATTTCAACTCCAATAACAAGATCTACACATTTTGATGACAAGAATATCATGTTCTAGTGTTTTCCACATCCCTAGCATAAAGCTCATGGGGATTTTGGTGGATCCACACATGTATAAACTTGTCATTACATGTTTCAAAAGTGGCAGGGTTAAGATCTATTACCTATATTAGTGTTTTGGCGAAGGAAACTTAAAGAAAAAAAAAATTTGTTTTTGTGTGTGTGTGTGTGTGTGTGTGTTTTTTTTTTGGGGGGGGTAAGGGGGTAGGGGTGTTGGGGTTTGGGGGGGAAGGGCGCACAACAAGAGAGAAAAGAGAGGAAGAGAAAAAAAAAAAAAAGAACTTCCAAAAGTGGGTTTTGTAAGATGAGGAAAAATGAAAGGTGAAAAGAAGTTTATATGGAAAAAGGAATTAGGGTTTGTATGAATAATAAATTGAATAAAATCAACAAATGAGAGATAATTTTTGTGTGTGTGTGTGTGGTGGGGGAGAGGGGGGGTTGTGCATCGGTTTTGAGAGAAGAGAGAAAGGAGAGTGTTTTAATTTTATTTCGTGTAATAACTTTCAAACTTAATGAGTAGTTTGTGTACAAAATATATTGGAAAAGTAGATTTGTAAGGAAATGATGTAAAATTGTAAGAATAGGTTATAAGGAAGTAAGAATAGGGTATGGGTGGTTGATGAATAGTGTAAAAGAAAACAAAAGTTGATTAGACACTTAATTTATTGGTAGTAATGAAAATACGATAAAAAATGTTATAATTGTAACTTTTATAACCTGAAAAATTGTATAACCGAAATATTTAGAAATATTATGAAATTACGAATCTAATGATACTAATATCATATATTTAATATCCCGAGCCCTGGGACACACTTTTCAAGACTTGTATCCGATCGGGCTCAAAATAGGTTGAAAATTTAGTAATCGGGTATTACTTAGCATTCTAATTTTAACACGAGTTAATCTACACTTTCCACTCATAATTCAACTCCTTGGTTTGAGAACCCGAGATTGCCAGATCTAAACTACTATGGTTTTTTGAGATTTTATTGACTTAGGGTTTCCGGTTGACTTTTCGACTTAGAGTCTTACTTTAGAGTTAACTCGTTTTTATTCCTTCGAGGTTTCCTTCATGATATCGCCGGACTTAGGATTCTTAGGTCCAATTGGTCCAAAGATATTCCTTTAGGATTTTGGTTTCTGGTTTTAAATCTTTGTCGAAATTGAACTCAGGTTTACTTAAGAAAACGAGGGTTTACAATATATATGTAGGGTATATCCCAAGTTATGTGCCTCACTCATAATCTCCTTTTTCATCTCCTCGTCATTTGGCACACGTAATGTAAGCCCTGGAAAATTCCAGTAAATAATTTCAAGATGAACTTCGAAAATAAACCCTAAAAATCACTCCAATTAAAACCGAATTTCGATAAGTCCTAATTCATAAACGAATTCAAAAACTTCTTAATCTTGAAAAATGAAAATCTTTAAACAATAAATAAGAACTCAGTGGTCTTCAAATTCAAAACCACGACGTACGAAAAATTCCGTATTTAACTCCGACTTATAAAAACGGGTAATAGAAAGCTCAAAAACAAATTATTAAAAAGCAAATAACGATTGACTTTCGAAAATATAACTCAATTCAAGAATTCCGAAAACAAAGAGATATTAAATACTTACAAAATAAAATTTAAAATAAATTTCTCAAATTAAATATGTTGTATAAACATAAATATCAGTTTCCAAATTGGCAAAGGTCTAAACCGGAAAATCACCCGTAAACCCTAAGGAACACAATAGCTTAAGTCCGGCAATCTAGCGCCCCTAACTCTAGAGGCGAGATGTAGTTTAAATATAGAATAGCTCATAGTAATATAAGTTTGTTTAAAAATATTAGATTGGTAAATTTTTGATCTATTTCGAACCCGTTCGGATACAGACTTCGAAAAGCGTGTCCGAGGCTCGAGATATCAAAAATATACCAATAGTACCGTTAGACTCGTAATTTCATAAGATTTCTAAATATATCAGTTTTATAATTTTTCGGGTTATAAAAGTTACAGTTATAACCTTTTTATCGTTTCCATTATTACCGGTAATTGAGTCGTCTTTTGCACTATTCATTTTTATTTCATTACAAAATTTTATTATTCTTATAAAGCCTTATATTTTGAGATAAATATTTTATATGTTATAGAAAATTTTGTTTTTCAAAAATTAGTTCGTTTCGGGTCTTTAGGATCAGATTCTGTTTAAGATCCGATACTAAAAATAAAATAAATTAATTTAATAATTTAAAAATATTTGAAATATATTTTATTTTCATAAAATAATTTTTTAGAATTTTTCGGGTTATAAAAATATTAATTATAGCCCATAATCGCGTATTTTGATCATACCGGTAACATATTTATTAAAATACTAAAATAATTCAAATAATTATTTAAATTTAATTATGAAAAATCTGCTACAAATATTTGGAATAAATTTTCTAATTTCATTTTATTTTAATTTATTTTATTAATAAAGTACTTTTACAACCCATACCTTCAAGTACACCTTACACATATCACTTCCTTTTCACTTCAATCTTTCTACACATAATCCCACAAATTCATGGCAGATTTTTGACCCTATTTATGGCTGCCATTGTCCTTTATTTACTCCTATTTTGACTAAAATTAATTATATTTCAATCCTTCTTCAAAAAGTTACACAACATTAATTACATTACAATTTCAAGTCAAAATTCAACAAAATTCTCTCTCTCTCTCTCCTCAAATTCACGCCAGCCCCCCTCTATTTTCTGCATGTTTTATTTTTTTTCTCTCTTCAATTAATTAAAACACATTTAATACACTCATTTTCTCTCTCTCCTTCATTTACTCTTCTTTCCTTTTTCATTCCTTAACCTTTTCTCTCTCTTTTTCCTCTTTTTCTCTCCTTTTTGCTCTTGTTCTTGAAGACCAAGCTGCCCCATTATTCTTGAGCTCCACACATATTTCTTGAAGATTTTTAAGTAAATCTTCTCTCAAAGCTCCATAGGTGATATAGGTAAAGTATAATGAAGTTTCATGCATCAAATGACTTCCATAAGCTTAAAAGCTTAGGATGATGATGCCAAAAATGAAACACTCTCTTCTCCACTTTTATTATCTTGTATTATATTATTTTCTTGTTTAAAGTTGATATATTTTGTAGATCTAATTTTATAGCTTTGATTTTTGTTTATGCCATAGATCTTGTTATTTAAGTTGTTATTTTTGTTATTCTTATGATTATGCATAGATCTATCATCTACTTAGTGATTCATGCATTTAAAACTAGTTTAGAAGACTAGATCTAAAGTTTTGAGTTCATAGATGCATTAGATCTTTGTTTATGTTCATGAACAACTTGCTATAATATGATGATGGTAGGAAAGTTATAGGAAACTCAAGATCTATTTTATTTTCAAGCAAAATGATTTTGAAAATTCGGATGAAAATGGATATTTAGAAAAGTGATTTTTCAACTTCAAAATGTATATTTTTCATTTAAAATGAAGGGCTTAGGGTATAGATACCATAAATGAAAGATTTTGATAAGTGAAGTTTAGATCCATGATGTTTATAGCTTATTACCATGCATTTGTTTTATGTTTATGTTCATATTAAGTATAGATTAGTTATGAACTCAAACAAAATTGTGAAATTCGTATTTTGGCAAGACCCCCATTTGAAAACCACTTCCAAGTATCAAAATGTAATTTTTACTTGAGAAAATGAAGGCTTAGTATATGTATATCATCAAGACTTCTTTTTACAAGAATCAAAAGTGATTTTCAAAAGTTATTTTCAAAATAAAAATTCTATTTCGGATTTTGGCCAAGGCCTATTTTAAAAACATGTTTTCCAACTCAAAAATGAAGTTTTTATTTAAGAAATGAAAGGCTCTTAGGATAGGATATGTAAGGAATGGATTTTCATGAGTTTAGATAGATTTTATCAAAAGGAATATCCAAAAATGAATTTTGTAAATTCGGATCCCAACCAAGACCAATTTTTAGAACCCATGTATCAACTCCAAAACTCATGTTTTATGTGAAAAATGAAGTATATAGGTAATAGATATCATTAAGCAATGATTTTTACAAGTTAAAATAAGTTTAGGCATGAGTAATGTGTAAACAAGTAATGGAATTAAAATGGAAAATTTTGAGTTAGTGATCAAATTGTCAAATTCGTAATTTGAGATGATGCATATGTAATCACTAAGTATTTGAGCTCAAATTGCAAGTTTTATGTGTTAAATGAAGTCCTTAGACAATAGATGTAGTAAAGTCTTAAAATTTAATGCATTAAACAAGTTTTTCCCAAATGAATCATTCAAAAAGTGGATTTTCTAAAATTCGGATTTTTGAGTAAACCATATTGGAAAACATATTTGCAAAGTGTAAAATGCAAATTTTTGTGTAAGAATGAAGTCCTTAATGGTTATGTATGATTGAGCCCTAATTTTCTAAATATCAAATGACTTTTACTTAAAGGAATCACTCAAAAACTAATTTTTGTAAAATTCGGATTTTGGAATCAACCCCACTTGAAAACATTTTACAAAGTGTAAAATGGAAATTTTTATGAAGAAATGAAGGTCATAAGTAATATATATAATGAAGACTAATTTTAACAAAAATAATTATATTTTCTTAAGTAATAAATCCAAAACAAATGGAAATGACCAAAGTTAGAAAACTAGATTTTTCAAAAAGTAGTTATAATTGAAGTCTTGCAAAATAAAGAGTTCCAAAATTTTCTTTTACCAAAAATCATCAAGACCATGCATACATGAAACTCATTTCATGCCATTCATGTTAGGAAATCACTCATATTGCATGTATGGCTAATTTATATAATAAAAACATTACAAACATTTACAAAACTATTTTTCGGAATTGGAAACCGTTACTGATCAGATCTGATCCCTCTGTTCGAGACCTAAATGTTTTCAAAACTTAAAATAATATTAGAAATAGATAGATCTTTCGAAGTAGATAGAAATCGATATATAATTTGCGAGATTCCGAGTTAAAATGACCAAGTTATGGCCGTTTTAAGTTGGAATTCCCGCTTAGGACGAGAATTACGAATTTGATAGTTTGTATGAGATAGCTTGGACTAGTTAAGTGATGAAATACTTATTAGGTATTTCTTCCTTTTAGGTGACCCCGAACGACGATTCCCTACCACCGGATTACTTGTACTAAGAGACCGGTGATCCAATGGCCGAGTGAGTATTACTTCCGATTTCATTTATTGTATGTGATTGTAATAATAGTTGCACTAGGTATTTGGTAAAGATAAAATGGATATGCATGATGGGGACGAATGGGAAAGATGTATGCTTGTTGTTGATATGAGAAATGGAATGTAAGAATATCGAAGCCGAGTGATTAACTATTGCCTGTATAGATGAATTAGAATTGATTGTCTGCGATTATTGACTGATCACTTAAAAGAATTGGTATAATTGATTATTTGGAATTGAAGATGAAATTGAACTCATTCATACACGATGGGGATAGAGCATTAGCATTTGTCGGTTTATCGTTGTACCTTAAACGATTTTATAGTTTATAGTTGTCCGTAAGCTGAAACGGTCTCGGTCGTACCGCAGGATTCGTTAATCTGCTAACCCGGGATGGAGGGCGCAAGTCCATCCACATATGATTTCCGGCAGGTCATATGTTTGTTGAATTCACGAGTTTGATGCATATCACTTGTCTGACTAATCACTTGATTGTATGACGTGTTATAAATGTAATCCTGGAAGTTTTCACTCACTAAGCTAGTGTAGCTTATACCCCTATAGTTGTTTAAATGAACAGGTTATCTCAAGAATGCAAAGTGGGGACTGAATTGGTTGGAGCCGGGTATGACTCCGGGGTTCCGGCAAGACATAAGAATGTTTGAAGTTATTAGCTAGGTTTTCCTATTTGCCTTGTAATAGTTTATGTAGTAGAATCTTTTGATGAATTGTAATTGAAGTTAATGAGTTGTATTTTGAAGAATAGTGAATTGAATTTCCTTTACATTGTTCTCAAGTTGTATCAACATAAAATGCATTACTCCGATGAGTCTCCTCCATGTGTTAGACGCCTTGTACATAGTATGGAAGCCTTCGCGTGACTGAGGTGGTCATTCTTAGGCTTTAATATTGTGTACGGCGGACTGCCACGTTTAGGGTACCCTTCGGGGCGTGACAGTTTAGTTGGTATCAGAGCGACAAGGTTTTGGGAATTAGGTGGAAAGACTTTAGGATAAATAATGTTAAGATACGATCTTAGAATGAATAGAAGTGTTAGATGACCCTTAGGTAAAGAAGAACTAGATTTAGCTCTATGACCTTTGAGGTATGACTTTCGATATTAAGGATTTGCATCTATCTTGGAGACTTCTGGAGAACATAGAAACAGACATATGAGGAAGAAGATTGAAAATAATTAAGGGACGATCAAATCCATTCTAGCAACTGCAAAATATAGGAGTAAGTGACCTTACCCGACTCTAGTTCAAGCCAATGGAGATATAGATTACCCCTTTGACCTATAGGACCACTAGGTGGGTAAGATTAATTGCGTGCTTTCACCGTTTTTCTAAATAAACAAGTTAAAGAAAATAAAAAGTTATAACTCTTTTTCTAAACCATAAGCAACTTGTGAGTAGTATAATTAGACTAACGTGACCGTTCGTCTTGTTTTAGGAGACTACCTGAGGAGAACATGCAACAGTCGACTAACCTTCCCGAGGAACAACAAGTGAGAGACACTCCACCACCACAAGATCCAATGCAACAAGTCATAGGTCTTCTAGGATGTTTGGTGGATGCACAAAAGCTCCTCTTACAACAAGTGCTTAATAGGAATGTACCGGTTGGGTGGAAGGACCCCACCAAGTGACAATGCAAGGAATTGAGACTCCTTCTGTTATGGCTAGTCCAAGCTCCAAAGTCAGAAGGTATAAGACAACTAGCCTAACTGTTAAGAATGAACCTTTTAAGAGGCATAGATCAATTGTTGGAAGTGCAAGGAAAGTCATTATCTAAAACAGTGTCCACAGCTGAAGCACAAGTGTTACCTCTGTGGAGATCCCGAGCATAAGATTATGGACTGTCCAAGAAAGAAAACCCTAAAGTGCTTCATCTGCAAACAGCCGGGACACCGGGCAAGTAGATGCCCCCACGGGAATTAACAAGTGGATAGCTGTCCTTGATTGGAAGAAGTCAGTCTCCTAGAAATAGCAATAGATCTTTCGTTGAGCGTTAGGAGCAAATGACTTTTTGAAAAGAACAAAGATGTTTTTGAAAATGTAAACCAATGTTGTAGTTTATCATCTAGTTCATGAATTAATTCCAATGTATGTTTTGCATCCTTTCTTTGAACTTTTGTAATGAAGATTTACATCTTATCTTGATTTCATGTATTTCGTTTCGAGTATTATGAAGTTTTTATGATTTTATTTCAGTAGAATTCAATATTTCTTATATATGTTTCTATTTCCGCATTTTTGATTCTATATTTCCGATAAGCTTCTTAAGTTCTTTTAGAGCCTTAAGACGTAATAAAAGATTTAGAATTTTCACCTGAGCTTAATAAAATTGTAGGAGATATACCCAACCACAACAAGAACCCGTCATGACCCCAAGTCGGAAAGTTGGAACACTTCACTTGGACGATGACCCAAACAAGGAAGAAGACACGAAATTGGATAAGATACAATGTTGGAAATGTAAGAGAAACATTACCCTATACGTGTCCACGACTTCAATCCAAGTGTTACCCTGTGGGGACCCTAGTCACAAAGTGAGAAGTGTCCCAAAAAGATGACCAACGCATGCTTTCTTTGCTCAAAAACGGGACATTTAGCTAAAACATGCCCTGAACGGGATAACTTGCGTGTTGCTTCGCTGGATCTACCAAGGAAGAAGAGGAGGAGATGTAATAGGAATAAAAGCAACAAAGGAAAAAGGAATCGGAGTTCCTTAGGAACATCTTCATCCGGAAATCCCATCTACAACCCTCACACCTATGTAGTACATGGAGAAGTGGTGATGAGAAGCTGGAGTCCTTTGCCATGGAAGGAGGCGAGGATCAAATATGCAACTCGGTATCAGGTTAGCGCTATACCCTTAGAATACTGCATATTCTTTCCTGTCAATAGAATCAAAGAGATAGGTTGTTAGAAATACCCTTGGATTAAATGGCTAGACTAAAAATAGGAAGCCTGAGACCATTAAAAGCTGAATGAGCCAATGATGGAAACAAAACTTGATTGATTTAACAAATTCCAAGACATCCATACAACTTCTTGTAAATAAAGAACTTTGAAAGATCGATCTACGATGATCGTTACTCAAAAGTTAAAATTCAGCGATCAAATATCTTAACAAGTAATAATTATACAATAAACAATGAGATCTCTTGATTTCAATCCATCAAGATGATCACGATGATAAGAATTTAAAACGATGATGACCATATTGTTTAAGGAATATAAATCACAAAGCACAATATTGTATATACAGCTACATAAGAATGGAGAAGCGAATCCACAACCTTCGTTGGTCAAAGTAATCGAGTCATGAAAGGTCGTGTTGTCATGAGTCGTCTAGTGTCGGTCGAGTCGAGTCGTCTGTGGTTCGAGTCAAGTTCATGTGTTTTCCAAAAGAGTCGTGAGTGAAGGTTGGAATCGCTAAGCCAAATCTTATTAATTTGTATGTGCTATATTTCGTAAAATGTCTATCATGTGAAGTTTAGAAATAATACAAACCGAAGCACAAACCGGTGCTAGAAAATATAACTCGAAAATTCACAATCTTTTCTCGATAAACGATATACGCGTAACAAGTTTTGCGGACAAAACTTTCCTTAAGGTGGGGAGGATGTAAGCCCCGGAAAATTTCAGTAAATAATTTCAAGATGAACTTCGAAAATAAACCCTAAAAATCACTCCAAATTAAAACCGAATTTCGATAAGTCCTAATTCATAAACGAATTCAAAAACTTCTTAATCTTGAGAAAATGAAAATCTTTAAACAATAAAATAAGAACTCAGTGGTCTTCAAATTCAAAACCACGACGTACGAAAAATTCCATATTTAACTCCGACTTATAAAAACGGGTAATAGAAAGCTCAAAAACAAATTATTAAAAAGCAAATAACGATTGACTTTCGAAAATATAACTCAATTCAAGAATTCCGAAAACATTAAGAGATATTAAATACTTACAAAAATAAAATTTAAAATAAATTTCTCAAATTAAATATGTTGTATAAACATAAATATCAGTTTCCAAATTGGCAAAGGTCTAAACCGGAAAATCACCCGAAACCCTAAGGAACACAATAGTTAAGTCCGGCAATCTAGCGCCCCTAACCTAGAGGCCGAGATGTAGTTTAAATATATAGAATAGCTCATAGTAATATAAGTTTGTTTAAAAATATAGATTGGTAAATTTTTGACCTATTTCGAACCCGTTCGGATACAGACTTCGAAAAGCGTGTCCCGGGCTCGAGATATCAAAAATATACCAATAGTACCGTTAGACTCGTAATTTCATAAGATTTCTAAATATATCAGTTTATAATTTTTCGGGTTATAAAAGTTACAGTTATAACCTTTTTATCGTTTCCATTATTACCGGTAATTGAGTCGTCTTTTGCACTATTCATTTTTATTTCATTACAAAATTTTATTATTCTTATAAAGCCTTATATTTTAGATAAATATTTTATATGTTATAGAAAATTTTTTTTTCAAAAATTAGTTCGTTTCGGGTCTTTACGGGATCAGATTCTGTTTAAGATCCGATACTAAAAATAAAATAAATTAATTTAATAATTTAAAAATATTTGAAATATATTTTATTTTCATAAAATAATTTTTTAGAATTTTTCGGGTTATAAAAATATTATTTATAGCCCATATCGCGTATTTTGATCATACCGGTAACATATTTGTTAAAATACTAAAATAATTCAAATAATTATTTAAATTTAATTATGAAAAATCTGCTACAAATATTTGGAATAAATTTTCTAATTTTATTTTATTTTAATTTATTTTATTAATAAAGTACTTTTACAACCCATACCTTCAAGTACACCTTACACATATCACTTCCTTTTCACTTCAATCTTTCTACACATAATCCCACAATTCATGGCAGATTTTTGACCCTATTTATGGCTGCCATTGTCCTTTATTTATCCTATTTTGACTAAAATTAATTATATTTCAATCCTTCTTCAAAAAGTTACACATAACATTAATTACATTACAATTTCAAGTCAAAATTCAACAAAATTTCCTCTCTCCCTCTCTCCTCAAATTCACGCCAGCCCCCCCCTTTTTCTGCATGTTTTATTTTTTTTCTCTTCAATTAATTAAAACACATTTAATACACTCATTTTCTCTCTCTCCTTCATTTACTCCTTCTCTTTTTCATTCCTTAGCTTTTCTCTCTCTTTTTCCTCTCTTTTCTCTCATTTTTGCTCTTGTTCTTAGAAACCAAGCTGCCCCCATTCATTCTTGAGCTCCACACATATTTCTTGAAGATTTTTAAGTAAATCTTCTCTCAAAGCTCCATAGGTGATATAGGTAAAGTATAATGAAGTTTCATGCATCAAATGACCTTCCATAAGCTTAAAAGCTTAGGATGATGATGCCAAAAATGAAACACTCTCTTCTCCACTTTTATTATCTTGTATTATAATTATTTTCTTGTTTAAAGTTGATATATTTTGTAGATCTAATTTTATAGCTTGATTTTGTTTATGCCATAGATCTTGTTATTTAAGTTGTTATTTTTGTTATTCTTATGATTATGCATAGATCTATCATCTACATAGTGATTCATGCATTTAAAACTAGTTTAGAAGACTAGATCTAAAGTTTTGAGTTCATAGATGCATTAGATCTTTGTTTATGTTCATGAACAACTTGCTATAATATGATGATGGTAGGAAAGTTATAGGAAACTCAAGATCTATTTTATTTTCAAGCAAAATGATTTTTGAAAATTCGGATGAAAATGGGACTATATTTAGAAAAGTGATTTTTCAACTTCAAAATGTATATTTTTCATTTAAAATGAAGGGCTTAGGTATAGATACCATAAATGAAAGATTTTGATAAGTGAAGTTTAGATCCATGATGTTTATAGCTTATTACCATGCATTTGTTTTATGTTTATGTTCATATTAAGTATAGATCTTAGTTATGAACTCAAACAAAATTGTGAAATTCGTATTTTGGCAAGACCCCCATTTGAAAACCACCTTCCAAGTATCAAAATGTAATTTTTACTTGAGAAAATGAAGGCTTAGTATATGTATATCATCAAGACTTCTTTTTACAAGAATCAAAAGTGATTTTCAAAAGTTATTTTCAAAAAATAAATTCTATTCGGATTTTGGCCAAGGCCTATTTTAAAAACATGTTTTCCAACTCAAAAATGAAGTTTTATTTAAGAAATGAAAGGCTCTTAGGATAGGATATGTAAGGAATGGATTTTCATGAGTTTAGATAGATTTTATCAAAAGGAATATCCAAAAATGAATTTTGTAAATTCGGATCCCAACCAAGACCAATTTTTAGAACCCATGTATCAACTCCAAAACTCATGTTTTATGTGAAAAATGAAGTATATAGGTAATAGATATCATTAAGCAATGATTTTTACAAGTTAAAATAAGTTTAGGCATGAGTAATGTGTAAACCAAGTAATGGAATTAAAATGGAAAATTTTGAGTTAGTGATCAAATTGTCAAATTCGTAATTTGAGATGATGCATATGTAATCACTAAGTATTTGAGCTCAAATTGCAAGTTTTATGTGTTAAATGAAGTCCTTAGACAATAGATGTAGTAAAGTCTTAAAATTTAATGCATTAAACAAGTTTTTCCCAAATGAATCATTCAAAAAGTGGATTTTCTAAAATTCGGATTTTTGAGTAAACCATATTGGAAAACATATTTGCAAAGTGTAAAATGCAAATTTTTGTGTAAGAATGAAGTCCTTAATGGTTATGTATGATTGAGCCCTAATTTTCTAAATATCAAATGACTTTTACTTAAAGGAATCACTCAAAAACTAATTTTTGTAAAATTCGGATTTTGGAATCAACCCCACTTGAAAACATGTTTAACAAGTGTAAAATGGAAATTTTTATGAAGAAATGAAGGTCATAAGTAATATATATAATGAAGACTTAATTTTAACAAAAATAATTATATTTTCTTAAGTAATAAATCCAAAACAAATGGAAATGACCAAAGTTAGAAAACTAGATTTTTCAAAAATAGTTATAATTGAAGTCTTGCAAAATAAAGAGTTCCAAAATTTTCTTTTACCAAAAATCATCAAGACCATGCATACATGAAACTCATTTCATGCCATTCATGTTAGGAAATCACTCATATTGCATGTATGGCTAATTTATATAATAAAAACATTACAAACATTTACAAAACTATTTTTCGGAATTGGAAACCGTTACTGATCAGATCTGATCCCTCTGTTCGAGACCTAAATGTTTTCAAAACTTAAAATAATATTAGAAATAGATAGATCTTTCGAAGTAGATAGAAATCGATATATAATTTGCGAGATTCCGAGTTAAAATGACCAAGTTATGGCCGTTTTAAGTTGGAATTCCCGCTTAGGACGAGAATTACAAATTTGATAGTTTGTATGAGATAGCTTGGACTAGTTAAGTGATGAAATACTTATTAGGGTATTTCTTCCTTTTAGGTGACCCGAACGACGATTCCCTACCACCGGATTACTTGTACTAAGAGCCCGGTGATCCAATGGCCGAGTGAGTATTACTTCCGATTTCATTTATTGTATGTGATTGTAATAATAGTTGCACTAGGTATTTGGTAAAGATAAAATGGATATGCATGATGGGGACGAATGGGAAAGATGTATGCTTGTTGTTGATATGAGAAATGGAATGTAAGAATATCGAAGCCGAGTGATTAACTATTGCCTGTATAGATGAATTAGAATTGATTGTCTGCGATTATTGACTGATCACTTAAAAGAATTGGTATAATTGATTATTTGGAATTGAAGATGAAATTGAACTCATTCATACACGATGGGGATAGAGCATTAGCATTTGTCGGTTTATCGTTGTACCTTAAACGATTTTATAGTTTATAGTTGTCCGTAAGCTGAAACGGTCTCGGTCGTACCGCAGGATTCGTTAATCTGCTAACCCGGGATGGAGGGCGCAAGTCCATCCACATATGATTTCCGGCAGGTCATATGTTTGTTGAATTCACGAGTTTGATGCATATCACTTGTCTGACTAATCACTTGATTGTATGACGTGTTATAAATGTAATCCTGGAAGTTTTCACTCACTAAGCTAGTGTAGCTTATACCCCTATAGTTGTTTAAATGAACAGGTTATCTCAAGAATGCAAAGTGGGGACTGAATTGGTTGGAGCCGGGTATGACTCCGGGGTTCCGGCAAGACATAAGAATGTGTGAAGTTATTAGCTAGGTTTTCCTATTTGCCTTGTAATAGTTTATGTAGTAGAATCTTTTGATGAATTGTAATTGAAGTTAATGAGTTGTATTTTGAAGAATAGTGAATTGAATTTCCTTTACATTGTTCTCAAGTTGTATCAACATAAAATGCATTACTCCGATGAGTCTCCTCCATGTGTTAGACGCCTTGTACATAGTATGGAAGCCTTCGCGTGACTGAGGTGGTCATTCTTAGGCTTTAATATTGTGTACGGCGAACTGCCACGTTTAGGGTACCCTTCGGGGCGTAACACGTAACCTTTCTTGCATTTTTACTACATCCTCTTCATCTATCCCAAAATAAGCATATTTTCCTTCTTGCACTTCATGCCTCACCTTTTGCATTATTTCATCATATCGCTAAGCTTCCTTGATCCTATCTATTTGAGTCGACTCCATTACTAAGTTGGAAGTTTTTGTTTCTACACTTTGTCCCATAAATTCAATGCTCAACCTTTCGAATTCCTTCACTAACTCCTTTTGTGTTGTGAGCATGGGAGAAACTTCTCCATGGTTCTTCTAACTTAAGGCATCTACTACATCATTCACTCTTCTAGGGAAATAATTTGTCCCTAGGTCATAATCCTTGATTAACTCTAACCATCTTCTATGCCTCATATTCAACTCCATTTGCGTAAACAATTACTTGAGGCTCTTATGATTCGTATATATCTCACATCTTTGTCCATAAAGGTAATGCCTTTAGAGCTTGAGGGCAAATACAATGGCGACTAACTCAAGATCATGCATCGGATAGTTCTGTTCATGCGGCCTCAATTGTTGCGAAGCATGTGCAATCACCTTCTCTTCTTGCATAAGGACACATCTTAATCCACTTCTAGATGCATCACTATGAACTGTATACGGTTCTTAAAATCCGGTAAGGTTAGAATTGAGGTGGATACTGAACATCGTTTTAGCTCCTAAAAACTTTGTTCTCGCTTTTCATTCCAAACAAACTTCTCATTTTTTCTAGGCTAATTGAGTTAGCGGCTTGGCTATTTTTAAAAAATCTTGCATGAACTTTCTATAAGAGCCAACTAACCCAAGGAAACTTCTAATCTCAGTTACCATCTTTAGTTGTTTCCATTCCATTATGGCCTTAATCTTCTTAGGATCCACTGATATTCCATTCCCTAAGACAACATGTCCTAGAAAGGATATTTGGTCCAACCAAAAGTCACACTTAGACAATTTGGCATATAACTTGTGCTCCCTTAATGTTTGTAATGCCATCCTTAGATATTTTTCATGTTGCTCCCATGTTTTAGAGTAAACCAAAATATTGTTGATGAAGACAATTACGCACTTATCCAAAAGTGGCTTATAGACACGATTCATTAAATCCATGAATGCTATTGGTGTGTTGATCAATCCAAATGGCATAACCATGAACTCATAATGTCTATACCGAGTTTTGAAAGTGGTCTTTGACATCTTCAAGTTTAATCCATAGCTGGTGGTATCCCGATCGCAAATCAATGCGCAACAGCGCAAGAACACACTTGCTCCTTGTAGCTAGTCAAAGAGATTGTCAATCTTTGGCAATGGATACTTATTCTTTATGGTAGCTTTGTTGAGTTATTGGTAATCAATGCATAACCTCATAGATCCATCTTTCTTCTTTATGAATAACACTAGAGCTCCCTAAGGCGAGACACTTGGTCTAATGAATCCTTGGTCAAGCAATTCTTGTAATTGCTTTTTAAGTTCTTTGAGCTTAACAGGTGCCATTCCGTATGATACCTTAGATAGGGGTTCCATCTTTGGTACCAGATTAATCTCAAATCAATTTCTCGCTTTGGAGGCAACCCAAGCAATTCTTCTAGAAAGACATCAGAAAACTCACTAACGATGGGGATGTTGTTAATGTTAGGTTGCTCCTTTTCCTCTTCAGTATTTCCCACATAGCTTTCAAGTCCTTCTTCTACTTCTTCTATCATTTCGAACGAACTTAACTCTAAGCTTTGAGAAGTTGTGGATTCTAACAAAAACGTAGCTTTCTTCCCATCTTGTCCTATGAACTCCACTTTCTTGTTTCTACATCTACTATGGCTTCTACCAAAGATAACCAACTCATTCCAAGGATTACTTCATACTTGTTGATTTTTACAACTATAAGGTCGGTAATAGCTTTATTGCCTTGTATCATCATAGGACAATTCTTTAATACCTCCTTCATTGTCACCACATTACCCGTAGGAGTCTTTATATGAAAACTGGTTGGGGTTGTGGTTATGGGTAATTTGGTCTTCATAGCTACACTAGCGGTGACAAAAGAATGCATTGCGCCGATATCAAAGAGGGTATAAGCTGCCTGGTCTCCTACTTGTATGGTTCCTGCATTCAAGACGCATGGGTTACTGACCTTATTGTCTTTATCGTGCTTCCTATATGTCTATTATTATCAAAATTACTAATATTTTATACTCAATATATATGAAATAAGCAGTTATTTATGGATTAAGGCTAACCTGTAACTAGGCCTTAATCATAATCTTCTCTGTTGTCCAGGGCAGCTAACTCCACTTCTTCCTCCTCAGCATCTTCGCAGAGCCATTGCCCTTCAAGGTTGTAGATTTTCAGCCCATACATGGATGATGTCGGGCGACTTCCACTTCCATTTCCATTTCTATTTCTTGTTGGAGCAGGTCCTCCCGATGATCCAACAGGTCGAACTGTTATGGATTTCCTTTGATGACACTCATTACCAAAATGCCATGTTTGTTTGCAAACAAAACAAGTCATGGAAGGGTTCTTTAGGCAATCAGGAATCTTATGGCTTGGGTCACCTCAGAAATAGCACTTGTTTTGGAGGATGGGGCATCTCTTTGGATAGTGCGCTTCTTTGTACTTCCAACAAGTTATTATTACCTTGGAAACATCCTTTCGTCCACTGACATTTCTCTTAAAGTGGCTAATAGGTTTAAACCTCTTAAAAGGGAAATGGGAGCTTGTCCCCGATTGGAATTTCTTACCAAACACATACACTTTCCTTTTAGAAGTCCTAGCTTTCCTTTTCTTGGCTCCTCTAACAACCCTTGCTCGTTCTACCAACTCCTTGAAGGTGCGGATGTCAAACTCTTCCAACCTCATCCTCAAATCTTCATAAACCCATTTAAGAACACTTGCCGTTTCAATTCCTCACTGTATTTGTAGGAATCGGAGGCATATTGTAGGAGTCGGCTGAATTCTATCTCGTACTATTCTATAGTTCTTCCCTTTTGAGATATGTACAAAAAGTCAGCACTATATCTCACTCTTAAGCTTCCTAAGAAATAGTTCTCTAAAAACTCATTTCAAAACATATCCCAAGTGATGGGTAGTGGTAAGTCTCAACTCTTTGACTCCCTCGATTTGAGTGTTAAACCTCAACATGTAGGTACCATAGCTTAGTCAAAAATGATGGGGCACTTCATAGGCAGCACAAGATCGCTCTATCTATGTAAGCCAATCCTCAGATTTGTCCGATTTTTTGAAGGCTCCATCATAGTAGCAGTTGCTTTTGATGAAATCCGGAAGTGAAGGCCTAAAGGTCGGGGTGGTGGTGGAGGCGGTAAAGATGTCGTATGCGATTGAGCATCAGGGGTGCAGGTCCATAAATGGAGGCTTGGGGTGCTTGCTGGGGTGGTGCTTGAGCTAGTGCCGGAGGTAGCATATTCATTTGCTACTGTTGAACTAACACATTTAGAAGTTATGTTAATTGACTGAGCGTGGCTTATAGATCACCATGTGTGTTCGAGGGAGGAGCCACAAGAGGTACTTCTTGTTGATTTGCTTCCTCAGGTGGATTATTCGATGCGCATCTTTCTCTTTCTCACCCTCTTCTAGGTCGGCTATTTAAATTTTAGTTACATAAGTTTTGGTTATTAAGTCTTTTATGTGTTGAGCTATGTAAATTGCAGAAATTTCGATAATTCTATCATATAAAGAAATACATCATATAAAAGAAATTCAAGTAATCAAATCAAGAAATAGAAATTGTTTAAACCAAAAGACTTCATTATTAAAAGCATTCAAGGGTATGAAACCTGTACATAGAGGAAATCAAAGCTTACAATAATTCAAAACACATAAATGAAATTTCATGAAGTTATATTTTGTGATTTTATGAAGTTATATTTTGAAAATTCGTGATTGCCTACTTTTGTTGAGTGTCCATTATATGATTTTATTTTCATGAGTTTGAATTTCAATCATAATTTCTAATCTTTTATGTTTAAGTTTTCCATGATTTCATTAAATGAAATTTCCTTTTATGGCTATTTGAATTTATTTGTCATGCTTTTGATTTCGTAAATTTTTGTATTTAATTTTGATAATTATGGTTGTTTTAGATTTCCTTGATTTTCGTTAAATATCGTGCCAAAACTTAATAAGTTAAGAGAAAAGAATGAACTCATGTAATTAAAATATTTAAATAGTTAAACTCAAAAAGGACGAAATCGCGAGCAATATGCTTCAAACCAACCAGCCGAGGAAGGAAATCAACCAAAGTTCCTACTTCAAATCCACAAGCTATGCCACTATTGAATCCACCGGTTGATTTCTAAGCCACTCTTGGATAGATAGCACAATTGTTGAATACTCTTGTGCAGCAATAGAATGTACATACGCCTACTTTGACCTCACCCCAAAACAAACATCAAGCATCCGTGGAAGTGCCTACACCACAAAATGAGCAGTCACATACTATACCCTTACCACTGCCACCGCCATTAAGACCCTACAAAAGCATTTTACTAGAATTCATCAAGAGTAATAGATACTTTGATGGAGCCTTTGGCAAGCCTGACGAGGCGGCAGATTAACTTGCCTAAATAGAAAGGTCATTCGATGCATTCAAAATGCCACGACACCTAAAGATAACCTATGGTACTTATATGCTTCGCTTGAACACCCGTATGTGGTGGGAATCAAAGAGTAGATAATCAATGCATCCGATCATCTGGGAAATGTTCCAACATGAATTCTTGAAAAACTACTTCCCAAGCAGTCTCCGAGTTCGGTATGGCTTAGACTTCTTACATATTGCACAACAAGACAGAATGGCAGAATAATATGAGACCAAGTTTAGTTGGCTACTCCAATATGCACCTAACTCCTACAAGTATAGTGAGGAGCTGAAGAGGCTAATCATTTTGAATGGATTAGATGAGGAGATACAAGTGAAGGTCGAAGAATTTGATATAAGGAATTTTCGAGAATTAAAAGAAAGAGCTGAGATTGTTGAACGAGTGAAAAAGAAAGAGACACGTGCACTAGAAAAGAAGGTCTACATTATTAAAAGGAGATTTTATGAAGGGCTAAGTTTCAGCTACCCATTCAAAAGGTTCAAGCCAAACATCATTTTTAGAGGAATGGTTAGTGGGAGTAGGGATGCACCAAAGAATGTAATTTGCTAGAAATGTCAAGGTACCCGCTACCTAAAAAGATGTCTTGAATTGCAAGATAAGTGCTACTTTTGTGAAGACCCCACCCACAAAGTGCTAGAGTATCCAAAGAAAGCATCTTTCATTTGTTTTGGGTGTAGACAGACAGGACAATTTGGAATGCCTACAAAAGAAGTGTACCCCCATCGGATCAACTAGACCGTCTGGAGGACCTACTCCAATGAGAATAAGGAATGGAAATGGAAGTGGGAATCGTACTAAGACTTCTATGCATCGAATGAGGGTCTACAATTTGGAAGGTCAGTAGAGATGTAGCCAGATGCATGATGAAGAGTGGAGTTATGTGCTTTTGAGGACAAGGACGACTACGGCTATGATCCGATCATGGGTTAGTGTTAAACCTTGATCAAGTGTTTTCTTTAATTTCGTAAAATTATAAAGATTAGTAGAGATGGTTAGATGATTGAGTAAAATCCCAAAAAACGAAATAAAGAATCCCATGGGTAATGATAATAAGGAAAAAAATTCTAAAAGCTTGCCTTTTAGAAATTCAAGGATGCCTCATGTTAGCAGACCTTATAATGTTAGAAATAAGTAAATACGAAGTAACCACAAGAATAAGTTGATTATCTCTCGATAAGGGTATAGATGACTACTGAAGCAAGAAAGTAGAGTTTATGAGACAAGGAAGGAAAGAGACATTCATTGATGGATCTACAAGTTTGAAGGAGATATGAGTTGAGTTCGTTTGAGTAGATAAAGGATGTTATAAGGGACTTGGAAACTATGTTAAGTAATACAAAGGATGAAAATGGAGAAACCCGACCTAGACAACATCCCCATTGTCAACGAGTTTCTCTGAGGAGCAGGTGTGTCCTTACACATTAGTTTGCGTTTTAGATATCACTGGTTAAGGATCAAGTCGGAAAATGTGCCGAAGACCGCCTTTTGAGCATGCTACGAGCATTACAAGTCCTTGTAACACCCTATGGAATGACGAATGCACATGTCACCTTTATAAACTTAAGAACTCAAGTATTGGACAAAGTGTGATAGTCTTCATCGCTGACATCCTTGCCTATGCAAAGAATGCATAGACAACACGAAAAACATCCACGAATGGCTTACAAATGTGGGGAGCCCACTAGTTATATGCCAAGTTACCAAAATCTGAATTCTGGCTCAAACAAATTTCCTTTTTGGATCAGGATGCTTCCAATAAAAACATATCGGAGAATCCCGAAAAAGATATGGGAGTGGTAATACGGCTACCTAAGACGATTTGTTGGGTTAAGATGATCATCATAGGAAGTTGTAAAGGACTTTTCCAAGATAGTCAAGCTTTCGAATCGAATAACCTAGAAGCGAATAAGGAATTTCATGAACAAACAAAGGGAAATGAAGTTTCTAAGGACTAAAGTGGTGATCTATTTTCGTACCAATTGTGATGTTGCCAAATTAAAATGAGTTCTACCCAATGCATAGGAACACATTAGGAAATGGTCTCAGATGTGTGCTAATGCAAGACAGAAGAAGTAATTGCTTACGCTTCTCAACAATTGAGGCTACAAGAATAGAATTATTCGGCACATGATTTAGAGCTAGTCATGGTAAAGTTTGCTTTCAAATGGAAATATTATCTGAACGACCAAGGATAAAGAATTTATATTGGTCACTAGAGTTCACAAAGGATCGCGATCTTGGAATAAGCTATTATGCAAAAGAGAATGAATGTAATAACTAATGCTCCAAGTTGAAGGACGGAAAAGCCTAGGACTGATAAAAGAGTTGTACGGATGAGAGGCGACAGGTCCTTGAAATTAAAGTTAATAATCATATGAACATTGAAGGCAAATTCCATTGGAGGAATATTGAACCCTTAAGAACTCGGGTATGCATCACGAGTTAAGTATACGAGCTAAGTTTTGAGGACAAAACTTTCTTTAAGGGAGGTAGGTTGTAAACCTCTCAATTTCTAGGGTAAAATTGGAATAAACCATAATCCTAGTCAAACTAGAATTTCAAAAGTCAACTAACATCAGGATAATCTAGCAGTTTCTCTAGCAATCCTGTGCTCGAAACCTGAGAACAATCGAGATAAGTTAATGGTGGATTATAGTTTAGAATAATACAAGAAAGCCTAAAAAAATCAGATTTATCAAAATTCAATTCGTTTTGATCACGAATAGAATCAGTTCCCGAAAAATGTGCCCTGATGCCCAAAATAGTAAAAATATCCCGATAACACCAAAAGACTCATAATTATACAAGGATTTCAAAAATATCAAGTTTTGTAATGTATTGGTAACTGAAAATATCAATTATAACCCATTGACACGTATTTTCTTTACTATCGGTATTTTAATTGTCTAGTCTACTATTCATAGTACTATTTCACTATCTCGACTTTTTCTTATAATCTATTCTTATACTCTACCGTACCTATCTCTTACAATTTACCTTTCTCATACAACTTTATTCATATCACATCTTACAAATTATTACTTTTTATTGCAAAAATTACAAAACAAATCAACTCTCTCCCCTTCCCCATGCATTGTATTGTCGGCCTCCTCTCTCTTCTCTATATTTATTTCTTTTTTAATTTTTTTATTACATCTAATTTTTACTCCAAAATTCTATAAATACCATATCTCCCTTCACTTCTTTCACACTTCTCATTTTCCTACCAAAACTCTACCAAACTCTCCTCAAAATCTCTCTCCAAATTTCTCTTATAAACCCTCTTTCCTCTCCACAAAACTACTACCCATATATTCTTATAACCATCACTTTTTTTCTTCATCAAATATACATCTTTAGGTAAAAACTTTCCTACATTTATTTTTCCCATGTCATGTAACTTAGCATAATCATGGTGTTGTTTCTTAAAGCTCATGTGAGTTATGGAAGCAATAACATATTCATGTTTTGTTCTTACACATGCTAAGAATTCCCATTATGTTATTTTGTTGTTAAGATGATATTATGTTATTGTTATTATTCTCCTAACCAAACCTTATATGTATATTATTAAGTATATGTATATCTATATATTTTTTGAAGCCTAATTTGCTCACTAACTTCTCACTAACATGTTCTTATTATTATGATTTTTTTCTTTCCTTTCTTTTTATTTGAGACTTGTCTATTTTTATTCCCGGGAAGCCTTGATAAAGCTAAGGCTCCCAATACTTGATCTTATTATTTTACTTATTATTGCTTCTTATATCTTTCCTATATTCTTATGTGATAATCTAGTCTTTTTCATACTATATACTCATATACATGCATCATCATAATGATATTGTCCCAACAAAACTAAAGAGAGATTTATTTAATAAAGGAAAATTGAACCAAATTCTTTTAATATATAACTTTGTCACTAAATAAGATTTTCTCATCAAGCACATAGAAAAATTATTTTTACAACTTCTTTTCAAAACTCATCATAAATTTTCTTAAATGATAAAAGATGATTTTATTAAAGAAATTAACTAAGGAAATAAACTCTATCATTTTATGATAAGTAATATAAAGTTTATTAAAACTTGGTTAATAATTCTTTGATAAGCAAATTTTTCTTAAAAAGCTTACTTATAGGATTTTTACCAACTCCATAGTAAAACCAACAACTAAACTAGTTTCTAAAGTTAAGATAAAATCAACTCACTAGTTTATAAAAATAAAGTTGCCAAGTTTCTAAATGATAAATCCATTTTCAAAGAAATAAAAGAATATAAACATAATAAACTCAAAAACAATAAATATTATCAACAACCTAAGAAAAATGTTGAAAAATGATTTCCTTCCAAGTAAAATTGGTAGAGAACTCAAAAGACCAAGTTTTCAGAAATAAAAATTTATATTTAGAGAAGTTAAAAAATAAAAATATAAGAGAAAAAGACTTATTTATAATTTTCAATCAAACCATTTAAAAGGAAAAATATATGCAATATAACTCAAATTATTAAAAACTATGAACAACTTATGAAATTTTTTTTAAAACTTTATTTTATCACTAGAGTTAAAAATTTGTAGATATCCTAAAAAGAAGAATTAAATTATCTTAGGAAAATTAAAATAAAATTTATAAGAAAATACTCAATTATAATAACCCAAAAATTTATAGTGTTTTTTTCTTACCACTTAAAGATGAATTTGTTAAAATTCAAGTTTTCAACACTCTAAAACAAGTTGTTTTATGGGAAATAATCATTGAGACAACACTATTAAAATTTTGCATACAATATGAGTATATATATATTATTTATTTATTCAAAGGATTTTCAATCATATAAATATCTATATTTTTGCTAAAGGATTTTTAGATAAAGAGAAGTTTGGAAAATCATATTTTTGAGGGTTGGGAATTTCGTAACTATTCTGTACCATGGTATTTTGGAACCCAAATGGCTTTATATTATAAAAATAACCTTAGAAATATACAGATCTTTTCAAGTAGGTAGAAAACGTCCTATAATATGTGAAATTCTGAGTTAAAATGAGCAAGTTATGACCATTTTAAGTTAGAATTTCCTTCTATTTGAATTTTAACACAATGCTAGAATAGAATTAAAAGTTCAAGTGAATTTCCTCGAAATACTCATTCCGAGTATTTCTTTCATTTAGGTAACGAAACTTAAGAGGATCCGTACTCAGAGGACTATGACAGGTAAGGAATTTGTGGCAGGGATAGCCGAGTGAGTATATCTCCTACTTTTACGTACTTGTTTGTGCTTATAGCTAGAGGCACTAAAAGTAGGAAAAAGATGAAAATAAAGTATGCATGATAATGGATTGTTGTTAATTAAATTGTGTTTTACTATCATAATGGAGTGTTTGCAAATTCTATGATCGCATTTAAATTACCATAATCACATATTACGAGTTATAATAATGGATTTATCCATATCACGTAATTATTCTCATTTCATTAGCTACTATGCTCGATGGGACAAGGTATAGTAGTGAAACCCACTTGAACTTACAAGTCTGCAAAGATGAATGAATAAAAGCCCAAAAAAACCATTCAGAATGGAGCAAGTAGTAGCTCGAAACAAACTACATTATTAGATTTCGAAGATGGGTTTCAAAGAGCTCGAAACACCTATGTCACACTCCGAAAGGTATCTTAAACATGGCAGTCCACCACATATAATATTAAGACTTAATGCGACAAACAAATGTAATGCAACAAGCACGTGAGCATACAAAACATATGATTTTCTAGGAATCATATGTTGAATGAATTATTCCCTTTATTCGGGGTTAGGTTATTCCGGCCCATTACAACCATCGTTTCTTTTAAAACGATTTTTATAGATCTTGTTGGCTCCTATTCACCATAAAAAATATGTAATTATTATCATCTCCTACTAACCATCAATTTGTAGATCTTAGTGGTTCCTACTCGCCATACAAGATACTGCCGGTTATGTCAACCACTACTATCATACTTACGTCCTACCATTTGTATAATAGTAATGCAATGTGACTCTACGAATGAAGTGCATGCCTCGATTTTATTTTAAGTCTAGCCATTTGCATTATAATTTCTTTCGGGTGATCAATCAATTTCAAACACTTTCCACATGCTAATATAACATACAATTCATTATAAGCAATTCATGGCTCGATATACTTAATATTCTTTCAACAAGTTATAAAGACATGTATTTTCTGTTTTATCTTCCCTTAAGTCTAATGCAACTAAATTACAAGCACAAACATAAGCATGAAAAATAAGAGAAGTAGCCTCACTCGACCATGACGATACTTTCCTTAGTCGAAGTAGTCATCGACGTAGTATACGTCCTCCTCGGTTCCTAAACAAAGGAAATACCCAAAATGAGTATTCCATGGAATTTCTAGTCAAAACTCTTAACTCTATTTTCTAGTTACAGTAAAATTTATATAGGTAGAAATTCCAATTTAAAATGGTCATAACTTACTCATTGTAACTCGAAATTTTGCATATAATATACCGTTTTCACCTATTCGAAAAGATCTATCCGTTTCTAAGGTTATTTTTATCATAAAAAGTTGTTTAGGTCCCGAAACTGTAGGGTACAGATTTACCAAGCAAATTCTAGTTTTCAAAACTTAATTTTGTAAACTTTTCTTTATCTAAAAATACTTGTATCAAAATATAGATATTATTATAGTTGGAAAAACCTTTAGATATATATATATATACATATATATAATATACATGGATTCATATCATATGCATGAATTTAATGAAGTTGTCTCAATTATGATTTTTGTAAAAGCAATGTTTTCTAGAAATTGGGAAAGCAAAATTTTGAATATTTCCACTTACCTAGTTGGAAAATTTCTTGAATTATTTTAAATGAGTATTTTCTTTTTTCAATTCTATTCCTTATTCTTTCAAATCTCTTTAGAAATGATTTTTTTCTTCCTAAGTTTCCAATTACTTAATTTCTAGGGGTCGAAAGGGTAGTTTCTAAATACTAATTTAGAGTAGTTAAAATTTATCAAACTTTACATTTTCTTAACTTTTTCTAAGGTTTATTAAAAATGATTTCCTAATTTTTTTGCTAATTTTATTTCTTAAGAACATTTTATTTCTATAAAAGAAACACTCTTGGTGATTTGTCAAACTAGTCTATTCCTTCATATTCTAGAGTATAGGTGAAACTTTCTTAATGAAGTTTAGTAAAACTTTTGTTAATCAAGAATTTGAAATTTTTAATTTTAAAGAAAAATTTTCACTTTATGGTTTTGCAAAGTGTATGTATGATATATCTACTATATGTATTATCTAAAAATTCCTATATTCTTTGTCTACTAAAAACTTATGATGAACTCCTCTAGATTTTTGGAAAAGATTTGCTAAGATAAATTCCTAAGTCTTTATGGAAAAATCATTTCTTACATAACAAAGTTTATTTTGGAAAAGAACTCTCAATTTCTCTTTTTATTTAAGAAAATCTTGTGAGACAACATCAATATGTTCATGCATGGAAATTAATATGTAGTATGAGAATATGAAAATATAGGACAGACATTGTAAACCCTTGAAATTTCGATTAATTTTTAAGCTCAATGTTAGAATTAAAAGTCAACCGAATACCGTAAAGGTCAACAAAGACTAGTACAAACCCTAGAATTTAGATTTGACATTTTCATATTCTTTAGTCCCAGAAATCGAAGTTGAAATAATTAGTGATAATAGTTTATAATAATATAAGGAAACGTAAAAATATCAGATTCGCGAATTTTGAGTGTCCTTCAAATCCAAACAGATTAGCTCTCGAAAAGCATATCCCAAGGCTCGAAATAGTAAAAATATTCCAATAAGATCATTAGCACCGAAATAATACTAAGATTTCAAAAATATTAGTTTCATAATTTTTCAGTGACTAAAAATAATAGATATCGTAATTACACATGTATTTTCTTACTACCGGTATTTTATTAGTCACATTTACTTTACATTACACTATTTACTACTATTCTACACTATTTATTTATCTCTACTTTTTCTAACACTTACTCTTACACTCTATACACCTATTAGCTTTACTTTTTTTCTTCCTCATTACTTTATGTTACATCTATCTTACATATTATTACTTTTATTACACAAAATACAAAAAAATTACATCTCTCCCTTTCTCCTCTTGTAAACCCTAAATTTTCGGAATCGGTTTAGCACAAAACCCTAACCGAAGTCAAACGAAACCCTAAAGGTCAACAAAACCCTAGTTTACCGTATCAATCTAAGTCCGGCATTGCCGTTTTCTTTGGCCCGGGAAAAAACGAAGTTGGGTTAAGAAGCTCAAATAGACCGTAAACCATAGGTTTTATAAAAGTTTCAGTTTCGCGAAATTCGGGTGTCCTTCGAACCCGATCGGACGCAGTTCTCGAAAAACGTGTCAGGAAGTCCGGACTAGTAAAAATATTCCGAATATACCATTAGACTCGTAAAAATATAAGTTTTCCAAAAATATCAATTTCATAATTTTTCGGTAAGTAAAAATAACAGATATAGCTATTATACGCGTATTTTCTTACTACCGGTATTTTAATTGTCATATCTACTTTACATTACACTATTCATTACTATTCCACACTATTCTTTTATCTCTACTTTTTCTTACACCTACTTTTACACTCTACATAACCTATAATCTTAACTTTTTACCTTTCCCATAACTTTATATCACATCTACCTTACTTATTACATCTTTTATTTAACAAAATACAAAAATTAAATCACTCCCTCTCTCCTCTCAAAATGTGGCCGGCACCTCTCTCTCTTCTTCCCTCTTCATTTGTTTTAATTTTGCATTTATTTATTCATCAAAAATCACTCCCATTTTCCTATAAATACCCCCTCCTCTTTCACTTCTTTCACACCACTTCTACACTAAAATTACTCTTCAAAATCTCTCTAGAATTTCTCTCCAAGAAGCTCTTCAAGAAGTTCTCTTTAGGCTCATCTTCTTTAGGTAAAAGTTCTTCAAGAAGTCTCCATGTTCATCTACTTAGTATGAGCTTAGTATATGTTTTCTAAAACCATGAAGGTTAAGAAAGCAACATTAGATTCATACTTTGTTTTTGTTCATAATATTAATTTCTTTATGTTCCTTTATGTTCCTTATATTTCCTTTATGTTCTTCATATTTCTTTTATGTTCATAACTATCTACTATATCTAAAAACTATATACATATTCTTTAGAGCATATAAGCTCATAATCTTGCAATTTATTTACCTTTCATGCAATTTATTTACCTCAATGCAATTTATTTATTTCAAGTTGTTTATAAGACTAGTCTCTAGTCTTAGACTTGTCCTAATCAAGTCAAAACAAGTTTTTCTTCTTTCATTTTATTCTTTATGGGACTAGTTTATTTCTTAGTCCCGGGAGCCTTGAAAAAGCTAAGACTCCAATACTTGATTTTATTATTTATGCTTTATGTTACTTTGTTTATTATTATCCCCATAATCATGTTCATTTAGATTGTTGTCCAAAAGTTTTACTTTCTAAAGAAAATTAAATAAAAGAAGGCTTTTTGTCACTTAGGAAATAAGTTTATGTAAAGTATAAAATCAACACAAAACAAACTCATTTCTTTCCATGTTACCAAAAAGAGAACTCACAATAATTTTATAAACTACTTTTGCTTTACAAAGATACTATTAATTCCACCTTGTTTTTCAAAAGGAAATGTTTTTGTCAAGATAGTTCTTTTCATAAAGAAAGAAAATAAGATGGATGACTTAGGAAATTTCTAAGTAAAGACCTTTGCAAACTAAATAGGCAAAGAAAATTATGGTTTAAAAAGAATAAAATTTTCACTTTTCAAAGTTACAAGAAAAAGTTAATGATTATAGAAATTAGCTTTCTACAAAAAAGTATTCATTATTCCACTTTGTTTTTACAAAGAAACCAAATTTCATGCATGGGTAATTGTTTTTGAAATAAGAGACATGAGAAAAAGATGAGAAATGTCGAGTAAAGATTTTTGCCAAAACAAGAAAACAAAGGAATTTTACACAAGAAATGAAGAAAAGCATATTTCTAGAAAACTTCAAAAAATATTATTAGTGTAATTTTATTTCCAAAATTACTTAGAAAGAAATAAATAAAATCACACATAAAACGTTTTTAGAAAACAAAATAAACAAAGTATTCATTTTAAAGAAATTCACAAAAATAATTTCCGAAGAGCTTCAAACCGACATTGTTTTACTTAAAAAAAATAATTTGGACAACAAGACACTTGAGCATGCTTAAATATGAGTTATATAGTTATAAAAAGAGAATTTTTCAACTATATAGATAACTAAGTATTTATCAAACAAATTTTGATTTCTTGAACCAAAGTTGTTTTCACTTGAAAATCCGTGGTAAATTTTGTCACCAGTTTTTCGGAGCCTATGTGGCTTTTTTTGTGGGAAATAATTTTAGAAATGGGTAGATCTTTTCGAGTAGATAGAAATCGGTATATTATATGCGCGATTCCGAGTTAAAATGACCAAGTTATGGCCATTTTAAGTTGGAACATTCTTCCATACGAACTTTAACGTTCTTTGACATTGTTTTGTCAAAAATTCAAGAAGATCTTCAAGAAAAACTCATTATGGGTATTTTCTTTGGTTAGGTGACCCGAGGAAGGATTTCTTACCCCGAGAACTATTACGATTTAGTGGAGTGTGTGAACGACTCATCCGCTTAGAGGAATAGACGACAATGGCATCGTGAGTTTATTTCCATTAAATGCTACACTTGTGTGCTTGTAAATTAGTTGCACTAGAGTTAAGAAAAGATAAACCGATATGCATGTAAAATAATTCCTTGAAAGGATTCTAAGAATATCGAAGCCCGAATTGTTCTAAGTGATTGTTTTAGTTTAATATTTGATTTGTGTGAAATTCCTTGATCACCATAAAGTTGAAAATAATTATGTTATGACTTTATAAATTAATGAACTCATGCATACCACGAAGTGAGTCACATTACATGGTTGGGATATTATCCTTGGGTGAGAAGGATAGTAGGCTCATGTCGAAAGCAACACTTGGCGGAAGATCCGAAAGCGATTGCTTGGCGGCTTAATGGAATATGCTTGGCGGTTGATCCGAAAGCAAGGTCAAATCAAGTAGGGTTCGGAATACTTGGCGATGAGTGCTCGCAAGTATAAAAGTTTTTATTGAATGCTTGGCGATGTGTGCTCGCAAGCTTAAATTTTCTATCATCAATCTACTTGTTTTGAGTATCACCAAAACCCCGAATTGGAGGGCGTAAATCCCATTTAATATAGTTCCGGAAAGCTATATGATTGTTTGCCCAACGTGTCTGATGCATTACATATGTGTGATTAACCAACTTGTTTGAATCTTGTTACAAGAAGTTATTTATGGAAATAGTTCTCACTAAGCCTATTAGCTTATACCCCGATAGCTACCTTATGCAGTTCCCGTACTTATGGCTAAGGCCCGTGGACCATGTGGGCAGGTAATCCCTTTTGAATATTAGAACTCTGGATAAAGTACATCATAGTATTAGCATGCAAATATTTATATAATAGCTTAGTAATTTAAGAAATTGTTCCTAAGTATGCACAGTTTATGCCATGGACAAATAATTATTGTGATTCTTCTTTTCTTAATATGTTTTTATATCTCCTTAAGCTTCATTATTCCATATATGGTCCTCTAAAATTGTGAAAGTAAGCCTTACACTTAATATAAAAGCTTTTGGAAATGACTAAGGTTGTCATACTTAAGCTTTAATATTGAGTGTGGTGGACTGCCACGTTTAGGGTACCCGTTGGGGCGTGACACCTCTCTTCATGGCCGGCGCCCCCCTCTCTTCCATCTATCTATTTCTTTCTTTTTTAATTTTTTATTACATCTAATTTCCCTCCAACTTCAACTATAAATACCCCCTTTCCCTCCACTTCTTTCACACCATCTTTACACATAACAAATCCCTTTCAAATTCACTCTACAACTCTCTCTATCACGCCCCATAGGGGTATCCTGAATGTAACAGTCTGCCACATGCCATATAAGACCCTCGAATTACTATCCGAGTCTTTTCGGGAGTCTTGTATAGATGTAAGGAATCCCTTTACGACAGAATACTCTATTCAATGGAGTTAAGAAGTTTAATGCGGCATTCAATAGCATTAGATAATAAATCAAAATGCATAGATATAAAAGTTAGAAAGTCTAAGGGGCATTCCCCCGCAAAAGAATATTAAAGGTCCATTACAGTCATCCAGAGTCTTTTGGTTTCCTGTGGAACTTTAAACAGAATTGAATACAACTTCTATAGGAAACGTCTAGCTCCTATACCTAAGCTGTAGCCTGCCTTGGCCTAAGCCAAATAAACTCGTGCTGCAACAAATAAAAACTATAGGGGTGTAAGCTATACTAGCTTAGTGAGTCAAAACTTCCATATTACAATTAAAACATATCATTTAAGCAAGTGATTAATCAGACAAATGGTATGCATCAAACACATGAATTCAACAAACATATGACAAGCTGGAAATCATATGTGGATGGACTTGCGCCCTCCATCCTGGGTTAGCAGATTAACGAATCCTGTAGTACGACGCCGTTTAGGCTCACGGTCAAGCAACTCATATATTCGTTTTATGGATCACGATTAACCAACTCATGTTCGTTTTATGGATCACGATTAACCAACTCATGTTCGTTTTATGGATCACGATTAACCAACTCATGTTCGTTTTATGGATCACGATTAACCAACTCATATTTGTTTTATGGATCACGAAAAACCAATAAATGCTAATGCTCCATCCCCATCGTGTTATGAATGGGTTCAAGTTTATCTTCAATATCGAATAATCAATTATACCAGTTCTTTTAGGTGATCAAGCAATATCCGCAGATAATCAATCCTAGCTCATCTATACAAGCAATGATTTATCACCCGGCTTCAATATTCTTTAAGTTTAACTTCACATAACAACAATAGACATTACAATTCCCATTCAACCCCATCATGCATATTCATTTTATCTTTGCTAAGTAACTAGTGTAGCTATCAATACAATCATAAGCAATAATTGAAAGTGGAAGTGATACTCACTCGGCCATGATACGCCGGTCTTTTAATAGTAGTAATTGGGTGGTAGGGATTCGTCGGTCTCAGGATCACCTACCAAAGAAGAATATCCTAACAAGTTCTTCATCACTTAACTAATCCAAACTATGTGTCAAAACTAATAAAAATTGTGATTCTCGCTATTTGAAGAAGTTCTAACTTAAAACGGCCATAACTTGGTCATTTTAACTCGGAATTTCCCAAATTTTATATCAATTTATATATAATTCGAAATATCTACCTAATTCTAATATTATTTCCAAGTTTTGAAAACATTTAGGTCATGGAAAAGAGGGATCATATCTGATCAGTAACCATCCCTATTTTCGAAAAATAGTTTTTGCACTTGTTTGAAATGTATCTAGTTGATGATTCAAATATATATGAAGTATGAATGATTTCCTATCATGAATGACATGTGATGAGTTCAATGTATGCATGATCTTGATGATTTTTTGGTAAAAGAAACTTTCAAACTCCTTAATTTTGCAAGACTCCAACAATAACTATTTCTTGAAAGTTCACTTTTCTAATTTTGACACCACACTAGTGTTTTGGGTTTTATTCTTAGGAATTTCTAGCTATCTTAATTAAAAATGAGTCTTCATTACCTATACTACCCAAGACCTTCATTTCTATATAAAAATTTAAATTTTACACTTTGTAAATATGTTTTTAAATAGGCTTTACTCAAAAACTGAATTTTTGAAAATTCACTTTTTGAATGATTCCTTTGGGAAAACTTGTGTAATGCATTGAAATTCAAGACTTTACTATATCCACTACCTAATGACTTCATTTAACACATAAAACATTCATTTTGAGTTTGAACAATAGGTGTTTACATAGGCATCATCCAAAGTTACGAATTTTACAAGTTGACTACTAACTCAAAATCTTCCATCTTGATTCCACTCCTTGTTTTACACATTACTCTCATCCAAACTCATTTCAACTTATAAAATCATTACTTAATGATATCTATTACTTATATCCTCCATTTTTCATATAAAACATGAGTTTCAAAGTTGTTACAGGGGTTTTTAAAATAGGGTTTGGAAGTCATACGAATTTTCTTTTGAACATTTCTAACAAAAACCTTTTCTTTTCAAGTTCTTTGTCTTATCCACATAAAGATCTACCAACTATCACATTTATATATACAAGACTAAATCTTTATGAGCATTAATACATGAAAACACAAAATATCTGTATGAACATGAATGTCAAGTATAATATGAGTGTCTAAGTGCTAGATCTACTACTTATAGTGCATGAAAAGGAGTTTAAGAGTATATTTTTCATGCAAGATCTCTACTTTTTATATGCATGAACATGATAGTATTTCAACAAAAGCTCATCAAACACAAGATCTACTCTTGTGATGGCTTGATATTCATGTATTAGCATTTCTTATCCCTAGCACTTGTTTATGGGGATTTAAAGTGAAAACACGCATGAATAATCTTGCCATTACAAGATTAAGTAGTAGCAAGGCTCAAGAATCATCACCTAAAGAAGGATTTGATGAAGAAATGAAGAAGAAATGAACTTAAAGTGTGTGTGTGTGTGTGGATGGTGATGGTCATGGCACAAAGGAGAGAAAAAGAGAGGATTTTGCTTTGTTAAAAATTTTGAAAGAGTAGAAATGAGGAGAGAGAGTGTAAATGAGTATTTATATTAAGTAAATTAGGGTTTGTTGTATTATAAAAAAAAGAAAATAAAACAATTTGAGGGGGAAAAATTGTGGGGGGGGGGGGGGGGGGGGGGGGGGGGGGGGGGTTGGGATGCGCTGGCCATCAAGTGGAGAGAGAGGGAGTGATTTAATTTTATTTGAAATTGTAATTTATGTAATAAAATGTATTAAATATAATAATTTAGTAAGAAACAAAAATTTCTTGGAAAAAAAAAATATAATGAGTAGTTGTAAGGATGTAAAACTAGGGCATGAGTAGTGTGTATTGTAGGTTGTACTTGTGAATAGTGGAAAATAGTAGACAAGACATCTATTTTACCGGTAGTAAAGAAAATACGGGAAAAAGGCTATAACTGTAATTTTTATAGTCCGAAAAATTATAAAACTTATATTTTTAAAATCCTTATAAAATTTCGGTTCTAAAGAGTATTCCATTATATTTTTCTGAGTTTTTAGTCCCGGGACTCGCTTTTCCATAATGGGGCTCAGGAAGGCCTGGAATAGAAAATTGTCCGAAATTAAAACTTTCTATGGTTTAAAATATACTTTAAAACAATATTTCACCTTAAATTATTTTATAAAATTTCTTTTGATATGAAAACGAAGGAAAGCCGGATATAAGGTTTCTAAGTTTCTCTCACAAGGCTTGAACTAATCCGATTTAGGGTTTCGCTTTCCGGTTCTTGAAGTTTACTTGACTACTAGGAAAACCGGGGTTTACACTCTCCACAAAATTTTTCCTTCCAAAACTCTCTTTCACTAGATACTCACAAAATTTCTCCTTATACACAATCTAATTACCCTTTCTCAATAACTACATAACCGTACATCCACCACCTTCTTCCTACACCATAAACACCTTAGGTAAAAACTCCTATCCTTATTTTATTTATTCATGTCATGTAACTAGCATGACCATGGTGTTGTTTTGAAGCTCATATGAGTAGTAAAAGCAATAACATGTTCATATTTTGTTCTTGTACCTGAAATTCAAAATTTATTATGTTGTTATTATGTTCATTTATTAATGATATCATTGTTGTTGTTATGCTAACTTCTTATTCATAATATATTTATGTAATTATATATAATCTTTAGAGAATATAAGCTCACTTATTATTTATTTAATTTCATGCTTTGCAATTTATTTATTTCATGTTATTTTAAGACTAGTCTTTCTAGTCTTAGACTTGTCCTTATCAAGTCAAAACAACCTTTTCTTTCTTTTCTTTGTTCTTTTTGAGACTATTCTATTCTTAGTCCCGGGATACCTTGATGAAGCTAAGGTTGTAAATCCCCGAAATTTTTGGATCCGAATTATAGTTTAAACCCTAAACAGAAGTCAACCGGATTTCCAGAGTCAACCAAACCCTAGTTTACCGTAGCCGCTTAAGTCCGGCATTACCGTTTTCTCAAGCCCTGAAAAACGAAGTTTGGATAATTAGCTCGAATAGTTCGTAATAACCATAGGTTTTATAAAAGTTTCAGTTTCGCGAAATTCGGATGTCCTTCGAACCTGAATGGACACAGTTCTTGAAAAATGTGTCCGGAAGCCCGGAATAGGAAAAATTCCGAATATACCGTTAGACTCGTAAAAATAAGATTTCCAAAAATATCATTTCGTAATTTTTCGGTAGCTAAAAATATCAGATATCGCTTTTATAACGCGTATTTTCTTACTACCGTTATTAATTGTCATGTCTACTTTTACATTACACTATTTTCTACTATTCTACACTATTCATCTATCTCTACTTTTCTTACAACCTATACACCTATTTCTTACACATTTTCATTTCCAATACAACTTACATCTTTCATTTCTTACTTTTAATTAACAAAATAACAAAAAATTAAAAAATTAAATAAATTTCTCTCCTCCCCATACACACACAAATGGCGCGGCCATCTCTCTCCCCATGCTCAATTTGTTTTAATTTCCAATTATTTAATTAACACAATTATCTCCCACATTTTTCTATAAATACCCCCTCATACCTTCACTTCTTTCACCACTTCTTCTCTAAAGTTACTCTACAAAAATTTCTCTCCAAATTCTCTCAAGAGAAGTCTTCTTAGTTTAGCTTCTTTAGGTAAGAAAATTCTCAAGAATTCTTCATGTTCATCTACTTAGTATGAACTTAGTATGTGTTTTCTAAAACATAAAGGTTAAGAAAGCAACAATAGGTTCATACTTTGTTTTTGTTCATAACATCAATTCCTTTATGTTTCTTTATGTTTCTCTATATTTCCTTTATGTTCTTTACTATCTAATATATCTATATAACTATATTATTATTTAGAGCATATAAGCTCATTGTCTTACAATTTATCTTTCATGCAATTTATTTACTTCATTGCAATTTATTTAATTTCAAGTTGATTTAAGACTAGTCATTCTAGTCTTAGACTTGTCCTCATCAAGTCAAAACAATTTCTCTTTCTTTTCTTTTTGGAACTAGTCTTTTTTTAGTCCCGGGGTACCTTGATGAAGCTAAGGTCCCAATACTTGATTTACTTTATTATTTATTTAAACTTTCAAGTTATTATGTTCCTTTAGATAGTTATGATTCATATTCATGCATGAACGTAATGTTTTTGTCTCAACAAAAATAAATGAGAAATGTTTTCTTGAATTAAAGATTCTTTCTAAGGAAATAAATATAGAAAACGGATTTCTAAAAACCCATGAACATGCATAGGAATGATTTTCTTACATAAACAAAAGGTTTTATGAAAACTTATCTTTTATCAAAAATAGAAATTCTTTCGGAATCATTACAAGAAATAAAAATGTCATTTTGCTACTCTTGAAATCCAAGTTTAGAAAATAAAACCACACTCTAAGAAATTAAAGTAATTACAAGAGATTCCATTTAGAAATAGAATATTCATCTTAATAACTAAAAGATCTTTCAAAAAATAAAATGAAATCTCAAGTTCAAAGACTTTTAAAAACCTTACTTTTTACAAGTTGAGATAATTTCATTTACTTCATACATATGTTATGAGTTATTACAAATATAATATATATATATACCTTTCAAAAAGTTTACAAAATAATTGAAATATTTATCTTTTCAAAAGAGCTTTGTTTACAAAGAAGAAAACAAGTGTTTGCAAAATTCGTGGAAAAATTTGGTCGCCGTCCTTTCGGAACCCAAACGACTTAGTTTTATGGAAAAAAAAAGCTTAGAAATGCGTAGATCGTTTTGAGTAGGTAGAAAACGATATATTATACGCGAAATTCCGAGTTAAAATGAGCAAGTTATGGCCATTTTAAATTGGAATTTCCCCTTATACGATTTTACTACGATTTTAAGAAAAGATTAGAATCTTCAAGGATAGAATTTCATAAAATACTCATTTTGGGTATTCTTCTTGATTAGATAATCACGAGGAGGATTTTCCGTATCTCGAGGAATACTACGATTAAGTGGAATTTCCGAACGACCCATCCGATTCAAGAACGGTGTCATCATGGCCGAGTGAGTTAATCCCCGTTATTTTTCATACTTTTGATTGTGCTTGTAAAATTAGTTGCACTAGAATTTAAGAAAAATCAAAAGAAAGTGTATGATAATACATTGAAAGAATACTAAGTATATCGAAACTCGATTTGTTTGTAATAAAGTCGTATGTGAATTAATATCTTGAAATGTTTGAAATTGATTGATCGCTTGAAAGAAGTTAAATGTAACTACTAGACCTTAATTAAAGAAATTATTCATGCACTCATATGTTGAGTCACATTGCATTTACTACTATACAATTGGTGGGACAAGAGTATATAGTGGGGTGAACATAACGGTCTATCATGTAAAGTGGCGGTAGGAGCCTGTAATAACTACAAAATTGGTGGCTAGTAGGAGCCGGTAAGAACTACAAAAATTGTGGCTAGTAGGAGCCTGTAATAACTACAAGTTGTTGATGGCGTATAGGAGCAGGTAAGATCTATAAAATGTTTTTAAAAGTTGTGGCTGTAATTGGCTTGAATCCCCAACCCCGAATGAAGGGTGTAAATTCATTCAACATATGATTCCCGGAAAGTCATATGTCTTGTATACTCACGTGGTTGTTGCATTTCATATGTTTGAATAATAAACTTGATTGATAAATTTTATTCGAGTATGAATTTTGGGATTTACTCACTAAGTCCATAAGCTTACACCCATATAGATATTTGTATTCTCAGGAACACCTATTTTGAGCCCGAGGACATTCCGTATCCATATACATTTTATGTTGAAGCTTTTGGAGGAAATCTACTCGAAGACTTAGATTAGAATTCCTTTGAAATCTTTAATTTTGGAGGTTATGAAGTTTATCTCGATCCTTGGAATTAGAGGGGGTATGCCCCTAAGAAATTATGTAACAGACCTTTGGTTATTTATGATATGATATACTTTATTTCTGAATTCTTGTATGTTTATCTTTACTTGCTTAAACTATGCTTCCCAAAAGCGTCTCCTATTACCGTGTTGGACGCCTTACATATAATACTAAGGCTTTCGCATGACTAAGGTAGCCATTCTTAAGCTTTGATATTATATGTGGCGGACTGCCACGTTTAGAGTACCCTTCGGGCGTGACAAAGGTTCCCAATACTTCATATTTCTATTAACTTGCTTATTATATTACTTTTTATGTCTTTCTTATGTTTTCATATTTTCATGATTTCATATTCGTGATCATGCATGAACATATTAATTTTTGCCTCAACAAGATAAAAAAGGAAAGATTTTCTTAAATAAAAAGATAGAAGTTCTTTTCCAAAATAAATTTTGTCATGTAAGAAATGATTTTTCATAAAGACTTAGGAATTTATCTTAGTAAATCTTTTCCAAAAATCTAAAAGAGTTCATCATAAGTTTTTATTAACTAAAGAACATAGGGATTTTTAGTGGATTATCATACATACACTTTACCAAACCATAAAATGGAAAGTTTTCTTTAAAAAAATTAAAATTTTAAAATTCTTGTTTAACAAAAGTTTTACTAAACTTCATTAAGAAAGTTTCACCAATACTCTAGAATATGAAGGAATAGACTAGTTTAACAAAATACCAAGAAATTTTCTTTCATAAGGATAAAATGATCTTAAGGAATAAAATTAGTAAAAAACTTAGAAAATCATCTTAAGTAAATGAGATAAACTTTAGGAAATGTTAAGAAAGTGTAAAGTTTGATAGATTTTAACTACTCAAATAGTGTTTAGAAACTACCATCTCAATCTCTAGAATTAAGCTATAAGAAACTTAGAAAAACAAAAATCATCCTTTTGAATATGAAAGACTAAGGAAATAGAATTAAGAAGGGGAAAATACTCACTTAAAATAATTTAAGAAATTTTCCAACAAGCTAAGTGGAAATTTTCAAAGTGTTCCAAATTTCTAGAAAATATTGCTTTTACAAAAATCATGATTGAGACAACTTCATTAAATTCATGCGTACGATATGAGTCAATATATATATGTATTCCAAATGTTTTTCCAACTATAACATTTTGATATAAGTATTTTTTTTAGACGAGGAGAAATTTGCAAAATTAAGTTTTGAAAATTAGAATGATTTCGGGACCCAAATGACTTTTTATGATAAAAATAACTTTAGAAATGGATAGATCTTTCTGAGTAGGTAGAAAACGGTATATTATATGCGAAATTCCGAGTTAAAATGAGCAAGTTATGGCTATTTTAAGTTGTAATTTCCACCGATACGAATTTTACCGCAACTAGAAAATAGAGTTTGAAGTTTTGACTAGAAATTCCTTGGAATACTCATTTTGGATATTTCCTTTGTTTAGGAACCGAAGAGGAGGACGTATACTACCCCGAGGACTACTTTGACTGAGGGAGTATCATCATAGCCGAGTGAGTCTACTTTCCTTGTTTTTCATCCTTATGTTTGTGCTTATAAATTTAGTTGCACTAGACTTAAAGAAATACAAAATTGAAAATGTATGTATTGATAACATGTTGAAAGAATATTAAGTATATCAAGGCATGAAATGCTTGTAATAAATTGTATGTTTATTAGCACGTTGAAGTGTCTGAAATTGGTTGATCACTTGCAGGAAATTGAAATATAATGGCTAAGCTCTGAATAAAAATTGATACATATACTTCATATGTTGAGTCACATTGCATTCGCTATTATACAATTAGTGGGACAAGTGTATGATAGTGGTGGTAGGCATAACCGATATATTATGTATGTGGCGAGTAGGAGCCGATAAAAACTACATAAATTGATGGCTAGTAGGAGCTGAAAATAACTATATGTTTTTTTATGGAAAATAGGAGCCAGTAAGATCTATAAAAATGGCTTTTAAAAGAAGTAATGCCGTGATGGGCCGAAATAACTAACCCCGAATGAAAGGCGTAATTCATTCAACATATGATTTTTGATGTCTTGATGCTCAAGTGCTTGTTACATCCCATTTGCTTATCTAATAAACTTGGTTGTTATTTTGTTTCAAGTATGATTACTGGGATTATACTCACTAAGCCCATAAAGCTTATGCCCCTATAGATATTTGTATTTACAGGAACATATGTTTTTGTACCCGATGTCTCCTCTTATCCATGTAAGTTTTCTTTTGGGAGTTTTTGAAGGAAATCTACTTAGAGGGTTAAACTAGAATTCCTTTAAAATATTTTGATGTAGTATTTAAATTATTGTAAAGACTATTAGTTATTTCGATCCTTGGAGTTTTAGCAGGGGAATGCCCCTAAGTATCATATAATAGACCTTTAATTATTATTATTATGACTATTTTATTTTTAAATTCTTGTATGTTCTTATTACTTGTTTAGACCACACTTCCCAAAAGTTTCTCCTATTACCATGTTAGACTCCTTACATGTAATACTGAGACTTTCGCATGACTAGGGTAGTCATTCTGAAGTCTTGATATTATATGTGGCGGACTACCACATTTAGGGTATCCTTTAGATGTGACAGTTTAAGTTAGTATCAGAGCAACATGTTTAAAGGAATAAAGGTAATAGAAACTAGAAAAGGAAAGGGGTAGATAACTTAAAAATTAAGTAGTCAAAGGCCTAGAGTTAAATAAGTTAGACAAGCTTAGAATTTTCTAAAAGAGAATTAATGACCTTCCTTGTCTTTTATAGCTTACTCTTGGTGAAGTTAGAGCTAAGGCCCAATGTTTGAACTTGAGGAGTGATGAGACTCTTGTGAACCATCAATTGAAAGTAAGAAGCTTATGTGAGGAGTTTGCCCTAGTAGGACGGCCTAGGTCCGCTCGAGAAATGTATAACATGGGAGAAGAGGACTCCGTGACACTATGTGGGATCATGTGATAGATGGGTGAAGATATGATGCATAAGACGCACCAATTGGGACCGACATGGAAGCTATATATGGAATGGAACGATTCATGTGTCATTACAACCACACCCCTATGCTCCAAGAGGCTACGTTCATTTTCTGGAACGATGGACATCTAGTCTTCCCGACTTTCGAATTTGTAATTCTATTGGCCCAGTACATATCTATGCCCACGATGAGCTAGCTAACCACACCGATTGAGACGAGCAGATAAAGAGTCTTACTTCTTTTGGTATGGAGTTTATCAAAATTTGTGGCCGCACCCCGATGAACTACTTCCACCACCATCACCGGAAGAAGGAAGACGTGAACAAGTCAAATGGGGAGAAGATATAAAAGGAGAAGAAGTGAATCCAAGAATGGATCCCATAGTGCCACAAGCATATCATGGATGGGATGATGATGTTTTCAACCATCAGGAGGTCAATCATGATTCCGGATGGCCTGTTGAACCAACACTGGATGAGAATATTCCGAATAGCAGCCGATCTCACACTCCCCTAATAAGAGATCAAATCGAGGATGTAATGATGGAAGTATCCTATGGAGAGCATGCATGGCAAATGGTTTATGATCAATGAGGGACTAACATGTCTAGGAATTGATCCTCTTATGGGAAAAAGGATGACAGTTCGAAGCTACCTAAGGCAATTCGTAGCAAAAAAGCCAAGGATGACTCCTAGCCCCAATCACCATGACATGACCCCCTCGCCATGATGGATGACTGAAGAAGGAAAGAGGGAAGGATCCACCCGAGAAAATTCCATGTCTCCAACTAAAATTTTGTAACTAAATCGACCTAGGATATAGGATCGATTAGAAGTTTGATTTATGTTTCCGGAAAGGTGTTTGATGTTGTTGTGTTTTGAATTTCTTTTGTAAGCTTTAATTTCTTCTATGTACGGGGTTTCATGCCTCGAATGCTTTTGATTTAATGAAGTATTTTTGTTTGAACAAATTTTATTTCTTGACCTAATTGCTTAAATTTCTTCTATGTGATGTATATCCTTACATGATTGAATTATCAAAATTTTCACAAGTTTTGTAACTTAGCATGTAAAAGACTTGATAATCTAAAATTTACGTAACAAAAATTTAAAATAGCTGACCTAGAAGAGGATGACCAAGAGAAAGGCGTACATCGAATAATCCACCTGAGTAAGTAACCAACCAGAAGTGCCCCCTATGGCTCCGCCTCCGAACCCACACAGCGATCTATAAGCCATGCTTGGTCAATTAACACAGCTTTTAAATGTGTTAGTTCGGCAACAACAAATGAATATGCCACCACGGGCACCAGCTCAAGCACTACCCCAACAAGAAACTCAAGCATTCGTACATGGACCAGTACCTCTCGATGTTCAATCGCATAATGCACCTTTGCCACCTCCGCCACCACCCTAACCATACAGGACTTCACTCCCATATTTCATCAAAAGTAACCGTTACTTTCATGAAGCTTTCGGAAAACCAGATGAAGCTAAGGATTGGCTCGCACAGATAGAGCGATCTTTTGTCGCCTATGAAGTTCCCCATCATCTTCGACTAAGCTATGGTAGCTACATGTTAAGGTTTAATGCTCGAATCTGGTAGGAGTCAAAGAGTCGAGAGTTTCCACTACCCATCACCTGGGATATGTTTCGGAATGAGTTTTTGGAAAACTATTTCTCGAGAAGTCTAGGGGTGAGGTATAGTGCGGATTTCTTACACATGTTTCAAAAGGGAAGATCCATAGAACAATATGAGACGGAGTTCAGTCGACTCATACAATATGCTCCTGATTTCTATAAGTATAGTGAAGAGTTGAAACGTCAAGTGTTCCTAAATGGACTAGATGAAGATGTGAGGATGTAGTTAGAAGAATTTGACATCCGCACCTTAGGGAATTAGTTGAAAGAGTAAGAATTGTTGAAGGGGCCAAGAAAAGGAAAGTTGGGACTTCTAAGAGAAAAGTACATGTGTTTGGAAAGAAATTTCAACTGGGGATAAGCTCCCATTTCCATTCTAAGAGCTTTAGGCCTATTGGTCACTTTAAGGGAAATTTTAGTGCACGAAAAGATGTTTCTAAGGCAACAGTAACTTATTGGAAGTGCAAAGGAGCGCACTACCCGAAGAGATACCCCCTCCTCTAGAACAAATGTTATTTCTGTGGCGACCTGAGCCATAAGATTTCAGATTGCCCAAAGAAGGCTGCTACAACTTGTTTTGTATGCAAGCAGAGTGGACATTTTGCCAATGAGTGTCCTCAAAGGAAATCTACAATGATTCAACCTGTTGGATCTTCGGGAGGACTTGCTCTGACAAGGAGTGGGAATGGAAGTGAAAATTGCCCGGCATCATCCATGCATGAGCTGAGAATCTACAACCTTGAGGCAATGGCTTTATGAAATGCTGAGGAGGAAGGAGTGGAATTAGCTGCCCTAGACAATGGAGAGGAGTACGATTGTGGCCTAGTTACAGGTTATCCTTGATCCATAAATGTCTGCTTATTTTGGTATCTGTTAAGCATAAAGCTGAGATATGATATGTATTTGAAAACGATAAATGCCTAGGAAACTCGATAAAGACAATAAGATTAGTAACAAACGTGTCTTGAGCGCAAGAACCATACAAATAGGGGACCAAACCGCTTATACCCTTTTCGATACTACTGCAACATATTCCTTTGTCGCTGGTAATATAGCCTTGAAGACCGGTTTACCCATCACCACAACTGCAACCATTTTCCCCATAAAATCCCTACAGGCAGTGTGGTGACTACCAAGGAGGTAACAAGGAATTGTCTAATGAAGATAACAAGGCCATGAAGCTACAATCGACCTTATAGTAGTAGAAATCAGCAAGTACAAAGTAATTATTGGAATGAGTTGGTTGTCCATGGTAGAAGCTAAGGTAGATTGTAGAAGCAAGAAAATGGAATTCGTAGGACAAGGTAGGGAGAAAGCTACTATCACGCCCCAAATGGTACCCTAAACGTGACAGTCCGCCATATTCAATATTAAAGCTTAACTATGACAACCTTAGCCATTCCTAAAAGCTTTTATATTAAGTGTAAGGCGTACTTTCACAACTTTAGAGGACCATATATGGAATTATGAAGCTTAAGGAGATCTAAAAACATATTAAGAAAAGTGGATTCATAATAAACATTTATTCATAGCAATGGTTTTACAAACTTAGGGACATCTCTCAAGATCACTATTCTATTACAAGATGTTTGCACATTATCTCTAATACTAAACTTCATCTTAGAATTCCTTTATCTAAAAGAAATTACCTACCTGCAGGGTCCTCGTGGCTTAACTATAAGTAGGGAAACTACAAAAGATATCTATTGGGGTATAAGCTAATAGGCTTAGTGAGAATTATTTCCATAAATAACTTATTGTAGCAAAGTTTCAAGCAAGTTAATTAAGCAAGCAAATGGGATGCAACATACACGTAGGCAAACAGGGCATATAGTTTTCCGGGAACTATATGTTGAATAGATTTGCACCCTCCATTCGGGGTTTGGTGATACATAACCTCAAATCAAGTAGTTTTAGTTAAAAAGTTTTTTATGCTCGCGAGCACTCATCACCAAGCATTCCGAATCTACTTGAGTTAATCTTGCTTTTAGATTTTCCGCCAAGCATTTTCCTTAAGCCGCCAAGCAATCACTTTCGGATCTTCCACCAAGTATTGCTTTCGACATGAGCTTACTATCCTTCTCACCAAGGATATAACCCAAAATGCAACGTGACTCACTTCGTGGTATGCATAAATCCATTTATTTGTAATACCATAACATCATTATTGGCAAGTTTAAGGTGATCAAGGCATTTCATACAAAGCAAGTATTATACTAAAACAAGCAATTTAAATCAATTCCGGTTTCAATATTCTTAGGATTCTTTCAAAGAATTATTTCCATACATAACCATTTATCTTTTCTTAGCTTCTAGTGCAATTAATTTACAAGCACAACAAGTATAGTATTTAAAGGAAATAAACTCACGATGCTATGTCGACTATTCCTCTATGCGAGTGAGTCGTTCACACACTCCACTTAATCGTAATAATCTTCGGGATAAAAGAATCCTTCCTTGGGGTTACCTAGCCAAAGAAAATACCCACAATGAGTATTTTTGATGATTTTCTTGAATTTTGACAAAACAATGTCAAAAGAACGTTGAAGTTTGTATAAAGGAAAGTTCCAATTTAAAATGGCCATAACATGGTCATTTTAACTCGGAATCGCGCATATAATATACCGGTTTCTACCTACTCGAAAAGATCTATCCATTTCTAAAACTATTTTGTCAAACTAAACCATTTAGGCCCTCAAACAGTGGTGACAAAAATTACCACGGATTTTCCAACTTAAAAACAACTTGGGTTCACCATTCAAAACTTGCTTGATAAATACTTAGTTATCTATATTGTTGAAAAATTCTCTTTTATAACTATATAACACATATTTAAGCATGCTCAAGTGTTTTGTTGTCCAATTATATTTCTTGAATAAAACAATGTTGGTTTGAAGTTGTTAGAAAAATATAGTTTAAAAATCGATTTTGTAAATTTCTTGAAACGAATATCTTGTTTCTTTTTTGTTTTTCCAAAAATACTTTAGTTTGTTTTATTATGTTTCCCAAGTAACTTTTTGGAATACAATTTTCTCTTTTCTAAGTTCTCTATTTAGTACCACTTTCTATTTATTTTTCCTATACAAATTTTCTTTGCCTATTTGTTTGTAAAGGTCTTTATTTGAAAATTCCTCAGCCTTTCATCTTGTTTATCTTTTCATAAAAATCATTTTTGTATCATCAATTATTTTCTTTTGAAAAATAAAGTGGAATAATAAAGGTTTGAGTAGCTTTCAAAGTAAAAGTAGTTTCTAAAATTATAGTGAGTTTTTGTAACTTGAAAGGAAATGAGTTTATTTTTGTTAACTCATCGATTTTATACTTTACATAAACTTTTCTAAGTGACAAAATCTTCTTTTGTTTAATTATTTTAGAAATTAAAATTTTTGGACAACAATCTAAATGAACATGATTTATACTAGTAAACAAAAATAACATAAATAATAAAGTCAAGTATTGGAGTCTTAGCTTTTTCAAGGCTCCCGGGACTAAGAAGTAGACTAGTCCCAAAATAAAATAAAATGAGGACAAGTCTAGACTAGAGACTAGTCTTAAAATAACAAGAAATAAGTAAATAAATTGCGATGGAATAATAAATAATTTGCATTGCATAAAGTAATTAAATTGCAAGTGAGCTTATATACTCTAAAGAATATGTACATATATATATATATAGATAATAATACTTAGATATATTAACAATAATATGAACAAAATAATAACATGAACATAAATAGATTTTTCATGAACAAGAACAATACATGAATATAATGTAGCTTCCATAACTTTTAGTCTTTGGAAACTCATACTATGGTATGTAAAGTTACATGACATGAAGAAAAGAAAGTAATGTAGATGGTTACCTAAAGAGACTTGGTATGGTTATGTGGTTATGGTTTTAGTTGTTGGTAGAAGTTGTTGTGAAATTATTTTGAGAGAGTTTTGGGATGGTATTTTGAGAGAGTTTGAGAGGAGATTTTGGGAGAGTTTTTGTAGAGAATTTGTGGGTAGTGAATGTGTGAAAGAAGTGAAAGAGGAGGGGGTATTTATAGGAAAATGTGGAGTGATTTTTGTATGATTAAAATAAAAGAAAAATTAAACAAATTGAGAGAGAGAGAGGGGAGGGGGCGCCGACCATGTAGTAAGAAGGAGGGAGAGAATTTATTTTTTTTTATTTTTTGTTAGATAAAAGGTGTAATATGTAAGGTAGATGTGAAATAAGTTATGGGAAAGGTAAAGAGTAAAGATTATAGGTTATGGTGTTTGTAAGAGTAGGTGCAAGAAAAAGTAGAGATAAAAGAATAGTATAGAATAGTAATGAATAGTGTAATGTAAAGTAGATATGACTAATAAAGTACCGGTAGTAAGAAAATACGCGTATAATAGCTATATCTATTATTTTTAGCTACCAAAAATTACGAAATTGATATTTTTGAAAACCTTATATTTTTCGAGACTAACGGCATATTCGGAATAATTTTCCTATTCAAAGCCCCGGACACATTTTTTGAGAACTATGTCCGATCGGGTTCAAAGGACACTCGAAAATTGTCAATCTAATATTTTTATATAACCAATAGCTATTACGAACTATTCTAGCCAATTATTCAACTTCGTTTTCTAGGACTAAAGAAAATGGCAATGCCGGACTTAAGCGGTTATGGTAAACTAGGGTTTTGTTGACTTTGGAAATCCGGTTGACTTCTGGTTTAAGGTTTTAAGCTAAACCGATTCTAAAAAATTTGGGGGTTTACAACTACGTTTTTAGGAGAGTTTACGGCTTCTAAAAGATTGGAGTTGAGCTTGATCAAATTAATTGAAGAAGTTGAGGAAGGATTTGAAGGCTATGTAGGGAGTACAAAAGAGGAGAAAGAAAGGCCTAACATTAACGACATCCCCATCGTTAATGACTTCTCCGATGTTTTCTAGAAGAATTGCCTAGATTACCTCCAAAATGAGACATTGATTTCGAGATCGATTTGATGCCTAAAATGGAACCCATATCCAAGGCATCGTACCGAATGGCACCCATTGAGCTCAAAGAACTTAAAAAGCAATTACAAGAGTTTCTTGACCAAGGATTCATTGGACCAAGTGTCTCGCCTTGGGGAGCTCCGGTGTTTTTCGTAAAGAAGAAGGATGGATCGATGAGGCTGTGTATTGATTACTGGAACTCAATAAGGTCACTATAAAGAATAATTATCCATTGCCAAGGATTGACGATCTCTTTAACCAATTGCAAGGAGCGAGTATGTTCTCGCGCATTGATTTGCGATCGGGATACCACCAACTAACGATAAAACCAAACAATGTGTCAAAGACCGCTTTCAGAACTCGGTATGGACACTATGAGTTCATGGTTATGCCATTTGGATTGACTAACGCACCAGCTGCTTTCATGGACTTGATGAATCGAGTTTATAAGGTGCTCTTGGATAAGTGCATAATTGTCTTCATCGGCAATATTTTGGTCTATTCCAAGACATGGGAGCAACATGAAGAACATCTAAGGATGGCATTGCATACATTAAGGGAGCATAAGTTATATGCCAAACTGTCTAAGCGTGACTTTTGGTTGGACTAGATATCCTTTCTAGGACATGTTATCTCGGGAAGCAGAATATCAATAGACCCCAAAAAGATTAAGGCCATAATGGAATGGAAACAACCAAAGACGGTAATTGAGATTAGAAGTTTCCTTGGATTAGATGGCTATTATAGGAAGTTTGTGTAAGATTTCTCGAAAATAGAGCCAAGTCCCTAACTCAGTTGACCTAAAAGAATGAGAATTTTGTTTGGAATGAGAAGCGACAACAAAGTTTTCAGGAGTTGAAGCGACGATTAGTATCCGCCCCAATTCTAACCTTACCAGATCCAGAGAGGCCATATACAGTTCATAGTGATGCATCAAGGAATGGCTTAGGATGCGTGCTTATGCAAGAAAGGAAGGTAATTGCATACGCTTCATGACAGTTAAGGACGCACGAGCAAAATTACCCAATGCATGATCTTGAGTTAGCTACTGTTATCTTTGCCCTCAACCTTTGGAGGCATAACCTGTATGGATAGAGATGTGGGATATACACGAACCATAAGAGCCTCAAGTATTTATTTACACAAAAGGATTTGAATATGAGGCAAAAAAGATGGTTGGAGTTGATCAAGGACTATGATCTCGGGATAAACTATTGCCCTAGAAGAGTGAACACTGTAGTAAATGCCTTAAGTCAAAAAAACCATGGGGAAGTTACAACCATGCTCACAACCCAAAAAGAGCTTATAAATGGGATGATGTGGAGAAGTTAACTATTGGACTAGATCTTATCTAAGATGTTGCAAATAAAGTAAAAGTCATTTAACAAAGGATCAAAGAGGCCCATGATAGGCAGAAAAGTTGGGAAGATCAAAAGCGCTGAATTCTTGAATTTGATATCGGTGATCATGTACCTAAAGGTAAATCTGATAAGAGTATTCATCATGTACGGGCTCAAGGAAAGCTAAGCCTAAGATATATCGGATAGTTTGAGATTCTCGAACGAGTGGGAGATGTCACGCTCCGAAGGGTACTCTAAACGTGGTAGTCCACCGTACATAATATTAAAGCCTAGGAATGACCATCTTAGTCACACGAAGGCTTCCATACTATATACAAGGTGTCTAACACATGGAGAAACACATCGGAGTGATACATTTTATATTGATACAACTTGAGTAACAATATAAAGGAAATACAATTTACTATACTTCAATTACAATTCATCAAAAGATTTCACTACATAAAACTATACAAAGCAATACACAAGACCTAGCTAGTATCTTCAAGTATTCTTATTTCCTGCCGGAATCCCAAAGTCATATTCGGCTCCAACCATCTCGATCCCTAGGTAGTCTCTCCCATTAACCTGTTAATTCGAACAACTATTGAGGTATAAGTTACACTAGCATGTGAGAGTTTCCTTAATTCCATACCATAACAAACAAGTTATAAATCATCCATATGCTATGCATGAACAAACACATGAGCAGACAATTATGTATGGGTATCCGGAACCCGTACACAGAAGGGATTTACACCCTCCGTATTAGGGTTAGGGATGGTATTGAAGGTCTACACGACCTGCTGCTAGTCCCCTCTCCCCCCCCCCCCCTCCCCCTCAACTTCCCCAGCTCTTAGCAATCGACTCAGCTCGGCTCATACATGGGATGCATCCTTGGTGCACTTTAGTTCCCTATGAATGAACTCTAATACCAGGTCTCATTCTCCAAACGTGACCTCGAACCATACCGATCTTCTTGCATAGGAGTAGCATGCTACCAAATGTAACTCGATCGATGTAATGGATGACCAATTTATTTTTACTTAGGTCAAGTTCTTCATACATTCTGTAGAGTGACTAATCAATATATACACATTATAAGCCCCGGAAAATTTCAATAAATAATTTCAAGATGAACTTCGAAAATAAACCCTAAAAATCACTCCAAATTTAAACCGAGCTTCGACTAGTCCTAAATCACGAACGAATCTAGAAATCTCTTAATCTTGAGGAAAATAAGAATTCTTAAAAACAAAATAAGAACTCATCATACTTCAATTCCAAAACCACTACGTACGACAAATTCTATACGTAACTCCGACTTATAAAATCGGGTAATATAGAACCCAAAAACAAATTATTAAAAAGCAAATAACGATTAACTTTCGGAAATGAAACCCAATTCAAGAATTCCGAAAACGTTAAAAGATATTAAATACTTGCAAAAATAAAATTTAAGATAAATTTCTCAAATCAAATATGTTGTATAAACATAATATATTAGTTTCCAAATTGGCAAAGATCTAAACCGGAAAATCACCCAGAAACCATAAGTGGAATACAATAGTTTAAGTCCGGCAACCTAGCGCCCTTAACCTTAGAGGCCAAGGTATAGTTTAAATGTGTAAGATAGCTCGTAGTAATATAAGTTTACTTAAAAATATAATATTGGTAAATTTTTGACCTATTTCGAACCCGTTTGGATACAGACTCCGAAAAGTGTGCTCGAGGCTCAGGATATAAAAAATATACCAATAGTACTGTTAGACTCATAATTTCATAAGATTTCTAAATATATCAATTATATAATTTTTCGGGTTATAAAAGTTACAGTTATAAACTTTTATCGTATTTTCATTATTACCGATAATTAATTAGTCTTTTGCACTGTTCACTTTTATTTCATTACAAAATTTTATTATTCTTATAAACCCTTATATATGTAGATAAATATTTTATATATTATAGAAAATTTTGTTTTTCTAAAATTTAGTTCGTTTTAGGTTTTTACGGGATTAGATTCTGTTGAAGACCCGATACTAAAAATAAAATAAATTAATTTAATAATTGAAAAGTATTTTAAAAATAATTTTATTTTCATAAAATAATTTTTTAGAATTTTTCAAGCTATAAAAATATCATTTATAGCTCATATTCGCGTATTTTAATCATACCGGTAACTTATTTGATAATTCACTAAAATAAATAAATAAATTATGTTATTTTAATTATGAAATATCTGCTACAAATATTTGGAATAAATTTCTATTTTTATTTTATTTTATTAACAAAGTACTCTTACAACCCATACTTTCAAGTACACCTTTCACACATCACTTCTTTTTCACTTCAATCTTTCTACACTTCATTATCAATTCTTGGCAGATTTTTTTTGACTCTTTTGGACTGCCATTGTCCTTTAATTTACTCCTATTTTGACTAAAATAATTATATTCTACTCCTTCTTAAAGAAGCAATACATACACATTAATTATATAATTTAATTTCAAGTCAAATTTCAACAAATTCCTTCCTCTCTCTCTCCCCTCATTCACGTGCAGCTCCTCCACTTCTTGGCTGCCTTTGTTTTATTTTTTTCTTCTTTCATTTATTAATACACTCATTTCTCCCTCTCTTTCATTTACTCCTTCTTCCCTTTTTCATTCCTTAACTTTTTCTCTCTCTTTTTCCTCTTTTTTTCTTCTTCATTTTTGCTCTTATTCTTACAAGAACCAAGCTGCCCCTAATTCTTTTATTAGCTCCCACCCATATTTCTTGAAGATTTTTAAGCAAATTTTCTTCTCAAAGCTTCCATAGGTGATATGGGTAAAGTATAATGAGAGTTTCATGCATCAAATGACATTCCATAAGCTTAAAAGCTAAGGATGATGATGCCAAATGAAATACTCCTCTTCTCTATGATTATTATCTTGTATCATTATTATTTTCTTATTTAAAGTAGTTATATTTTGTAGATCTAACTTTTGTAGCTTTAATTTTTGTTTATGCCTTAGATCTTGTTTTTTGAAGTTATTATTTTGTTATTGCTTATGATTTATGCATATATTCCTCATCCACATGTATTCATGCATTTATAATAGTGTGGTAAACTAGATCTAGTGTTTTGAGTTCATAAAATGTATTAGACTTTGTTTTATGTTCATAGATAACTTGTAGTAGCATGATGATAGTAGAAAGCTTTAGAAAGCTCAAGATCTATTTTATTTTCAACAAAAATCATTTTTGAAAATTCGGATGAAAATAGAACCATATTTAGAAAAGTTATTTTCAACTTAAAATGTGTATTTTTCATTTAAATGAAGGGCTTAGGGAATAGATAACATGAATGAAAGATTTTGATGAGTAAAGTTTAGATATATGAGTTTATAGTTTACTACCATGGATTTCTTTTAGATTTATGTTCATCTTAAGAGTAGATCTTGGTTTTGAACTCAAACAAGAATAGTGAAATTCGTATTTTGGCAAGACTCCTATTTAAAAACCACTTTCCAAATGTCAAAATGAAATTTTTACTTGAGATAATGAAGGCTTAATGTATGTATATCATCAAGACTTCTTTTTACAAGAATCAAAGGTGATTTTCAAAAAAAATCTCATTTGGATTTTGGCCAAGACATATTTTAAAAACATGTTTTCCAACTCAAAAATGAAGTTTTTATTAAGATATGGAAGACTCTTAGGATAGGATATGTAAGAATGGATTTTTATAAGTTTAGATAGATTTTATCAAAAGATATGTCCAAAAATAAATTTTGTAAATTCGGATCTCAACAAAGACTAATTTTAAAAACCCATTTTTCAACTTCAAAACAAGACTTTTATTAAAGAAATGGAAGCTTAAGGGATAGGTTTGATTAGGAAATGTTTTTGAAAGACGAAATGAGTTTTACAAAGAAAACAAGCTCAAATGAATTTCTCAAAATTTGGATTTGAAAATAACCATTAGTTAAACACCTATTTCCAAATGCCAAAATGATAATTTTTATAGGAAAATGAAGTCTTAGGAATATATGTAATAAAGACCAAGTTTTGACAAGATAAGAGAAGTTTATCGAAATATAATCCTAGAACAAATGGTTTCCAAGAATGGATAAACAATGTTTTCATTCTTCAAAATTTTATAAAATTCGTACTTAGGTAAACCACCTATTTAAACATACTTTCTAACCCCAAAATGAAGGTTTTTATTGAAATAATGAAGGTGATGGTTATATAGATCATCAAGGTTGAGTTTGATAAAAGAAAGTATGATTTTACAGAAGAAAAACTATTTTTCTTAAGTTAGTATAATTCAAAGTTTTGCAGACTAAAAGTTTTCAAAAAGAATTCTTGGTATTATATGTATACATATAGGTAGATCATCTCATAACCATCATGACACTAGCTTGTAGGAAATACATATATGCATGATGCATTGTAGAAATAAGTATGAAAATTGAGTTTATCCAAAATTTGTAAATTCGGATGATTTCAATACCATGCCTTAAAAACCCATTTATCAACTCCAAACTTGTGTTTTATATGAAAAATGAGGAGTTTAGGTCATAGGTATCATCAAGTAATGATTTTGATAAATTAAGATGGGATTTGCTAAGAAAAATATATAGAACAAGGAGTAGAAATGAAGTAGGAAAATTTTGAGTTGTTGTCATTTTAAGAAATTCTTAATAATGGAGTAATGGCATGAAAACCCATATTTTTAAACTCAAATTAGAAGTTTTATCAAAGAAATGAAGTCCTTAGTGGCTATGTATGGTTGAGCCCTAATTTTCTAAATATCAAATGGTTTTTACTGTAAGCCCTGGAAAATTTCAGTAAATAATTCTAAAGATGAACTTTGAAAATAAACCCTGAAAGTCACTCCGAATTAAAACTGAACTTCGATAAGTCCCAAATTCCGAATGAATCTGGAAATTTCTTAATCGTGAGAAAAATAAGAAACCTCAGAAATAAAATAGCAACTCAATATACTTCCATTCTAAAACCTCTACGTACGACAAATTTTATATTTAACTCCAACTTATAAATTCGAGTAAAATAGAGCCCTAAAACAAATTGTTAAGAAGTAAATAGTGATTAACCTTCGGGAATAAAACTCAATCCAAAGAATTTCGAGAACATTATGAGATATTAAATACTTATGAAAATCGACCTTAAAATAAATCTCACCAATCAGATATGTTATAAGTATAAAATATCAGTTTTCAAATTAGCAAAGGTGTAAACTAGAAAGTCAACCGGGAAACCTAAGTCCCTGAAACTCCTAAGAAACTTCGTAGTCTAGATCCGGCAATCCTACGTTCCTAAACCAAGGAGTCAAAATAAGAGGAAAAGGTGTAATTGGTTCGTATTAAGCCGGGGATGCTCTAAAGGATGAGATCAACGAGTTTTCGACCTATTCCAATCCGATCAGGTGCCGACTTCGAAAAGCACGCCCTAGGATTCGAAATGTTAAAAATATGTTATTAATGCTGTTAGACTCGTATTTCTATAAGGATCTCTAAATTATTAGTTTTTACAAATTTTCAAATAGGTAGAATTACCTGATTTTGCAAATTTAATTGTATTTCATTACTCCCGATAATTAGTGAGTCTTCCAGCACGATTTACTATTATTCATTTCCCAATTTTTATTATTATCCTTATAATGTATACCCTAGTTCTCCTAATGATTGGATAAACTTCGGAAACCGGAGAACGAAACCCTATATCGGTCTGGTTCAAGCTTAGTGAGGGAGCTTAGAAATCCTAGATCTGGCTTTTCTTCGGTTTCATAACAAAAGAAGTTTTATAAAGTAAATGAGTATGAATTATTGTTTTAGAGTATATTTTAAACCTTAGAAAGTTTCAAATTCGGGAATTTTTCAATTCCGGGACTTCCCGAGCTCAATTACGAAAAACGTGCCTCGGGACCACAAACTCAGAAAAAAATTCTGGAATATTCATTAGAACCAAAATTTTATAAGGATTTCAAAAATATAAATTTAAAAATTTTTCGGGCTATAAAAAATTACAGTTATAGCCTTTTTCCCATATTTTAGTTACAACCGGTAAAATAGATGTCTTGTCTACTATTCACAAGTGCAACTTACACTACACACTACTCATACCCTATTCTTACATCCTTACAACTACTCAATTATATTTTCTTTTCTAAGAAATTTTTTCTCTTATTAAATTATCACTTTTATTACATTTTATTACACAAATTTCAAATTCAAACAATTTACTCACTCCCTCTCTACCCCCTCCCAAGGCTGGCTCACACCCCCAATCCCCTCTATTTGTTTTATTTTACTCTTTTCTAATACAAATAAACCCTAAAACACTTAATATATAGACTCATTTCTACTCTCTCTCCTCATTTTTACTCATTCCAAATTTTACAAAAGAGAAATCCTCTCCCCTTCTTCTTCTTCTGCCGTGGAGCCCCTCCCACACCCGCACACCTTCACACACAGGTTCATTCTTCTTCATTTCTTCTCTAAAACTCCTCTTAGGTGATGATTCTAAGCTTTATACCTACATTATCTTGTAATGGCAAGACCATTCTTGTGTGTTTTCCACTTTTAATCCCAATGAGCATATGCTAGAGACATGAAAACACTAATACAAGAATATCAAGCCATCACAAGAAGTAGATCTTGGTTTAAAGAGTTTTTGTTGGAATGTCATCTTGTTCATGCATGTAAAGTAGAGATCTAGCATAGAAAGTTATGTTTATGCCATGAAACTCATGATTCATGCACTATAAGTTGTAGATCTAGTGTTTAGACACTCATGTTTTCCTTGACATTCATGTTCACATGCATATTTTGTGTTTTCATGTATTGATGTTCATAAGAGCTTGGCCTTGTGTATGTATAAACATGTTAGTTGGTAGATCTTTATGAAAATAAGGCAAAGAACTTGAAAAGGAAAGATTTTTGTTAGAAAAGTTCAAAGGAAAATTCGTATGATTTTTGAAACCTATTTAAAAACCCTTAAAACCACTTTGAAACTCATATTTTTCATGAAAAATGAAGGGTATATGTAATGGTATCTTTAAGGAATGATTTTTACAAGTTTGAATGAGTTTAGGCATGAGTAATATGTAACAAAATAGGGGAGTTAGAATGGAAAATCTTGAGATAGTGATTAAATTGTTAATCGTATTTTGGAATAATGCCTACATGAACACCTAGTATTCATGCTTAAATTGCATGTTTTATGGGTTTAAATGAAGTCCTTAGGTAATGGATATTATAAAGCTTCAAATTTTGGTGCATTAAACAGTTTTCTCCTAAGAAAAGTGCAAGAAATGAAATTTTCCAAAATTCGGATTTTTGTGAAAAGCTTGTTTAAAAACATATTTACAAAGTGAAAAATGTGAATTTTTATGCATAAATGGAGGCCTTGGATAGTATAGATGATAAAGACTTGTTTTTAGTTAGATAATGTAGACACCCAATTTTTGCCCAATTAAAAAATAGGCTTAAGTTTACAATAAATTAATGTCATGTTGAGTTCATAAAAAATATAATAATAATTAATAATAAATAGTATAATAAAAAAAAGAGAATATAGAAAATAGAAAAATAAAAAAAATAGAGGAATAAAATAAGTATAATAAAATAATCAAATGAATAATAGTAATGTAAATAAAATATATGTAGGAAAAAATTAATAAAAACATAAAATTATTTGAGCTCGATATAACATATAGCCTTAAATATTAGTGGTTTAGCTACATGACCAAGGCACAGGCCAATGGCCTAACGGTTCAGACTATGGACACAGGAGCAAGGCGACCCGAGTTCGATCCTAGCCCAAGGCAGATTTTGCCTCCTTTTTTGTTCATTTTTTTCCCAAAAGACACATCGGTTCATCCACTTTGAGACACCATTTGATCAATGAATCTTTGTGTTTTTTCGAAATTAAGTGTACAGACACAAACTAGGCATGGGATACATCACATCTGTACATAATTCATGTATTTTTTCATTCCAAAAGGCATCTTAATTAAGGCATGAAAATTGGGAAAAAAATTCGAATGAGCATGTTTCTTCAAATTCGAAAATGGTTGAATTGTATCAATTGATCAAATTAAATACACTTAATCAAGGAGTCATGATCTATAAACACAAGATTCGTGATCAATTTAAACAACAATCACGAATCGAGTCCCAATTTTGAATCGTTCTTATTTGAAAAAATACAAACGATTCGTGATTCAAAAATTGAACCATCATAAAGCTTCAAAACGACAAATTGATTCGAACTATAAATAGGATCACCACACAAGCCAAAAGCACAATTGAATTTTCGAAAATACACATTACAACATCAAGATCAGAAAATAGGAGTGAAAGTGTTCGAATTGCAAAAAATTGCAAATTCGAAGTGATTGAGAGAATTTCGATCCAATTAAAGAGTGTTAGGATCATTAGGGAAGTGTTTTTGATTGATTAGAGTGTTTGAAATTGCTCGAATTTGCAATTTTTGGGAATTTTTTTACTGTGTGCCGCCGTCGGGTCATCACCGAACCACCACCTCCGGCCGATCTGGGCGCAAACCACCACCTCCACGAGATCCACCGCTGCAAGACACGTCGGGCCGACAAGGATTCGGAGGTCGAGCACCACCACAGCCGCCGGAATCCGCCTCGAAAAAGGACGCCATCGTCTTCTTCACCCGACTGGGAGGATCCGATCCGAGATCCGACCCGACTCCAACCCGGATCCAAGTCCGCTCCACAGATCTGACGGTCCGCGTTCAATCTTCAGATCTAACGGCTGTGATCAAATCGCAGGATCAACGTCCCAGATTCAGTCAATCCGATCGGACGTTCCTGATTCAATCAACGCGATCAACGATCCAGATTTCATCCGAGTTAATCCAACGGTCCAGGTTAGTCCGTAATTTATTTATTTTATAAATATTGTTTTTTAATTACAAAAATTATAAAAATTTATTAAAAAATCCAGAAAAATATATATTATTTATTTTTTTAGCAAATTTGATATTTTTTGAATTTTTTTGAAAAATATGTTAATATATACATGCATGTTTTGATATTTTTGAATTTTTTTTATATGAATGAATGTGTTAATATGTATATGTGTGTTTAGAAAAAAAAAATGCATTAATGTGTATATGTGTGTCTTGATATCTATTGAATAATTTTCATGAATAGGTTAATATGTGTATGCTTGTTTTGATTAAAAAAAATATTGTTTTCAAAATTAATAAAAAGACTTAGAAAAATCCTATTTTTATAAAATAATAAAAGTGATTAGATCTTAGGAATCAGAATTAAAAGAGTTTTTTTTTTAGATAAATTCAAAATTTATAAAAACTTAAAGTGGAAAAAGTTCTTAAAAATCAAAATTAATCAACAAATTTAAAGTTCTTTATAAAAAGAGAACTACGTTTTGTCTGATCTCGATTAGCGAGTACGTAGGCACCTTCGGGCGACATTAAAAAATATAAAATTATTTATTATTTATTTATTTTTGTTTATTATTTAGTTAATTAGATATTATAAGTTTAAATACTATTAGTTTGTTAATTTTTTAAAAAAATTTAAATATGGTAAAAATGGATTTGATATATTATTTCTTATTAATTAATTTTTCTTTATAAATATTTAACTTTTGCGATTATTTCTGGATGTAATTATAAGTTTTTTTTATATATATAATTTTTGAATGTTTTGCTTTTCTTTGTAAATATTATAAGTTTTCTAAAAATTAAATAGAAAAATTATTAAAAATGATTTCTGACTTATAAATATTGTTATTATTTTTTATATTCTTTTTGCAAGTTTTTAGAAAAGGATAAATTCTAAATTTTAAACTTAAAGTGGTAACCGCTTAGGTTTTAATAGGTTAGCCCCCGGACTCAGATATCTGGTATTTTTTTTAAAGTTTGGTTTTAAAATCAAATTTTCCGCAGACTAGTAGCTAAGTTAGGATTAACCGACCCATTAATCCTAACTTTTCATTTTTTTTGATTTTTATCGGTTGGCGACTCCAAAATATTTTCAAAATTAAATTTCTTTTAATCCCTAGTCGAGGATTTCATGTTAAATGGGTTAGGGTTTAATGTGAATCGGGTTAAAAGAAATGAACCGGATGATTTTCAAAATTCAGGCTCGACAGCTTGGCGACTCCACTGGGGACTCGCTTATTTTTTTTTTTTAAAAAAAGAGGGCTAGCCACTTAAGTTTAAAATTTAAAATTTATCCTTTATTTTTGTATATTGTGTAATTATCTGTTGGTATGTGTTCTTGTATATATGTCTGTAACTTAGATTTTAAATTAGTTCATTTCACTCGCATCTGCATTTGCATTTATGCACACAATGTGTGCTAGATACGGTCGAACCCAGGCCGTCTTAAGAGCCTAAGCGAGGAGTTCGAAGTAAGGTCCGGGGGCTGTGGTTTCCACCCTCTAGATCAAGAAAAGACTCCCACTCCGGTTTAGCCTTATGATTTGCTAGACCGGGGAACCTATAGAACCTTACCCAAGTCATGCATTCATGGGATTTGACCAAATTTTTTTCAAAAAATGGAGTTGTAAATTTAAAAAAAAAATTTAAATTTAGGATTTGTCTCCTAATAGGGTCTTTATAAATCCTCAGGAAATGATTTCCTCGAGTTCGGACAGTAGCAATAGCCTATGGGCTCGTCTCATCAAGGAACCCCGAGTAGAGACTTTCAAGGATCCAATGCTGTTACTGGACCGATGGTTGGTAGTTTTGACCCCATCAACAATCATTCATTAAGGATAGGTTGGGCCCGATCCTCAATTTACCTAAGGTCCAAGTTCCATTCACCATGTTTCGAGCCCTTGTTTATCTCTGGGAACCCAATGAGGTGGCATTCCGTCTAGGTCAACATGTGCTAAGTCCTACCATTGAGGAATATGCTAGGTTGCTTCAAGCCCCACCCACTTCCGAGGGGATCTATGTACCAAGCTTTACTCATAGTCCGATCCGCATCATTTCAGAATTTTTGGGACTAAAAAGAGAAGCAGTAATTGAAGCCATGAAGGGTTGCAATGAATTCTCCATCCGATTAACTACCTTGATGGATTGGTTTGGAAACCTTGATAATTACATAAGCAACCGGAATTCCTTTACGGTATCAGTTGTGACCTGGAATGAAAACAGAGTTAATGCTTTCATAGTGGCTGCTTTTGCTACCATACTCTTTCCACATGGGAACCTGTTCATTCACTTCCGAGTCATCGAGCTTGTAGCACAATATTTAACTGGCAAGTCATATGTTCCCGCCCTCCTAGCAGAACAAATTAGAAGTTTGAATCACATCAAGTCTAAGGGCAGGGGCAGTTTCAAGGCAAGCATGCATCTGTTGATGGTTTGGTTTGCTAGTCACACCAAGTACTACGGAAAAGACCTAGCTAATGGGTCCCTTATCCGCCCGAGTTATGATCTCATCCAGTCTTTTGCTGAACGGGTCCATATGGAAGACAATGAGCCTTTCTGGTCTGTACTTGCAATATTTGAAGACATGGGACCTGAAGACTTTATGTGGCAAGCCCGTTGGTTTAAATGCCCTGCTGCTATCTTAGGTTGCAAGAAGTACCTAACTGTGCCCCTGATTGGAATCACTGGCTGTACGGGCTATTACCCCTCAAGTGTTATCCGGCAATATGGCATGATGCAAGACATTACTGTCAAGCCCGAGTTGGGACGAGTTATTCTCGACTATATGGATCCAACCCTGACCCAGATAGCAAAGCAGTCCAAGGTAAACCAAATAAAAGCCATCTGGGATGATAGGGAAATCAAGCCAGTTTTCGAAGTCGAGCCAGAAAGTAAAGTGACTCGAGATTATAGAGCAACCAGGTGGTACATAGCCAGTCAAATGAAGAAGAATAAGGACATCCAGTATGAAGCTCCTATTCTTGAACCAGCACCACCTGAACCTGATCCTGAAATGATTGCTTACATGGAAATGGTTTCAGCTCGGCTTGAAGTCTGTCATCGGGATTACCTGGAAAGAGATCGAGAGATGACTGACCGCTTGGAAAAAGCTCACAACAGGATTGCACTGTTAGAGGATGAATTGAAGAAAGCTCGAAAAAGGACTCAACTGCTTGAGGATCAAATCATCTGCCCTGCCAAGACCAGAAGACTAGTTTAGAAGTCCTGAGTTTAGTTTTAGGAATCGAGATTCTTGAACTTTTAGTATAGTAATTTAACTTTGTATGAAAGATTGTTTTTTGAATTATTTATTTAATACAACTCCAATAAATGTGTTTATCAAAATTTGATGGTCATTATCCCCATTTGCATTCATATTTGCATCCTTGTGTTTGTATGTTAGTATTCTTATTTTCCTACTTCTTACGGTCCAGTTACGAACCAAGTCTAGCGAATCCAAAATCCTGAAAGATAGCTCCCAAACCAGTTAGAAGTCCCATTTATACTAGATCACGAGCAAAGATGGCTAGTACCGGGAACACTACCCCAGATCAGACCACTGAACAGAGACTCAATGCCATGGAACAAACCCTGCTTAGAATTACCGAACAGATGCAGATCTTGACTCAGAATGTTACTCAGTCCAAGACCCCTATAGTGTCTGAAGAATCTTCCGGGGTACAGAAGGGAAAAGAAATCATGGAACAACCAGTCAACGTTGATGATTCCCAAACTGAGTTCAGTATGGCCGAACTAAAGAAAGAGCTTGAAGCCCAAGCTAGGGACATGGAGAAGAAATTGTTTGAAAAGATGAAGGCATTTGACGGCTTTGATCAGACTGCGATTTTAAGCCTGCCACAATTTGAGGAAGGTGCTTTTCCTGAAAAATTCAAGGCACCTGAGTTCGAAAAATATGATGGAACTGGCTGTCCTAACATGCACACAAGATTATATGTACGACGTATGGGGCAGTATGCCAAATTTGATAAACTGATGGTACAGACCTTTCAAGATAGCCTTACTGGTCCAGCATTAGCCTGGTATGCCCAATTGGACTCACAAGAAATTGATACCTGGGATAAATTAGCCAGGGCATTTTTCAACCAATACAAGTTCAACATCGAAATGGCACCCTCGGTCTGGGATTTGAGTACTATGAAGAAGAAGAAAGACGAAGCTTTCAAGGAATATGCTCAGCGATGGAGAGCTTTAGCTGCAAGAATCACCAATCCGATGCCCGAAAAGGATCTCACTTTTACTTTCATCAACACACTAGAAGAGCCATTCTTTTCTCATCTCATAGGGCATGCGTCAGCAAGTTTTTCAGAAGTGGTAGTAGCCGGATGCAGATTGAGAATGCTATCTCAGCCGGAAAGCTGCAAGTAGAAAAGAAGTATACAACCTAAAAATGTCTCGTACAAAGGAAAGGATTCGACTGTCGGTATGGTCAATATCTCAAGTCCAGCAAACCCTACTAAATCCATAGTTCTGCCGACCAATCAAGGTCAAAATCAACAAAGGGTTGTTTCGAATCAACAATCAAGGCCCAACCGACGCAATTTTACTCCAATACCGGTTCCGCTCAGCCAAGTATGGGCTAAATTGAGAGCCGATAATCTGATTGGCTTTGAAGTACCCAAGATGATTATAAGCCCAGAACTACAACCCTGATTTAAAATGTGAATATCACATGGGGCAAATCGGGCACTCCACTGATTATTGTTGGAGACTCAAACATAAGATTCAAGATCTTATTGATGCAAAGACCATCCAATTAGACTTTGTGGAGCCTCCAAATGTTTCTACTAATCCATTGCCAAATCATGGGTCGGTTATTAATATGATCACTGCCGAAGTGCCGAACCCAGAAGTCAACTTGGATGAATTGCCTATCACCATAGAACAAGTGGCATGGAATCTCCGCCAAATGGGGCATTTGCCCTATATCAATCTGAGAGATCGCACCAAAACCAGACCAGCCATTTACAATTGTTGCAAAATGGAATCATAAGAAAAGAAGATATCATGGAAATGCTGGTCCCAAAGCCAAGAAAGTCAAGCACACAGGCAGAATTGTGGGCAAGATACCAAGCTGGAGACCCAACTGTCGGAACTCTAGGAGATGATGGAAAGTACCAATATCTGGTTGACTATTGGTTTGAACCACGCGTATATGCTGATGCTCCTGCCACTGGATGGGGATCAGAGTCTGAAGATGAAGAAAAGCCTGTACCAAAGAAAGAAGAAAAATTTGTTGGCATGATCACATGTGAACCGAAGTTAATCAAATTTGAGATGAACAACAGTAAAGAAGAGGCAACTGTCTCGAAGCCTAGAAGTTATACTTTCAAATCCCAATTGCTGTAAAAGATTACAAAGCTGCCCCATTTGATTACCAGACAGTTAATCACGCTTCATTGTCTATGATTGGCGGGCTTACCCGTTCGGGAAGACTTTATGAACCAACTGCAAAGAAGGTGACCATGGATTCATCGCCGCCCGAATGATGAAGAAAAGAAGGAAGATGAGAAAGCAATATTGGCTAAACTCATGAAGGCAAGTGAATTCAAAGTAGTTGAACAACTAGCCAAGACGCCAGCCCAAATATCACTCATGGGTTTGTTAATTAGCTCTGCTATTCACCGTGAGGCCTTGTTCAAAGTTCTCAAAGAAGTAAAAGTTCCAGAGGATGTGACAGAAAAAACCTTGGAACATATCATCAGTTCTGTCTTTGCAAATGATCAAATTAGCTTCTCATCCGAAGAATTATTGAGAAGATGACCAGTCTATAAAGATTGGCACGAAATGTTACCGCTCGCATTAATGGCGTATCGAACGTCTGTAAGAACATCAATTGGGGCAACACCTATTCCTTGGTATACGGAACTGAAGCTGTTTTCCCTATTGAAGTTGAGATTCCATCATTTCGTATATTAGTTGAAACCAAACTTGATGAAGCTGAGTGGACAAAACAAAGTTTTGAACAGTTGAATCTGTTAGATGAAAAGAGGTTGACCGCAATGTGTCACGGCCAGTTATATCAGCAAAGGATATCAAAAGCATTCAACAAGAAGGTCAAGCCAAGAAGCTTCTAAGAAGGTGACTTAGTTTTGAGAAAGATGCTGCCAAATGTACAAGACTCCAGATGAAAGTTCACACCAAACTATGAAGGACCGTATGTAGTTAGAAAAGTATTGTCGGGAGGAGCATTGATTCTTTCCCAAATGGATGGACTTGATTTAAAGGATCCTATAAACTCAGATGCTGTAATGATGTACTATGAATGATCAATAAAATTTGTCATTTTGTGTTCAGTTGATTTCATTTTTAGTTTTTACAAGCAAAGTTGATATCCCAAAAACTTTGAACTCAGGTCAAATCTCAACCCGTTAATTAAATCATTTAACAAATTTCCAGAAATTCTCAAATCAGACCAAATCTCATCCCATTCATCGCCAAATTTCCAGAAATTCTCAAACCAGATCAAATCTCAACCTGTCACTTAAACAAATTGCCAAACCTCAATAAAACTGTTAGAGAGTAATTTGAGCATCCCATATGGCTTTAAAATGCATATAGCAATTTTATCTGGTGATGTATTGCACAGATAACATTTTTGAACACGGTTATGTGAACGACGGAAAAGCCCTAAACACATTAACCGACGAAAGACCAAGATTCTTCAAATGGATCAGGAAGTTTAGAGTCCCCGAGTGGATCGAGAAAGATCAAGTTTTCCCAAATGAATAAATAAGTCAAGTTTCTGAGAAAATCAAGATTCCCCCAAATAGATCAAGAAGATAAAGTTTCCTCAAGTGGATCAAGAAGATCAAGTTTCCTCAAGTAGATCAAGAAGATCAAGTTTCCTCAAGTGGATCAAGAAGATCAAGTTTCCTCAAGTGGATCAAGAAGATCAAGTTTCCTCAAGTGGATCAAAAAGATCAAGTTTCCTCAAGTGGATCAAGAAGATCAAGTTTCCTCAAGTGGATCAAAATATCAAGTTTCCTCAAGTGGATCAAAAAGATCAAGTTTCCTCAAGTGGATCAAGAAGATCAAGTTTCCTCAAGTGGATCAAGAAGATCAAGTTTCCTTAAGTGGATCAAAAAGATCAAGTTTCCTCAAATGGATCAAAAAGTTAAGTTTACAAGAAAATCAAGAATCCCACAAGTGGATCAGAAGATCAAGTTTCCCCGAAGATCAAGTATCACCAAATGGATCAAGAAACCAAATCTTTAAGGGTTCAAAAATCCCCAGTAAACCAAAGCCCATAGGTCCGGCAAATGACCAAACCAAAGCCTATAGGTCGGGCAAATGACCAAACCTAGGCCCGACAGATGACCTAGCAGTTTTCTAAAATCTAGACCCGACAGACGGTCTATCAGTTTTTTAGTCTAGGCCCGACAAACGGCCTGTCATTTTTCTAAATCTAGGCCAGACAGATGGTCTATCAGTTTTCTAAGCCTAGGCCACAGTTGACCTAGCAAATCTCAAAGTCTAAACTCGACAGATGGTTTAGCACGGTGTCCAATATAGAATTCATCCTTTCAGGATAAAAAATCTCTTTGTTGGAGGAGAAGCTAAGCAAAAATTGGTTATCTTTTTGTCTTTGTGGCAAAAGTTTTTTCAAACTTACCACAAAGAGGGGCAGCTGTAGACACCCAATTTTTGCTCAATTAAAAAATAGGCTTAAGTTTACAATAATTAATGTCATGTTGAGTTCATCAAAATATAATAATAATATAATAAAATAATAATAATAAATAGTATAAAAAAAGAGAATATAGAAAATAGAAAAATAAAAAAATAGAGGAATAAAATAAGTATAATAAAATAATTAAATGAATAATATAATGTAAATAATAATATATGTAGGAAAAAATTAATAAAAACATAAAATTATTTAAGCTCGATATAACATATAGCCTTAAATATTAGTGTTTAGCTACATGATCAAGGCACAGCCAACGGCCTAACGTTCAGACTATGGACACAGGAGCAAGGCGACCCAAGTTCGATCCTAGCCCAAGGCAGATTTTGCCTCCTTTTTTCATTTTTTTTTCCCAAAGACACATCGGTTCATCCACTTTGAGACACCATTTGATCAATGAATCTTTGTGTTTTTTTTGAAATTAAGTGTACAGACACAAACTAGGCATGGGATACATCACATCTGTACATAATTCATGTATTTTTTATTCCAAAAGGCATCTTAATTAAGGCATGAAATTGGGAAAAAATTCGAATGAGCATGTTTTCAATTCGAAAATGGTTGAATTGTATCAATTGATCAAATTAAATACACTTAATCAAGAGTCATGATCTATAAACACAAGATCGTGATCAATTTAAACAACATCACGAATCGAGTCCCAATTTGAATCATTCTTATTTGAAAAAATACAAACGATTCGTGATTCAAAAATGAACCATAATAAAGCTTCAAAACGACAAATTGATTCGAACTCTATAAATAGGATCACCACACAAGCCAAAAGCACAATTGAATTTCGAAAATACACATTACAACATCAAGATCAGAAAATAGGAGTGAAAGTGTTCGAATTGCAAAAAATTGCAAATTCGAAGTGATTGAGAGAATTTCGATCCAATTAAAGAGTGTTAGGATCATTAGGGAAGTGTTTTTTGATTGATTAGAGTGTTTGAAATTGCTCGAATTTGCAATTTTGTGTTCTGAAAATTTTTGGGAATTTTTTTACTGTCGCCGCCATCGGTCATCACCAAACCACCACACCTCCGGCCGATCTGGCGCAAACCACCACCTCTACGAGATCCACCGCTGCAGACACGACGGGCCGACAAGGATTCGGAGGTCGAGCACCACCACACCGCCGAATCCGCCTCAAAAAAGGACGGCCATCGTCTTCTTCACCTGACTGGGGAGGATCCGATCCAAGATCCGACCTGACTCCAACCCGGATCCAAGTCCACTCCACAAATGTAACGGTCCGCGTTCAATCTTCAGATCTAATAGCTGTGATCAAATCGCAGGATCAACGTCCCAGATTCAGTAAATCCGATCGGACGTTCCTGATTCAAACAACGCGATCAACGATCCAGATTTCATCCGAGTTAATCCAACGGTCCAAGTTAGTCCGTAATTATTTATTTTATAAATATTGTTTTTTTAATTTACAAAAATTATAAAAAAATTTATCAAAAAATCCATAAAATTTCTAAAAATCAGAAAAATATTTTATTTTTTTTAGCGAATTTGATATTTTTTGAATTTTTTTGAAAAATATGCTAATATATACATGCATGTTTTGATATTTTGAATTTTTTTTATATGAATGAATGTGTAATATGTATATGTGTGTTTAGATATATAAAAAAAAATGCATTAAGTGTATATGTGTGTCTTGATATCTATTGAATAATTTTCATGAATAGGTTATATGTGTATGCTTGTTTTGATTAAAAAAATATTTTTTTTCAAAATTAATAAAAAGACTTAGAAAAATCCTATTTTTATAAAATAATAAAAGTGATTAGATCTTAGGCATCAGAATTAAAAGAGTTTTTTATTAGATAAATTCAAATTTATAAAAACTTAAAGTGGAAAAAGTTCTTAAAAATCAAAATTAATCAACAAATTCAAAGTTCTTTATAAAAAGAGAACTACGTTTTGTTTGATCTCGATTAGCGAGTACGTAGGCACCTTCTGGCGACATTGAAAAATATAAAATATTTATTTATTTATTTATTTTTTGTTATCATTTAGTTAATTAGATATTATAAGTTTAAAATACTATTAGTTTTGTTAATTTTTATAAATTTAAATATGGTAAAAATGGATTTGATATATATTTCTTATTAATTAATTTTTCTTTATAAATATTTAACTTTTGCGATTATTTTTGGATGTAATTAAAAGTTTTTATATATAATAATTTTTGAATGTTTTGCTTTTCCTTATAAATATTATAAGTTTTCTAAAAATTAAATAGAAAAAATTATTAAAAAAGATTTCTGATTTATAAATATTGTTATTATTTTTATATTCTCTTTGCTAGTTTTTAGAAAAGGATAAATTCTAAATTTTAAACTTAAAGTGGTAACCGCTTAGGTTTTAATAAGTTAGCCCCCAGACTCAGATATTTGGTATTTTTTTTAAAGTTTGGTTTTAAAATCAAATTTTCCGCAAACTAGTAGCTAAGTTAGGATTAACCGATCCATTAATCTTAACTTTTCATTTTTTTCTATTTTTATCGGTTGGCGACTCCAAAATATTTTCAAAATTAAATTTCTTTTAATCCCTAGTCGATGATTTCATGTTAAATGGGTTAGGTTTAATGTGAATCGGGTTAAAAGAAATGAGCCGGATGATTTTCAAAATTCAAGCTCGACAATAACAAGTAAATTCTAGGAATAGAATCCTAAAATACTAGGAGATGCAAAAATTGGAAAGAATGGATTTTTGAAAATGGCTAATGTGAAGCCTTGTAATAATTAGAAGTTCTTAAACGTTCATTATCAAAAATCATTAAGATCATGCATATATTGAACTCATTACATGTCATTCATATTAAGAATCCATTCATATTTCATCTATACATGAATCATCAACTAGATATATTTTACTAAATGCAAAACAAATTTTTCGGAACAAGAAACGTTACAGAACAGATCTGATTCCTCTGTTCCATGACCTTAATATTTTCAAAACTTGAAAATAATATTAGAAATAGATAGATCTTTCAAAGTAGATAGAAATCGATATAAAATTTGCGAAATTCCGAGTTAAAATGACCAAGTTATGGCCGTTTTAAGTTGGAACTTCTGTAAGTAGCGAGAATCACGACTTTGATTAGATTAGATACATAGCTTGAATTAGTTGAGTGATGAAATTCTTTTTAGGCTATTTTTATTTGGTAGGTGATTCCGAGTGCGACGATACCCTAACACTCGACTACCGTTATTAAGAGACCGGCGTACCATGGCTGTGTGAGTATTACTTCCGCTCTCAATTATTGCTTGTGATTGTAATGATAGTGACATTAGTTGTTTAGGCAAAGATAAAAATGATTGTGCATGATGGGCTATATGGGAATTATATACTTGTTTGCTGTTGATATGTGAATTGAACTTCAGGAATATCGAAACCGGGTGTTAAGCTACTACTTGTATAGCATGGAGTTATAATTGATTGTCGTGAATATTGATTGGTCACCTAAAAGAATTGGATTAATCTATTATTGGTGTAAACCCCGTAATCTCAATAGTTAAGAAAACCCTGGAAGTTGAAAAGCGAAACCCTAATCCGGTTCAGTTCTAGTTTAGTGAGAGGATTTAGGAACCCTAAATCCGCTTTCCATCGGTTTCACAATAAAAGAAGTTGTATAAAGTAAATGAATATGAATTATCATTCTAAAGTATATTTAGACCTTTGAAAGTTTTAAATTAGAGAATTTTTCAATTCCAGGCCTTCCCAGCTCAATTACGGAAAGCAGCCCCGGGACCACGAACCTCATAAAAATGTTCCGGATCATTAGAACCGTAATTTCATAAGGATTCCAAAATATCAATTTTATAATTTTCCGGGCTATAAAAATTACAGTTATAGCCGTTTCCCGTATTTTCGTTACAACCGTAAAGTAGATGTCTTGTCTACTATTCACAAGTACAACCTACACTACACACTACCCATACCCTATTCTTATATCCTTACAACTACATTCAATTTTCTTTCCCAAGGATTTTTATCTCTTAAATAATTAATACATTTATTACATTTTAATACATAAATTACAATTCAACAAATTTTCAAACACACACACACACAAACCCCCATGGCCGGCGCCTCCCCCCCCCCCCCCCCCCCCCCCCCCCCCCCCTCTATTTTTTCCCTCTCATTTTGATTTATTTAGCTATTTTATTCAATTAAAAACCCTAATCCATTTAATATATAAGCTAAATGTTCATTCTCTCTCTCATTTTCACTTGTCTAATTTTTTTCAAAAGAGGAAGACCTCTCTTTCTCTCCCCCTTAGATGCCGTGAGGCCGCCCCCCCCCGCTCTCACCACACAGCTCAAATCCTCTTCTTTTCTACTCCAAAACTCCATTGGTAATGTTGATTTTACTTTTTCTTCCTAAATCTTGTATGGCAAAGCTATATCTTGTGCGTTTTCTCATTTATCCTAATGAGCATATGCTAGGGGCATGAAAACACTTGAACAAGAATATCAAGCCATCACAAGACATGGATCTAGTGTTTAAATGAGTTTATGTTAAGATTTCTCTTGATCATGCATGTAAAGTAAAGATCTGCATATATATGGGTGTTCATGCCATGAAGTTTATGAATTATGCATTATATTTAGTAGATATAATGTTTAGGACATCCACATCTTCATCTCTACATGTATGTTCATATAGTTATTTTGATTTCCATGCATAGATGATCATAAAAATGTAGCCTTGCATATGTATAGATGTGTTAGATGATAGATCTCCATGTAATAGAAGGCAAGAAGATTGAAAAAGGAAAGGTTTTGTTAGCAATGGTTTGTTGAAAATTCGGATGGATTTAGAATCCTACCTTAAAGACCACCAAAATCACTTTAAAACTCATGTTTTTCATAAAAATTGGAAGGTATATGTAATAGATATCCTTGAGGAGTGATTTTCATAAGTTTAGATGAGTTTGGGCATGATAAAAATGTAAAACAAGTAGTGGAGTTAGAATGAAAAATATTGAGATGGTGATTAGAAGTAAAATTCGTAATTTAGGATGGTGCCTACATGAACCCTTAGTATCCAAGCTTAGATGACATGTTTTATGAGTTAAATGAAGTCTTTACATGATAGATATATTGGAGCTTCAATTTTTGATGCATTAAACAAATTTTCTCACAAAGAAAATGCAAGAAAATGGAATTTACAAAATTCGGATTTTTACAAGTAGCTTGTTTAAAAACATGTTTACCAAATGAAAAATGTGGATTTTTATGCATGAATGAAGGCCATGATTAATATAGACTTTGCGAACTCATTTTTATTTAGATAACAAGTGAATTTCAAGAATAAAATCATAGAAACCCTAGGGAATGTAAAGTTGGGAAGAATAGCTTTCTAGAAATAACCCTTGTGGAATTTTATAACAATTAGGAGTTCATAAGAGTTCATCATCAAAAATCATCAAGACCGTGCATATATTGAGTTCATTACATGACATTCATGTTAGGAATTCATTCATATACCATCTATACATGAGTCATCAACTAGGAACATTTTTATCAAAAGCGAAACAATTTTTCAGAATCAGGAAAGTGATAGAACAGATCTGATCCTACTGTTCTGTGACTTTAATTTTTCAAAACTTGAAAATAATACTAGAAATAGATATTCTTTCCAAGTAGATAGAAATCGATATAAAATTTGCGAAATCCGAGTTAAAATGACCAAGTTATGGCCGTTTTTAAGTCGGGGCTTCCGCAAATAGCGAGAATTTCGAATTCATCTAGTTTAGATGCATAGCTTGGATTAGCTAAATGATGAGAATCTCATTAGGTTTTTATGTGGTAGGTGATCCCGAGCAAGACGACACCTACCTCCCGACTATTACTACTAAAAGACCGGCGTCCAATGGCCGAGTGAGTACTACTTCCACTCTCAATTAATGTTTGTGATTGTATTGTTATGGCCTAGTGGTGTAGGCAAAGATAAAAATGGATTTGTATGATGGGGTATATGGGATTATATTGTTTGCTGTTGATGTGTGAAATGGAATTTAAGAAATATCGAAACCGGGTGTTAAGCTATTAGTTGATTAGCTAGTATCTTATATGGATTGTCTGCGAATAATTGTTAGTCACCTAAAAGAATCGAATTAATGTATTTGACTTCAATTATAATTGGATTCATTCATATCACGATGGGGATGGAGCATTAGCATTGGTTGGTTTTTCGTGATCCATAAAACGAATATGTTGGTAATCGTGATCCATAAAACGAATTATTGTTCAGTTGACCGTGAGCTTAAACGGCGTCATACCGTAGGATTCGTTAATCTGCTAACCCGGGAAGGAGGGCACAAGTCTAT